>LPNX010117935.1:39157-78988 GCA_001517045.1 Pseudotsuga menziesii
CGTAGGTGGGTGGAGTTGTTGCGCGAGTGGGGGCGTGTGCAGGAGGATGGGTGGATAAGCGACCATGCAGGAGGGCGCACGAGTAGAGGAGCGGGAGCACAGGAGGCTAAGAGTGCGCGGGGCAGAGAACGCGTAGGGTTTGTAGGTGTAACGGGACGCACGGGCAGAGGTACGCGCAGGTCGCGCAGGTGGAGGTACAAAAAAAAGTCTTCTCAAGAGGTGTGCATCACTCTAAGAGCCCGAAGAAGGGTAAAAAAGTAACATGATGTTTTATCCCATGAGTCTTTTAAAAATGACGTGAGGAGATCTATTTATATGATCTCACACTCACTTTTTACAAAAATATCCAGGCTGACATGCCTTTAAAATGTCAACTTGAAATTATAAAATGTCAACTTAAAATTTAAAAAATATAAAATAATAAAAAATGACCTAATGTAGGCTCAAGGTAGGCTACCTAGGGTATTTTTCCCCTAGGTGCCAAAATTTGCTCAAATAAGTGAATCACTCCAAACGAAAGGCTGGAGTGAGCTGGAGGGAGGGCATTATACTCCATCTAACCCCTAGAATATTGTAAATTCCCTCGATGCCCTCCTTAAAGCATCAAGAAGGCCTGGCATGGAGGATGGCTTCCTCTGAGGAGATAAGGCCAGGAAGGGAAGGTGTCAGCTGACTAAAGGGTCAGGAGGGTGTCCTAAGTGGCAATGAAGGGAGACGAATGCCTCGTAGCTGAAGCAAAGCCCACTAGAGCAAGCAAACAAGATAAGGGGCCATGTGACTTAGTGATCGACCCTTAGGAGCTACGGACACCAACCTTGAGGTTAAAAAACTCCAACAAAGGGCAGTCAACAGTGCCATTAAGCCATAGTACTCCTAAAGGAAGGACCAAAGGGCCTAGCCATGACCACCATGCTCAAAACACCCCTTCTAGTCGAAAAAATTGGCTCTCTCTCCCTGGGGCACATCTGAAAGTGCGCTGGGTACAGGTGCAGCGTAACAGTATGCATTGAATCTCTATTACATCATATACCATGGATAACTTTTTTAGCATGCCATCACCCTTACAGCATATCCTCTAGGCTTTCATCATAATAATTCCAACATTGAAAACAAGGTGATTCTTACAAAGAAATATGGCATTTCCAGAAGGGATAAACAATTCCATACGCTGCATATTCAATGCCCTAACAAAGTGTTTCAGTGCCCTTCCTCTGTGTTTCAGCACTCTTGCATGACGGGGCCTCAATGTCGTTTTAAATACCTCTATACAATGCCCTTCCTCAGTGTGTTTCAGCACCCTTCCATGATGGTGCTTTAATGCAATTTTTAACGCCTTTATATAATCTACAGTGCACCAATACTGGCATTGTAAGAGTAGATTTCACTCAGCATTATGCTTTGATCTCTAGTCACCAGTGCAGAGCCTCGGAGCCTTCTACATAACTTTCAACAGCAGATTCACAGTGCCTTAGTAGGTTTTCATGGCTGTGTTTTCAAATTTCAACAGTGATTAGAGGCTACAAAATGCAGCATTCCAGCAAGGGAATGTGCTCCATCTTTCTTCCAAGGGTCTCTTTCGCTGCCATTGTGCCTGTTTTCCAAAACTGTGGCCAACCCACTCAGTTGCACAGAAAAAATGCTCAATAGCTCATCAGGTCAGGGAAAATGGCATTTCACTGAACCTCACAGCACAGCCCACTTCTCACAGGCATAACGGTCACATACTCACACAGTGAGCCTCACAACCTTCCATTAATGTCATTTGTTGGACATTAATATAATTATCTTGTCTTATCTTTATCTTCCATGGCTCTGATAACTGTTAGCCACAACTCTCAATTCTTTAGAAAGTTGGCTAAGCAAGCAGCATATGCAGCAGAGCTCACAGAAGCTATACTCTTTGCATCAATGGCAGTCGGACTTGCTCTCGCTGAGCAAGGGTGGCAACATTCTCTCACTGAACACTTCTCAAATCTCAAAGGCTACTCTGATGTGGATTTAGTACCACATTATTGGCATGATGGAGCCCATATTACAGTATAACAAGAAGAAATTAGAAACACACCATATACATCAATTGAAAATTGAAATTGCCACCAAAGGGCATAAAAGCACATGAATCTATCAGTCCAAAAGACTTTTGGGGTCTTCACCAATATATTAATTTTAGAGGGATTACTTCATAAGGTACTTTTCTACTTGACAACACACCTTGTATATTCCGTTATACAACTTATGGCACATTCCATTTATACCTGACACAATTGATTCCTCTTCTTTTTTTGTTTTCTCATACTAATTACATGCACAGATTTAAATCATAGAATATTTAATATCAACATCTATCACCTAAGACTCCTAGGACACACAACTAAAACATTGGAACATTTTTATGTGTTCAGCCATGACTATATAAAAAATTATTATTATCAGAAAAAGTTTGTTCCCTGTTAATAATATAGAAGGTATGTTGTGCGGATACTTCATTTGATGCAAAGTCAATTATGATAAAGCAGTAGGTAAAAGTTGATCATGACATCATGCTCATAGATTTCAAATACTAGATGGTTTTTATCCAGTCATTTTTTGCTGTTGTATCTTATGTCCTAATTAATATGACATTCAGCGTGTAATGATATTGCTGGAATATTGTGTGAGTCAAGTGACTTCACCTTGTTTCTTTGTTTCAAGAGTTGAGAATATATCTAATAAATGAACATTGCTACCAGGTGAGCTTTGGACAGGATCTGAAATTGGTGCTATTAGAGCTTGGCCATGGGAGGTTGCTGAAAAAGCTCTTTTTACTGACCCAAGAAACAATTTTAGTTCTGTTTACTTGATGGAAGGATCATGCATTGATTTGAGAAGCCGTGTTGCTATGACTGGGTCATCTATTGTTAATACCGATATACGATTTTTGGTATCTGATCACTCAAGAGGAAGAGTTTGGAGTGGAGGATCTTATTCCTTGGCTGTCTGGTATATATTTATCTTTTCTAAGATACTTGGTGCATGTATTTCAACTTTAGCAAAGCGAGGGAGCATGGCATTGGGATCAAAATATTTTTAATGCATTTTGTTAAAGCAGAGGTAAAGAAGTTGAATTTATTTCATTCAATTTCTTTCAAGTCATTCTTTAATTTTGTTGTGCAGGGATGCCCGAACAAGGGTTATTCTCAAGGTGTTTGGATCGGATGCACAATTAGAGTTCTCAAGTTCAAATGTCTTGTCAGTACATGACTTTGAATTAGAAGGTGATATTAAGATGAGTTTCACTAAAGTTTCTAGGAAAGAAAAGACCCAAGGAACATTGAATTTTTTCCAACGTTCAAGGAATGCATTGTTAGGGGCAGCAGATGCAGTTTGTCGAGCGACAATAGGAAGCCAATTTTTAGATGATGGTAAAAAGGTTCAGGCTATGGTGGCATCAGAAGACGGAACTATTTGGACTGGATATGCTAATGGGTTACTTGTGCATTGGGATCACTTGGGCAATCGAGTTCAGGAATTTCAAAATACTTCTGTAGCTGTCCATTGCCTGTGCACTTTTAAAACAAGATTATGGGTTGGATACGGAGATGGAAGGGTACAGGTCATGGAACAAGATGGTAAGCTGTTGAGAGGATGGTTGGCACACAGTTCAGCTGTTTTGCAGATGGCCGTTGGCAGTGATCATGTTTTCACTTTGGCTGCTCATGGTGGCATTCGTGGTTGGAACATGAGAATACCTAGTCAACTGGAAAGCATTGTAAGATCAAGACTAATTGACATGGCCCCAACTTATACAAGGCAAGAACATATAAAGGTATTTTCTGGCACTTGGAATGTGAGTCAAGGAAGAGCTTCCTTTGAGTCACTACGTCGTTGGTTGGCATCTCCAGCATCAGAAGCCAGCATTGTGGTTGTTGGGTTGCAAGAAATGGAAATGGGTGCTGGTGTCCTTGCTATGGCAGCTGCAAAAGAAACGGTGATTGCTGTAACTAATTACCTTTTATTTGAAGATATTTTGACACTCATGGCTTGTTGAACAGTAAAATCAGATGTGTCCTTTCAACATAATGGAGTTTCATGGGAAAATAATAAATATAAAAAAAACATGCATTTGATAGACAAGTTTCAATCTCAATATTGTGAAGGTTATATGTTGCATCTACCTAAATTGTGGAATAGGATTTGCATGAACATAGAGTATTAGGACTGCAAGACTAATATACCGATTTACATATGGACAGTTGCCAATGGCTGGTAAGGGAACTGCCAGCTAAAATTGAGTTGACACGTTATGACATCATAAGCTCTTTTCATTGCATTTGACCTAAAAAACCAGATTGATTTGTGAGTCAAGAACATTCTTGTCAAGAGTAGATGGTCCTCCTAAACACTTTTTGGTCTATTTAAACATAGAAGTAAGTAGTTACCATATTGACTCGAAGATCAGAATTAGAACTACATTAAAAATATGTATTTTGAGCTCAATCGTTTTCAGGTAAGAATAAAATAACTGCTTCCCTATTTAAGCCTTTATTCCATGGTCCACCATAGCAGACAAAAGGATCAGTTTCTGCTGTACGATAAAGATAAGGAAGTAGGGGAATAACTACACAGGTTTCTCTTTTCTTCGTTTGCTCCTAAAAGATGCATAGGACATTCTTAAATTTTCTCTCACATGATAGAAGGATCCTTTATTAAAATTAGGTCAAAAGATAAAGGGATTTTTCAAAAGAAATACATTGCTAAAGTTGTAAGAAGAAGAAAACACTAGAGTTCTAAAGGAGACATCTGGTATTTAAGTAATTTGAAATTTGAATACATTCAATGAAAATAGATCACAGGCAAAATCTTAGACTAGATTCCTTGAAACATAAGTATCAATGTACCTATGCACATATATTTGGTGTGTGTGTAGTTGTATACATAAAGACATATGTGTATACATACATACACGCACATTTGACTGTGCCCGTATTTGTAAACATGCTTGCACTCCCATTTACATACACACATATATTTAATATATTTGTTAAGAAACAAGCAAAGAACCATGTTCGTGCAGGGAAACCAGAATAGATGGTGTAATGGGCATTTGACATGTGGTGTTTGAAACTTCGATCATTAATTATGTGTAAATAAATAGTATAATGGATAAATGTATTATTAATAGACGTATTTGTTCAAGATTAGATATGACTCTATGACCTTTATGATAGGACATGCTGAGTCAACAAGGCTTGCAAAGCTAAGTTGACAATTTGATCAAAACTTGATGAGTTCTAGTCATAATTGGTGAGTTTGACCAAAATTGTATGAGTCTCCAGAAACTCAGTAGTATAGGGAAACTACTTTGAAATTTGAATATTCCCATTTTAATAAATAGATTTCTTTTGAGATGTTTCTAATTATCACTGTGACAAACATGACCTTCCTTGTTTTGGGATTATTACAATGGAATGTTGATCTGTAAAGTGCTGTGGATATTCCACTGGAACAGTTTGTCACAACATATTTTCTAATATTCTACAATCTCT
Source organism: Pseudotsuga menziesii (assembly GCA_001517045.1). Lineage (NCBI taxonomy): Eukaryota > Viridiplantae > Streptophyta > Pinopsida > Pinales > Pinaceae > Pseudotsuga > Pseudotsuga menziesii. The sequence continues at coordinate 44,683 of LPNX010117935.1, forward strand.
TATTATGGATTGTTTTACTTCATTGCAGATTTAATGTTACTTGCTTAATGCTGAAATAAATTGAAATGAAAAAAACAAGCAAATATTATAGCATCCACACAATAAACACAAGATGTACCTGCTATCACAAATCTTGTAGTTTCCCCTTGAAGTGGTCCTATCTAGGATGGTAGAGGGGAAGGCAGCTAAAGTTGTGACTTACGATAGTCAAGACCTCTGAATAAGTTCAGTTGTCACACCGGTCAAGACTACTGACACTTCAGACAAAGCTATTAGCCAAGCCTAGGGGAAATAGGAATCCACTGAACTTATTGTGTTGACTTTAACATAGTGATCTTTCAGACCGGGGAAATAGGAATCCAGTTGTATTCATGATAAACAAAGAACATTAGGTAATGAAAGTGTCTCACAAATGGAATAAATTGATTTGAGGAATGTCCATTCAACTTATGCCTACAACCCATATCCAAGCTTGACTCAAGCTCCATAAGGATCTTTTCTAGGACCCTTGCATTGAATACACAAGAAACTGTAGTGAAGAGATCTTAGGGGACACTTAGAATTAGTTGTCCCTCATTCTATCTCACATCCCAATCCGTAGGCTCCGTGAGGATATAATCATCACACTTTAAATCATACGACAAACAGTCTTTAGATTTAGCATTTATTTAGCCATTGCTTTTTGGCCTTTCACATTTCATTTCATAGCCCTGCTTAAAAGCACATTTTATTTTCATTTTTACCATGGGCTTGCATTTCAAAAGATATAGCAACATATCACATAATGCATGTAATGATGGTAGAACATTTTGCTTAAAATTTTAGCTGACACACCTCGGGCAAGAAGATATAGCAACATATCACATAATGCATGTAATGATGGTAGAACATTTTGCTTAAAGTTTTAGCTGACACACCTCAGGCAACTAGGGGGACTATCCACAATCAGAACCAAACATCGGGGCCAACTGACCAGAGAGGTGAAGGATTCAAAATCCCAACTCACCTATGCTCAGGACCCAACACCAACGCATTCTCCTGGCCTAGAAGGGTCACTGCTTCGACAAGTTTTGTTGCACAACTAAGAGCTGAGACACAAAACAACATGCGGTATGTCATCATAGAAATCCAAGTGGGGGAAAAGGTCTTCAATCTGACAAGTCAAAGTCAAAGTCTGGGGTGAATCTCCAAATGGACGATATGGATGGGTGGAGGAAGTAAATCGTGATGCCTACACAACAAGATAGGGTAAGTCTGCCTAAGGTGGGAAAATACTAGCAAGCATACATAATGGCCTTACATAAAAGATCGTCTAAGTAATAAAACAAGTCAATCAAACAAATATATTACCACTTTCAGTTAGTCATGCCAAGTTACAACTATTAAAATAATCAATAGAGACAAACATGCATCCAATTGCAACCTGTATACCTGCTCAACCATATACCTGTCTCTGGATCATTGGGAAAAGGAAAAACTCAGCTGCCTGCTCTACTACACAAATGAACCATGGCTAAACCAAAAGCATCTCAATGGGGTCATGCTGGATCAGTCATGGCAAGGGGATAATGGATAAATGCTCTGAATAGCTTTGAGAAAAACTCCCATCTGGTCATCATGTATGCAAAAGTATCCACCATCAAGCAAGGGACTGGTTCATATCTCTAACAAGAAATGATTTGCATCTTGGTAGCTCTAGTACAATATATGTGATAACATCTGGCTCCAATTGGGACAAGTGCTCTAAAGGAGAGAGTGCTTGAGAACCTCAAAAATATCTAGTCCACAACAACTTTCTCGTCATCAACGATCTTGCACCCGAATTTCTGCTTCATCTTCAAATATACCTGTTCATGCATCAAGCAAACGTCTTACCAATCTTTGCAGACCAAGTGTTAGGCGCATCATATGTGATAGAGAAAAATCATGCTACTAAAAACAAAATGCTGGAAACAAATACTTAAAATGAAATTGTGAAATAAAACATCTTTTCTAAGAACTGTTAAGACAGTTGCAATTATACTAACTGAAAAGAAAACACACTCAAATAGGCAAAAGTGCCAGACTCAATGGCCAAAAGACTCAACACAGAAAAAGAAAAAGAGACTAAAATTCTACTGATCAAGTGAGCTTATTTGATCCTACCTACTATAATTGAGCTACAATGAACATAATCCCTTAAATGAACTTGATTGACAGGAATTTCAAATCTATACCCTTCTTCAGTGGCTAAATAATACATGTTACGATCGAATCTTTCCACCATCAATAGACCAATCCAAAGATTTCTAGCTTGTCTTGATATATGATTGAAAGCACAATTTTCAATAATGACTTGATCACCATACTTGAACGGTGAACCTACACCGATTTATTGATGATGGAAAAACTTGAATGTCACGGGTAAGCAAAATGGAGGTTATGACCACCGAACCAACTAGGTGGACAACCTTGTACCATGTACCGTGAAGATGAATGAAGTGTACCTTACAAGTTTTTCAAGGTTCAGAAGGCTCAGTAGGGAAATTCTGCTCCTTTCTCTTCTTCTGTGTGAAATTGCCGCACTCCTACGAGGGATTTTGTAATGATATGTTAGCATGAGGTTCAGTTTTTGTAAAACTTAGTTGCCTAGGACTTTATCATTAGGGAAGTCCTTTCATCGAGTGTTTTTTCCCTTGGATAATTAAATTTGCTTTTAAGCGATTTTAATTATATGAGTTTTTCACTCAAAAATTCCTCCAAAGTGGTGAAAGGCGTTTTAATGATCGAGCTCGTGGGGTGATTAAGGTCTAGGAGTGTTGTATATTACCATGCTAGACATTATCCAGAGTCTTGCTAAATTTCATTAAGTTTTGCATAGGATTTTTTAATTTTTGGTCATTAAAAAATGTTCCTCAGCATAAAAAGTTGTGATGTAAAGAGGGATAAGTGGCACCTAGTGCCCATAAATAGGGGTATGGGTACTCAAAATCAATGGCATGAGACCCCCTACACCCTTGGACCAAGTTTTGAGTCAAACCATTGAGTTTTGATGAGGTTTTGGACATATTTTCCTAAGTTAGTCAAGAAAATCAAGAAAATTGGACATTAATTAGAATGACAAGGTTTTGTAAAGTGAGTAAACTCACTTGGGGAGGGGAAATTAAGTTTCCAAATGTTATATTATGTTCATAAGGTGAATTTAGTGGCAAAAAAGGGAGCTTGATTCTAGTGTTTCTTAAGATTGAAGTTGCCTCCCTATGGGGGGCACCCTCTCCAACCATGGGAATGAAATTAAATGGAAGTAAGTCAATTGAGGGGCCCAATGTTCATGGTTCCCTCTTGTTTGACCCAGCAATGAGTTTCCCATTTGACTCATTTTCTCACCCTAGGAGGCGCCCTCTCTAGGAAGTGCGCCCCCCTCTCCATGGGCCTTTCCCTCTTTCATATGACAAGTGTCATGCATGCAAATGCCCTCTCTTTTCCTATTTAAGGAGCCTTCTCCTCCTCATTTGGGTTACAATCCCTCATGCTCTTGCTTCCATTTGCTCCCATTTTGGGCTATTGTATTTTTCAGCCATTTGGCTTTGTTAATAAAATTCTTTGGAGGAGATCTTGTGTCCTTTGGTGATTTTCTTTTAGACATTATGAGTTTTCATTTTTGTAGTTAAGAACTTCATATTTTTCTTGGTTGAAGTTTATGATTTCTTGGCTCATCATATGAATCTCACCTTCTTTTTAGTTGTGTAGCAAAGATCTCTCAAATTCTAGGTTGCTTAAATTGGAGAGTGGGATTCCTCGGTTGGATGCCCCACTTCTTCAAACTTTGAAGAGCAAAGGACATTTTTTCTCCACTTCCAATCAAAATTTCTGCACATTTATTTTATCTCATTAGCATTTTAAAGCTTATTTAACTACTCATATTTACAAAATCTTTGAAGCTAGTTACTTGGTAAGTTTTATAGAAATTTTGTACATAATTGTTCCCTAACACTCATAGTGCCCCAAAGTAATTTTGGACATTTTTTTTTATCTTTATTTTGCTTGCAGGCTTTTTGCAGGTTTGTGACTGAACAAGGGGAAACTTTGCCAAATTTTGGTCATAAAGGGGTGCAAAGGCTACCCAAAAGGAAGGACTTCAAAGCCATTGCCAAGAAGGGGTGAAACTTTACTTTTTCTACCTTTTTACTCTCATATTTCATTGTAACAAGTTCAAGAGAGTCTCTTGGACTTGGTTCCTTATTTGTTTTCGAAGTTGTATTTGAATTTATTTTTCAGCCATCCCTTGCATGGAAAGGAGGTTGGGCTTGCCCACCCTTGCATTGCAAGTGAAGAGGGGCTAGAGTTTGTTATTTTGTTTTATTTTCAGTATTTTTACTTATATTGCTTCTCCCATCTCTTCCCTAGAAAGAGGGTTGTGTGGCTAGGTTACTATTTATTTACTTTTTAGTTTCCATCCATTGCTTACAAAAGAAGTTAGGTTTTCCCACCCTTGGAAGCAAAAGAGGAAGGGCTAAGATTTAATTTATTCTATTTAAGCATTTGTACATTTGTGCCCACACTTTGCAAGTGAAGTGGATTTTCACCCTTGCAATATCTTCTTTGCTAGTTTTGTTAAAAGTTCAATTATTTTTTTCAATTCAAGTGTAATAAACTCTGCCCCATCTCTACCTCGTATTCACTTCCCTTGTCGGTTCGTCCGATTCTGGGTGATAAGAAAGGGAAAAGATTTGCGTTGGCTAGAATAATAGGCACTCAACATCTATCTCATTTGAAACTGAGAAAATAAAGGTTGACCCGTGGAGCTAGAGGGGTAGAGGCCGTTGGGGGCCTCGTGGCACTTTGTGTCCCCTTGTTGAGCACTTTACAATCTTTGGGATTCATTTGTGGAGCCAGAAGGGAAACATGTTTTTCCTTGTTGAACACCCAACAGTCTCTGTCAAATTGAAAGAGATAAGTGTTTGGGGTAGACACATTAGCTAGGTTTTGCTTTTCTTCTTTCAACACACTAATTTCTTAAGATAAAGTGAGACCTAAAATCATTTAAAATTTACAGGACCACTTGCAAAACATTTTGATCACTTGACAATTTGCAAAGCATTTTATTTCAAGTTCTTTGTTTCAAGTCAGGTCATTTGCAAGTAGGTTTCCATTCATAGTTTGCTTATTTTGTAGAAAGTTCTTTACAATAATTTGAGTGTGATTACTGATTACTCTGGAATGTGAATTGTTTAATTTAATTTGTTTATATGGTGATTCTACTTCCTTGATTATCAAGTATAAATTCATAAATCCGTGACTCCATAACCCAAAGAGAATAGGCACTGGTTTAGTGAATATTTTATTTGTGACCTTTTTTGGGTTAAGTTTCAAAGTAAGGTTTGCCTTTCATTGAACATTTTGCATATTTGCATGATTGCTTATCATTGAACTTAATTAAGCCTAACTAAGTTTTAACTCCTAAAAAAAAACCTTTGAAATTTTAGTAAATAAAGGCTACCCTGCTTGACCTTTGGGAGTTGGGTCTTGTTGCCGCATAATTCGCACCTCGGGTCACGTGGCAGAAATCTTCAAGCCACTAGGTGTGACCTTGGGGGAAAGCTCGAGGCAAGTGCTTTCACCTGATACTCAGCTCCTCCGTCTAGGTCAACTCCTAGCGAAGCCAAGGGGGGGGGACCCAACTCCTAACTATGAAAGTATGAAACAACATATTTTCGAGGAGTTTAAAATGGAACGAATTAAAATGTTACCTACCAATAACTGCAAATAAATTACTCTTAGCAACCTTTGGAGAAATAGACACATCATTCAAGACACATTCCGAAATTAACTTATGCAAAAATGAGTAGAATAGACCAATGCCAAATGAAGAAAATGCTTTGCATATGAGGGTTGCTAGTGTAGTCTCGGTGCAGTCAAGGTTACATGAACCGTGGGTGCGATCGGAATCGGCTAAAGAATTCGATACGGGTGCGACACTCATCCCAAAATTAGGAATCATAGATTCGAAACACTAACCCTAATTAACCTTAATTATCTTATGTAAACAACTTTATATTAGTCAAAACAAGGTGGAAGAATCCGAGAATCCGATTTGGATTAATCTGATTCGGGTGCTATTTGGCCTAGGGATGAATCCGGTAACTATGATTGCATTGTCTCGGTTAATTGTGGGTTAAATGAGTGATTAAAGGAGTGGGTTAATTGTGGGTTTGGCCCAGTAAGGCAAGTGCTTTTGAAATGAGCGCTAAAGCGACTTTACCAAGTGTCCAACGGGGCTTGGAGTAGCCCCCTGACTCTATGGTATCCACCCTTTGCAACCACCTGATTTCTCAAGAAACAATCTTATATGGATTTTCCTATTATTCTAGTCACTCGTATACCTTTCTGGTACAACCAGCTAATCAGACAAGCTGAGACAGTGCAGTGCATATGGGGAAGGAGCCTTTGTTAATTTTTATTAAAAGTCTTGATGTGGTGTTTATTAACTAACTACTTACGACTGCGAGCCTCTTTCCCCCTTTCGTGATACTAAGGATAGCACGTCCGGATAAATTTTAAATTTAACGAAACAATACAAGAAAGGAACTGTTCTCTAATTAATCCTACCACAAATCTCTTTCCCCCTTTCGGGATACTCGGGAGAGCGTGGGGTAAGTATTTTTTTTCTCTCTGATAAACTAAACAACTAAATCGGAAATAAAAATAAACTAACTAGAACTCAAAAATCATGAAAAAGACACCGACGCGAATCCCTCCAAGGGGATGAGGAGTGGGATCTTAGGAGCCTATTCAAATCTTTATTAATTTTGTACAATATGGGAGAAGTGTGCTTTGGTGCTTATAATTTGGATCCAAAGGCTTACAAATTTACGGAAAAATGGATTTTTATGGAAGAGGAAGCTCTGTTAGTCTTCTTTTTGTTCAATTTTTCGAATATTTGCTAGAGTCTCCTCATTTGTTTTCGTTAAACCTGCAAAAACAACAAGTAAATGTTAGTGGAATATGTCCCAAAACACTTTAAGAGTGCTTTGGGAAAAACTACAAAAAATTGCCGAAAAACTTCTAAGTAAAAACGGAGCAAAACTAAGTGAAAGAAACTGAGAAAGTGAGCTAGAAAGCTGCTTTCTTAGGTTCTTTGTTTGCTTATTAAGGATAGCAAACAAATCTTAAGCACTTAAATGCTAGATATGAAACTTAGAATCAAATATTAACTTACTAATCAAGCCTTTTGTTATACGAGATAAATAACTTGAAACAAGCAAGCTAATGATTTAGATCTGAACTAAGAAATAATAATGCTTTTAGATTTAATAAAGAAAAAGCGATTTACGATATATTCTTTAAATGTGAATTTAACTACAGATCTATGAATGCCTTTCAAAGAAAAGCCATAACAATAAAGAGGAGAAAAAGGGAGAAGGAGAAATTGGCAGCTTGGAGAAAAAGAGGATCCTTGAGTCTTCGCTTGTGGGGTGCTGAGGGACTTTATCTACAACAAATATTATTAGAAAAGAAGAGAGATCAAACAAGATCTTCCACGTCTCCAGTTAAGACAACCTGCACATCACACACTCACAAAACCAAGATCAACTCTAGAAGCACACGTATTCAGAAATCAATATGAAAGCATTCATAAACAAATGATGCATTCAGTGAGATCTCTAAACATTTATGCTCAATAGATTAAAACACATTATACTGTTGAAATTTACCTAGGAATTGTTCCCCCGAGTGACTTTTGCCTAAGTCACTAGGAAAAGGGGTTTGAGTCACTTGGACTTTATATTAATGACTTGAGATGAGCATTAATTGCAATTTAGGGAAAAATTGTACCTTAAGTGAAATATTTAAAAAGTGAGTGGAATTAATTATTTTGTGGAGAAAAGTGATTTTAATCACAACCACTCATCTAGACTAATTTGAGCCCTAGGATTAGATGACTTTTCATTCACCTTAATTTTTCACCAAAAGGGAAAGTTTCCAAGTGAAGAGGCTACTTTTGCATTTGAGAGAGAAGAGAGAGCCATTTTTGAGAAAGAGAGAAAAAAATTGCAGCAGGAGCATTTTTTTTCTTTTGGGCATGCAAATCGAGAAGGGAAGTACAGCAAGAGAGGGCACATTTTTCGAGAAACCAACAGGCATAGTTTTTGAGACAACAACATTTATTGCTGTTTTTTTGTACAAGTCGTACAGTATATAATCTGTATAGTGCACAGTTTTCGAGAAGGAAAGTACGACATAGGTTTTAAGAAGGTTTCTGGGCACGAATCCTGAGGCAAGCTTGCAGGCATGAATCCCGATGCAACTCTCTATGGCACGTTTTTCGAGACAGTTCGTAGGACTGCCGTACGGTTCGTACAACATCACAAAAATCAAGGAGGTAGAAACAGGAAAAATTCTGAGTTTGTAATTTTCCCGGTTGGCATGAAAAACGAGGCAGAAAATTTTCATTCGGTTGAGATAAGTTGGTGTGAAAATTTTTCTGAGTATTGTTGTAAATTTTTCCTGATAAATAAAGTTTCTGTCTCTCACAGGTTGTCCCCGGAGGTTGGGGTTTTTCTTGGGTCATTGGTCCAAAAATACTATGTCTGAAATTCATTGTTGAATGTGTTTCTTTGTTGTTAGTGGAAATGTTGTAGAAGCTTTTCTTGTGTTTCAGTCCTATGTTGTTTATTAGAAAAATCTAATTTGCAGCAGTAAAACAAATTGGGTTGGGCATTAAACAGTGTTGGAATCCGGGTTGGGAAAGTCCTGAAATTTCTACATGGTATTAGAGCTTGATTAAAGAAGAGGGCAGATTTATACACAATGAAAAATTTCAGACTTCAGTGATTTCTTTTGTTAGTGGGCAGCACCTTGTTGAAACTTTGTAGAGATAATGGCAACTAGACTTAGGATGGAGGATAGGCTTGATGAGGATGAGAATTTTGTCCCATGGACAGCTAGGATAGTGCTGATATTGGAGGAGAATGAGTTGTGGGATGAGGTGGTTCATAATACTACAACTCACCCTATTGTTGTTTTCGATGCTACCGCTGATTCAGTTGGACTAGACGCTTTCAATAAGAAGGACATTAAGGCCAGAAGGATTATCCTAGATGCAGTTAAAGACCATGTGATTCCTCACATCTCGAGTAAGACCCGTGCATATCAGATCTAAGATGCATTGACCAGCTTGTTTCAAAGCTCAAACGAGATGGTTTTGAGGGAGAAGTTGAAAAGTATCAAGATGGCCAAAGGGGAGGTTGTGATATCTTATCTTACTAGGATCTCTCAGGTGAGAGATGAGCTTGCAGCAGCGGGGGGGGGTTGTTTCTAATGCAAAGCTAGTGTAGACAGCTATGAATGGGGTTTTCAAAGCCTCGAGTTGTGTTTGTGTAGGCTTTAGTGGCTAGGGAGAACTTACCTACATGGGACATGATATGTGATGATTTTGTTCAGGAGGAGACTCGGAGGGGTCTTTTGCAGGGCAATGCTTCTACTAATAGGGAGGATGAGGAGAATGTGGCTTTGACAACAAAGGGGAAGAAAAAGTTTAAGAAGGGCCCCAAGAAGGGTGGGGCTAAGCAGCAGGATGGGCAGAAGAAGGATTTGAGCACTGTGAAGTGCTTTGCTTGTCAGAAGATGGGGCACTATGTTGGGTAGTGTCCACATAAGAAGAAGAAGCAGCAGCAGACAACAGCTTCTGCAGAGGTTGAGGAGTTTACGATGAGATTTGAGAGAGAGTTTTCTTTTTGCAGTGGGCATGTTGATAGAGAGAGAGCATCCATCATCACCAGTGCAGATGTTGATAGTGAGAGGGAGTATTCCTTGTTGACAGGTCATTCTTTTAGTGCATCCACCACCAACACATGGTATATTGATAGTGGAGCTTTGAGCCACATGACAGGTGCTCAAGAGATGTTCTCCGAGTTTTCACATGCAGAGATTGATGTGGAGGTAGTGTTGGGGGGTGACACAGTTGTCAGAGCAGTTGGGCGTGGGACCATTACCTTTTAGAGGGAGTCCATGAGTCCCATGATTTTGAGAGATGTACTATATGTACCTGGGCCGAAGAAGAACTTGATCTCGGTTTCCATGATCGAGGATAGGGGTCTTGGGGTGTCCTTCCTAGATGGACATGTGCATGTTTTTCCCAAGACTGCAGGACCATTTGCTTCCTACACCATTGCAGTCAGATGTGGGAAACTGTACAGGCACTTGTTTCAACCCCATCATGCTTCGACACATAGCAGCGAGCTTTGTGAGCTGTGGCACAGGAGGATGGCTCATCTGCATCATCTAGCTTTTGCATATGTTGAGGTATATGGTTACAGGGTTGCTAGAGTTTAGCATGGAGCATAGTGAGGTATGCAAAGGGTGTGCTTTGGGAAAGTACACCAAGACTGCTTTTACGAGCAGTGATAGCAGGTCAGCAGGGGTTCTTGACTTGATACATTCCGACTTGTGTGGACCTATGTCACTTGTTTCTTTGAGAGGATTCGAGTATTATGTGACATTCATCGATGACCATTCTAGGAAGACCTGGATCTACTTCCAGAAGAGCAAGAAATCTGAGGAGGTCTTGCAGAGGTTCCAAGAGTTCAAAGCTCTTATGGAGAACCAGACAGGGAGGAAGATACAGGCTCTTAGATCGGATAACGGGGGTGAGTATACCTCAAGGAGTTCGATAGATATTGCAGACAGGAGGGCATTAGGAGACAGTTGACGGTTCCATACACTCCTGAACAGAATGGAGTGGCAGAACAGAATGGAGTGGCAGAAAGGAGGAACAAATCTATTGTTGGAGCAATTAGAGCTATATTACATGATCAGTCGCTTCCTTTCTTCCTTTGGGCAGAGGCATGCAGTACAACTGTTTATCTTCAGAACAGGAGTCCCCATCGTGCCGTGGGGAATAAGACACCTGAGGAGAGTTTCACAGGCAAGAAGCCTAAGGTGAGTCATTTTAGGATATTTGGTTGCCTGACTTACTCACATGTCCCTTCTAAGAAGAGGACAAAGTTTGAGCCCACAGCAGAGAGAGGCATCTTTGTGGGGTATGACGAGACTTCGAAGGCCTTCTACATTTATCTTCCTTCACAAAGGAAGGTGGTTGTGAGGAGGGAAGTGAGATTTGAGGAGGAGCGGGCCTTCAGGAAGTCTAGAGAGTCATAGCAGGGAGAGCAACAGGTTTCCACACCTCAGGTAGTTTCACAGGTACCGTCAGTACAACAGACAGGTTTACAGGTTTCAGAGGTTATTGGACCACACAGTATGGACACAGGTTCTCCAGTTTCAGTGGTTCAGCCAGCAGGATCTTCGAGGACAGGTTTTGGGTCTCAGGTTACAGGTTCACTGCATAGAGCTTCTGGATCATAGGGTTCACCAGTTGTTGGCACTCCAACTTTTGGTTCATAGGTTACTGGGGTTTCTACCTCTGGTAGTTCATCAAATGAGGACAGACTAGTGTGGGAGCAGTCTTCAGGGAAGAAGAAGCCTAAGTGGCTTCGAGACACCTTGAAGGAAGCACAGGAGTTTGGGACTCCCAGGGAGCCAGTGAGGGCTATTAAGATGCCAGACAGATTGGGTATGGCATTAGTGGCTAGTCTTCGTGATTCAGAGCCTTCTACTTTTGAGGAGGCCTCCCAGCTTCATGTTTGGAGAGATGCCATGATGGAAGAGTACCATTCCATCATGAAGAACGATGTTTGGGAGATAGTTCCGAGACTTGAGGGGAAGTCAGTGGTGACTTCTCGTTGGCTTTACAAGCTAAAACATGTTGCAGATGGCAGTGTGGAGAACTAAGCTGCGGGAAATCGCTCCTCCCCCTCACGAATCGCTCCCGATTCGCGCTCTGGGAGGAATCGATGAGGAATCGCTCCCGAAATCGCGATTCCTACAAAAACAAAACGCTCCCTGAAATTTCAGAATCGTTGAGGGAATCGACGCTCCCGAAGCGATTCCTTAGCCAAAAAAACGCTCCCGAAAACGCTCCTTGACCGATTCCATGTGAAGGAAAAAAATTTCTCATTTTTTTTTTTGTGGAAAAAAAATTGTTTTTTGATGGTTGCCTAGGGTTTAATTAGTGTTTATAAACACTATTGGCCTCTATTTGGACTCTTTCTATTGCTCATTTGCTTGTTTTCCTTTTTCTTGCTAGGGCTTTGAGTGGCTTTGATAGTTGTTTGAGAGCAAATTTGTAGGAGCTTGGAGGGGAGATTGGAGGGGAGATTGGAAGGAATATTGAAAGCTTCTATTTGTGAGAGCTTGGAAGGAAGAATGAAGGCTTTCATAGAGACATTCAACCATCTTTGAAGAGCTAAAGAGGTAGGCTATATATACCCAATCTTTCTTTGTTTTTGAAAAAAATATTTCACTATGTTAAAATTTTAAATCTTCTATGTTTTTTTTTCCTATCCTTTCCAATTTCTTCTTCTCCATCATTTTATTGTAGGCAAGAAGTGATTCTCTCTCGTACTGAATCAACAAGCATGATGGGTATGTGGTTTTTGTGGTTGGTTTCGATTCTTCTCATGATGGTGGTGGTGGGACATAGATTTGGTGGTGGCAATGATGAGGATGAAGAGATAGGGAGACGCACATACCATGGAGAGGAGGAGGAGGCGGAGGAGATTGAGAGTGGCGAGGGGCCAAAAAAAGACACAACACCTCTGTGGAAGTATGTGACAAGGCTTGGGGGAGGGAGAGGGCGTGGAACCACAAAGTTTACATGCCTCCATTGTAATAAAACTTACACAGGTTCATATACTCGTGTGAGAAAGCATTTGTGTGGGATTATGCCATGTGATCAAGGTAATGCTACTGGAGTCAAAACATGTGACAAAGTGCCAGGTAAAGAAAGAAACAAATACAGGATGGAAGAAGAGGCCGCTCAAAACAATTCCAAGAGATCAAGGGTCGAATCTGAATCTCCATAGAGAATGTTTAGTGGTGGATTTGGATCATCATCCACCCATGCTAGTGGATTCTCCCCTATGCGAAAAACATTATCAGATTTCCTTGACCTTGGTTGCAGAGATGATATGGATGCAAAAGTTTACAGGTTTCTCTATGCATGCGGTGTGCCATTCAATGTTCTTCACTCACCCCATTGGCATGAAATGGTACAAGCCATCAATGGTGCCCCTAAAGGATATAGGAGCCCTGGGTATGACAAAGCTAGAACCGTGGGACTTGAGAGGGAAAGAGCCAAAATCAATAGTGCTCTTGGAAAGTTTACAAATGATTGGTCATTATATGGGGTATCCATTGTATTGGATGGGTGGATAAATGTTAAAGGCAAGCCATTGATAAATATTCTTGGCGTCTCTGCTTGTGGTGCGGTCTTCCTTTAAGCTCATGACTACTCAGATCGCTACAAGACTGGTATCAATATTGCACAACCTTTACTTGACACCATTCAAACGATTGGGCAATACAATGTCATTCAAGTCATCATAGATAATGCTGCTAATTGCAAGGTAGCAGGAGCAATCATTGAGGATAAGTATCCCAACATATTTTGGTCAGGGTGTTTGGTTCACACTTTGAACCTTCTGATGCATGATATTGTTAAGATGAAGGACCCTAGTTACCGATGGATTGGTGCCTTGTCCAAGAGAGGTAAGAAAATGTTAAAATTTATCACCAATCATAGCATGGCACACCACATTTTTTGCAATCACTCTAGGTTGGAGCTATTGAAGATTGCGAAGACTAGATTTGGTAGCTACTACCTCACCTTCAGGATGCTTTTGAAGGTAAGAGAGGCATTGGCTAGTATGGTCTCAAGTGATTCATGGCAGGGATTGAAAGACATAGTTGCAAGCGCATCTGAAGACATGACTTCCAGGATGTGGAGGACACCGTTCTTGATGGTCATTTCTGGACACAGGTTAAATATGTTCTACAATTCACCAAGCTTGTTTATAATATGATTCGTTTTGTAGATACAAATCAGGCGGTGATTGGGGAGGTGTATGATCAAATGGATAACGTGCTTGGTCATATCAAAGACATTGTTGAGCAAAGAGATGCAATCTTGTATGACCATATTCATAAACATGTGGTCAAAGGTGGGATAATTTGAATGTTCCACTCCATGCCCTTGCATATGTCCTTACCCCAAAATATTATTCTCCATCTTGGTTGGCCCAACCTGCACCTGGTGGTGGAGTTAGGAAAAGACCACACACAGATCTAGAGGTGCAAAATGGGTATATGCTTGCATTAGACAAGTTGGTCCTTGATGAGGAGGAGTGTGCTCAAGTATGGAGTGAATTGATCCAATACATCAGTGAACATGGAGTCTTTGGTACCTTGCATGCAACCAAAGATCGAGAGAGGTTTGGATCCTATCCATTGGTTGAACATGTATGGCAGTGCTGCCACATATTTGCATAAATTGGCGGTGGGGGTGCTTTTACAGGTTGTCAATAGTTCTTCTGCAGAGAGGTGTTGGAGCACTTACAGCTTCATCCACAATGTCAAGAGAAAGTGTTTGAATACAAAACGGGCTGAAAGTTTGGTTTATGTGCACTACAACTTGAGGTCGTTGTCCCATTATTGTGAAGCGACCAAGAATGATAGAACTTTTTTGACTTGGGACAACAATCCAGAGGAGTCTAATGTGGAGGATGGAGCCATTGCATTAGAGCGCTTGGAGGTTGAACTATTGGGTGATCCTCATCCGATTCATACATCAGAGATACCACCCCCAACCACCAGCAGGTTTACAGATGCAGGAGTTTTGCCTTTAGCTTCACAACGTTCGACAATCCGTGGGGGCCATTCATCTTCTTCTCGTGTTCCACGATCACTTCCACCAACTCCTATTCCACCTAGAACATGAGAAAAAAAATTGGAAGTTTCTCGTGGCAAGAGGAAAAATTAATAGATAGTATCATAATACTTTGTATTTCATGTTTAGTATGGCCTATTTGTAAACATTATGGCCTACTTTGAAGTTTGAAGTTTGAAGTTTGAACTTTAAATTGTTGACTGCATCTTGATTCTTATCATCTTATTATCTTACAACTCTTTGGTATTGAATATGATATTATGATGCTTTGTTTCATTTCATGGTTGATGTTATCTGTTAGAGTCTAGATTGTTAGAGTTTGTTGATGGAAAATATTATATGTTGAAATTTGAAGATTGATGTTGTTGATGATTGATCATTTGATGACAATGCTACAAGTCATAGCTCCTAGATGATTGATGTTATATGTGACATGTGTATTAATGGTTATATCTATGTTTTCTATAGCTAATTTGGTATAATACATGTTTTTTTTAATATATATGCATCAAAATATATAAAAATATATATTATATAAAAAATGCTCCCGAAACGCTCCCAAATCGGAATCTTTTGAAAATTTCGCTTTTTACTCCCGCTCTTGCTCCTTGCTCCCACTCCTCACTTCCAACGGCCTTGGTGGAGAAGTACAAGGCTCGGTTTGTGGCGCGGGGGTTCTCAAAGGTTGAGGGAGTTGATTATGATGAGACCTTTGCATCGGTTGCTCGTTATACTTCGATTAGGGCATTGATTTCCATTGCTGCAGAAATGGGTTGGAAGATCCATCAGATAGATGTGAAGATCGCATTTCTTAATGGAATCATATAGTAGGAGGTGTATGTGGAGCAACCTTAGGGCTTTGAGATTCATGGGAGAGAGTCTCATGTGTGCAGGCTGAAGAAAGCCTTATATGGGCTGAAGCAAGCTCCTAGAGCTTGGTACTCCGGGATTGACTCTTACTTGCAGCATATGGGTTTACAGAAGAGTGAGGTAGATTCGAATCTCTATTTCATCATGGTTGGAGATGATTCGTTCATTCTTCTGTTGTATGTGGATGACTTATTCATCACAGGGGGAGAGAGACCTATTGCAGCTTGCAAGAAATCTCTTGCTTTAGAGTATGAGATGATGGACATTGGGTTGATGCCCTATTTTTTGGGATTGGAGGTTTGGCAGGAGCTTGGACATATTTTCCTGAGACAAGGAAAGTATGTAGTTGATATTCTGAGGAGATTTTGGATGGAGGATTGTAGGTCGATGTCTACACCGATGGTCACCAATTGGAAGAAGCTTCATGCTTCTAAGGGAGAGTTGGTGGATCCTACACTATATCGTTAGTTCATTGGTTCTTTAATGTATCTGGTCAACTCTCGGCCATATATGTGTTTTGCGGTGAACACTCTCAGTTAGTTCATGGTGGAGCCTAGGAGGGTGCACTGGGTAGTCGCAAACCATGTGTTGAGATACCTTGCAGGGATTGTGGAGTATGGTCTGGACTACAGGAAATCGGATGGGATCAGGTTGATTGGCTTCACAGATTCAGATTGGGTAGGTAGTGTGGTAGACCGGAAGAGCACTTCTAGATGTTGTTTCAGTTTGGGCTCGGCTGCAGTGTCGTGGTTCAGTAAAAAACAAAACTCTGTTGATTTGAGTTTTGCAGAGGCTGAGTATATGGCAGCTAGTCAGGCCAATTGCGAGGCGCTATGGCTTTGCAAGTTGCTGGTGGATTTATTTGATCAGGAATGAGGCCTACATTGTTTTACTGTGACAATCAGAGTTGCATCTAGCGCTCTGAGAATCCAGTATTTAATGACCGGTCAAAGCATATTGAGATCAGGTATCATTTCATTTGTGATTATGTTCAGAGAGGAGCAGTGACATTACAGTATATTTCCACTGATGCGCATGTTGTAGATATCGTGACTAAGTCTCTTAGAAGAGGCAAGTTTATTCACTTCAGAAACAAGTTGGGTGTGGTGAAGAACAACTTTCTCGGTAAGAGGGAGTGTTGAAATTTACCTAGGAATTCTTTCCCTAAGTGATTTTTGCCTAAGTCACTAGGAAAAGGGGTTTGAGTCACTTGGACTTTATATTAATGACTTGAGATGAACATTAATTGCACTTTAGGGAAAAAGTGCACTTTAAGTGAAATATTTAAAAAGTGAGTGAAATTAATTATTTTGTGGAGAAAAGTGATTTTAATCACAACCACTCATCTAAACTAATTTGAGCCCTAGGATTAGATGACTTTTCATTCACTCCAATTTTTTCATCAGAAGGGAAAGTTTCCAAGTGAAGAGGCAACTTTTGCATTTGAGAGAGAAGAGAGAGCCATTTCTGAGAAAGAGAGAAAAAAAATTGCAGCAGGAGCATTTTTTATCTTTTGGGCATGCAAATTGAGGAGAAGGAAAGTACAACAAGAGAGGCCATGTTTTTCGAGAAACCAATAGGCACAGTTTTCAAGACAACATTTATTGTTGCCCGTCCGTACTGTACGAAATTCGTATAGTGCACAGTTTTCAAGAAGGAAAGTACGTCACAGATTTCGAGGAGCTTTTTAGGCACAGATTTCAAGAAGGTTTTTGGGCATGAATCCCAAGGCAACTCTCTATGGCACGTTTTTCAAGACAGTTCGCCAAGCAGCAAAAAAATCGAGGAGACAGAAACAAGAAAAATTTTGAGTTTGTAATTTTCCTGTTTGGCATGAAAAACAAGGCAAAAAATTTTCATCCGGTTGAGATAAGTTGGTCTGAAAATTATTTTGAGTATTGTTGTAAATTTTTCCTGATAATAAAAATTTCTCTCTCACAAGTTTTCCTTGGAGGTTGGGGTTTTTCCTGGGTCATTGGACCAAAAATAATATGTCTGAAATTCATGGTTGAATGTGTTTATTTGTTGTTAGTGAAAATGTCGTAGAAGTTTTTCTTGTGTTTCAGTCCTATGTTGTTTATGAGAAAAATCTAATTTGCAATAGTAAAACAAATTGGGTTGGGCATTAAACAATGTTTTAAAACGGAGTTGGAAACCGGGTTGGAAAAGTGCTGAAATTTTTGCATAAACAAAATGATTAATCTATCTTACAAAGTCGATGCCAACACTTCAAGTAAGCTAAACTAGATTCAAAGCAAGCATATGGTTTAGATACAGGTTACCTTCATATAGCTTAATGATAACACATCCACTCCACCAAAGCACATCACAAATTAGACCTCCAAAGTCTCTTTATTTCCCAGATAAATAACGATTACAACGATCAAGCTCTTCCCAGAGAATTCCAACTAGTGAATGGGAGAGAGTCATGCTTAATTTATAGCCTTTACATGCCTGGGGGGTGCAACCGGCACTAAAGATAAAGGGGTGTCAACCATGAGAGAAAAGGGGAATACTTGAGTTACAACTGACATGGGACTAGAGTGGTAGGCACCACCTCTTAAGAGGTGCGCCACCTCTCCACCTACTTATCACCAACCCACACATCTCCTGTTGCCTCACCAAGGTGTCAAGCTCCAGAAGGGGGGCACGTTCTTCATGGGATAGTCACTCGCCACCTCTAAAATAGACACTGAAGATGACGCCCATGTCAAGGAGATAACTTGGCCTTGATATAGGAAGAGATTGCAACTTACTTCAATCAAATCGGACAAGAATCCACCTTAGATTATACTTTCTTAGAAATCCTATGAAAGATATCTAAGGTGGTTTCTAACTATGAATGTATGAAACAACATATTTTCTAGGAGTTTAAAATGGAATGAATTAAAATGTTACCTACCAATAACTGCAAATAAATTACTCGTAGCAACCTTTGGAGAAATAGACACATCATTCAAGACACATTGCGAAATTAACTTATGCAAAAAAGAGTAGAATAGACCAGTGCCAAATGAAGAAAGTGCTTTGCATATGAGGGTTGCTAGTGTAGTCTCGGTGAAAGTATTGTAGTGTCTCGGTTGGTAAATTTTAGATTATTAAATGATTGATTAAGGGAGTGGGTTAATTGTGGGTTTGACCCAATAAGGCAAGCTCTTCTGAAACAAGCTTGCCTTATTGGGCCAAAACCCACTATTAACCCAAAACCCACAATTAACTAGATCATAACTTTTTCTCATAGATAGTAGAATGTATGTAAATAGGGGGATCCTCCTCCACCTCCTTTCCTCTAGAGCTCTGGCTATGGCAAGACTCAAAAGCAACCTTAGGCTCATTTCTTACAAGGATTTTATCAAAGAACTGTTGAACTTGCTCTTTAATGGTGGTAAATTTCATCAACTCGGTAAGGGGAACACTTTACATGACCTTATTTAAGTCTTTCTCGATATCAACACCTAGGTCATAATTGCATGATTGATGACATCTTCCATCTTTTGAAGAAGGTGTTTGTCCAAGAAATGTGTAATACTTTGATTGCTATCACGCCTCTGGTATACTTGACCGTCGCGTTGTTTAATGGTACACAACTTTGCTCTCTTTAACCTCCTCGTCATCTTCTTCTAATAAAATCCTCATCAAACGAAAAATCACTCACTAGATTTATCCCTTGAGGTTGATCCTCACAGTCCGAAACGTTAGGCTCTTCTTCCTGTTCCTCACACCAATTTACATTTTTGTTTTCTAAGATTTCAGTTTTCCTAGGGGGCTGCGAAACACATAATTTTTGCATTTGAACTTTGATTGAGGTGATTTTTGCACTGTTGGAAAGGTCTCTGTGTATAACAACTATTTAAGGCCGCAAATGGGTTCTAAAAGGTTTTGGACCCCAAATCACTAAAGTGGGACCTGCCCATAAATGGACTCTACAAGCCAATACCTAAAATTTTCTGCCCAGAAAGCACCAAAATAGATGACAAATTATATAATGATTCCTTTCCGACCAAAATATAGAAAACATACAACATTTTCGAAAGCTACCTTTGACGTTAAGAAGCTGTGAATGAGCGGGGTAATCTATTCCGCCAAATTTGTCCACGAATTGTGCCTGTTCCCAGCCACAAGAAACAACTCATTTGCATGGGCAACATTAGCACCGAATTTACTCTTGGTAAATTCAAATGTTACCTTCATTATTGTATGTGAGAACATTCAGGATCAGCTTGGACTTCAGGTGATTAAATTGTTGAAAATTGGACAAACAATTCATAATTTGAATTTGTAACCATTAATAACTCAATTGCAAGAAAATTTCACAGTTTGAGATGATCACATATAAGCATATTTACAAGGATTTAAAACACACGGCTAATACTCTTTCTAAACAATGCTTGGATCTGGGTCCAGGGATTTTACTGGCTAGAAGGGCATGTAGATGGGGCTGCTTTCAACTTTAGAGTCTAGACTGAATCTTTGATTGTATTTTTTAGTAATAACAGGAAGGATTTGTCCTATTATGCAATGACCTTATTATATATCATCTATTGAAGAAAGACTATTATGTCAGAGATATATGAGATAGGTAGAGGTTATCTATGGAAAAAAGAGTCTTATGTTGCGAGATGCTAAAAGGTAGTGGCCAGTTACTGTGAAGAGTCTTTAGACTCTAGAGTCTATACGATGATGGAGTATGTGCTTAAGCACTTGAATAATGCATTTTGTTCT
This sequence comes from Pseudotsuga menziesii, assembly GCA_001517045.1. Lineage (NCBI taxonomy): Eukaryota > Viridiplantae > Streptophyta > Pinopsida > Pinales > Pinaceae > Pseudotsuga > Pseudotsuga menziesii. Next base: position 65,039 of record LPNX010117935.1, read on the forward strand.
CTTTTTGAACATAAAGTGCATTTTTTTTTGAGAGAGAGAGAGCTAAATTTTCCCATAAAGAACACCCAATCCACTTCCACAGATAAATTAGCCATCCAAGGAAAATCCAAAAATCTATGAAGACCATTGACCCCCTGGACATAGTGAAAAATTGTCATACAAAAATAACAACTGTAGCTGGATCAATATTTCATTACCTGAAGGTGAAGGTGGGCTGTTTTTATTAAGAAAAACTTCAGGAGTGTTTATCCAGCTAGCTACCTAAAGCATAAATCATTGCAATGCTCAAGAAGGAAATGCAGACATACATTACAAACTTGCATTGGAATTTCATGAACTGATGTTATCGACCAAAAACTATAGGGGGTATTCATCTAGCCAGCTACATAAACATCATTTCAATGATTAATGCAAGAATAAAATGCAGACATAGAACAAACCTGCAATGGCATATTCATTATTTTCTATTATTTAGCAAAAAACTGCAAGAGTGTGCATTCAACCAACAACCTAAAGCATTGATAATTACAACAATGAACAAGAAAAAAATGCAAGCATACATAACAACTATGTTCCGATATGCGTTACCCACACCAAAAGCTTTTCCTATCTGGAAGTTGGTTTTGGACTGCAGGGCACAATGTTGATGTAATAGCATCCTCCCTCTCTTCAGTTTTAAAATCGCTGGCAGGTTTGGGAGCATGCCTTGGGGCCATCTTTCGATTGCAGTTTGTTACCACCTAAGTTGTACTTGGTGGTTTTTTCAAGCGAGCCGGCGAAGTAGAACAAGTACACTTGTTCATGGTTAGAGTTCAGAAGTTTGCCAGCCTTTTTCTGGCAGTTCTGTTCGAAATTTTTTGTAACACATGTTCATACCTCCTTGGGAAAGTTGTCAAAAATGTCCTAGCATTTAATTTTTTATAAAAGGCTCGGCTTCCCAGACTTAAGCATCAAGCCGACTAGCCCAGAGTGTTTTTTTTCCTTGGTTATTATTGGTTGTTGAACAAACGACTAATAATTTCTGAGTTTTTCACTCACACCTCCAAAGTTGGGGTAGTCCTCTTAGTGTTTCGGCCTTAAGAGGTTATTAGAGCCTTCGTGTCAGTGTTTTTTAACATGTTAGGCATTGAAATTGAGTCGTATGGACATGTGCTAGGTCCCCCTAGAGTTTTGTTTGATTATGAAATTTTTTTTTTCCCGTAAACTTAGGCTATTTTTTAATAGTTTAATTGAGAAAATTATGGATGTAATAAAAGTGTGGTTAGGGATCGGATTTTTCCATGGAAGTGCTCGTTTTCTAACTCAAAGCACCTGTTTAACCCAAAAACCCACTTTTCCTAAGTTTTAAGTGATAAATTTATCACTTGAGTAAAATATCTCCAAAATTTTAAATTTATTAATTAAAAAATCAAAATAATTAATAAATGGAGAATATTCCCAATTTCCTAAATCAGTGGAAAATGCTCCGATTTGACTGAAATCAGTTTCTATCGGCTTCCTTGATTTAAGGCAAGACATCTCCTTAATTAAAGCGTCAACTTCAGCTTCAGTGTTGATTGAGGCTACTACGAGTTTTCTAGATTAAGGGGATCTTTTTCTCCTTGGAAGGGGGCATAATTGCTCATGTGGCACTCATCTAGTGTGCTTTGGAGATCCCAAAGAGGGGTTGTGCCTACCTCTTGAGAGGTGGCACATTTTTCTTGAGTGTAACTCCCTCTACCTCACCCAAATCAAGGGATAAACTCACTCTCAATCTCAAATTCGCCCTCAGTCTTCTTCAGTTGGCAGAGGCGCCCTTTGGGCCTCTCCGGCTATAAATAAAGCCTCTGCCTCTCTCACAAACTAGTTTGGTTTGGAGTAAGAGAGTGCATGTTGTTGTAACCTATATGCTATTGCTATTTTTCGTGGAATAAAAGAAAGCTTTGGAGGCTAGTGGTGGTGTGCTTTGTTGTGTGGATTCAGATTGTCATGCATTATTGAGGTAAAAAACTGTATTTACCCAATTTTTTTATGCATTACTTGTGGTTTAGATCTTACCTATGATAGTTTCTTCGAACTGGTAGGAATAGGAGTTGAAAGTAAGATTACTTTAATTCTTATATTATCATATTGTATGCTTAGAGGTAAAAAATTGCATGCTAAATAAGTGTATTTTCATGCATTATTAACCTTTTTTTATATGCGATTTCAAGATCTCACGGGTATTGTTTGAGTTTTGGTTGAGTTGCAGGTTTCCCAGTTTCGAAGTGGTGTGGATCTAGTTTGATGCTACCCCTTTCAAGGCAAATACGAAAGACATAGTCCCTTGGCACCTCACTACAAAGTGTTTCAAAGCGAAATCCTCGACAGCATAAAATACTCCTCGTTTCTTTCTCATTCTTAAAAATTATTTTTCCCTCTTGTTACTCAACTTGTTTACTTAAGATCTTTGCATTAAGAAGTATAAATCTTGCATTGAGATCTAGTTCTCAAGTTTTTATCAGATCTAGTAAGCATTGTTCATTCATTTTGAATAGATTTGACATAAATGAATCAATTTTTGCATGGTATTTTCAATAAAATCTATAGCTTGCTTGCAATAGTTGTTTCTTTCAAGTTTTAAAGTTTTATCTAGCATAGAAGTGCACATCATATTGGCTGCCCAAAAGGCAAGCTAAGATCTCGAGGAAAGCTTGCTTTCCTTGGTTCCCTTTTGCTCCTTTTTTAACTTAGAATTTTTTGGGTATTTTTTGTGTTGTCCAAAGATACTTCTAAAGTGGTTTTTAGCATGTTTGTTCGAAACGAGGAGGATACGTTGCCTAAAAACCAATTTGTGGGCCATTCGGAGCTTCCAAGAAGTTCTCCCCTTAGCCAGGCTTCTTTTCTTACTGTTTTGTAAGCCTTTGGATCCTAGATAACAAGGACCAAAGTGCATTTCTTCTAAAGTTTTGTAATCAATTAATCAAAAAGATCCAGAGTAGGATCTTTCGAGCCCACTCCCAATCCCCCCAAGGGGGAATCTGCGTTTTTGTGGTTTCTTGTATTTTTCACTATTTCTTTAGTTTAGTTGTGTTTTGCAGCATTGTATACTTTGAATCACAAGCTTTCCATATTTTTTCATTTCAAAGTAACAATACTACAGTCTACTTACCCCACGACTTCTCGATTGACCCGAAAGGGGAAAGAGATGTGTTGTAGGACTAATTAGAAAATTCGTGAAGTTTTTCTTGTATTTTCTTTTATCTAAAATTAACCCTTCCTCGCTTTCCGGATTGAGGTCCATTTGGACCGAAAGAGATTCCTTGAGGGTTTTCTTTTTAACGAAGAACACAGAGTTAAAATCCTTAAAAATGACCAAGAGTCCGTTGTGTATGCTCTGCACTGGCTGCGGTTCGTCTGATCAGCTGGTTGCTTAAAAAGCAGTGTGGGTGACTAGAATCATTACTTATCACACTTCAATAAACTTCCCCAGGTGAAAATCCAACGCCTCAAATTAAGCCGTTGCGGAGGCAAATTACCCAAAAGAAGCAGGAACAACTGGTCAGTGACCTCGAGACACAGTTAGGCTACACCCTTGCGGTGTATTGTTGAACACTGTCTCAAGGACTCCAACCAACCTACATATTCCTTACGGGTAGCCGTACTGGTTAAGAGTTTTGGACATACTCCTCGTACCTTCGGGTATATTGGGAATCCCCTTCGCCCCTAAGTTTAATCAACTCATCCCACATTAACTTAAAATTTGACCAGGAGAACTTGCAACATTTCTTTCTGCAATACAACAACAATTTTTGTGGACTCCATTATTGGCACTAGCCTCTATTTGATATCATATGTTTCCGCATGCTTTGCTTATCATGTATTAATCTTTATGCTGTTGTGGTTTAATCAATATTGCAAATATCTTGTGTTAAATTTATTTATCAAAACTCTTAAATAACTCATTCATCACTATAAAACACTAAAGCCTTAACAACCTTAGCAATTAAAAGGGTCTACCCCCCTTGGCTTCGTTAGGAGTTGGTCTAAACAGAGGAGTCAAGAACAAGGTGACAGCCTTGACTCGAGACTTGCCCCCAAGGACACACTGAGTGGCTTGAAGATTTCTGCCACGTTCCCCCCCAGGTGTGTGAAAGGCGGCAACACAACTATTATCCATGTGTTGTTAATGGATATCTTGCTACAACATATCATGATGTCGAAAAATTGTTCAACATCAAACTCTTCTTCTATGACAGAATATGAACCTCGCTAGGGCATGCAATGGATAATAGTTTCTAGTACTACCATTAAGGTATTTAAGCACCCATTTTATTATACAAAAAAAAAAATTTAAAACACTAATTGGTGTGACCAATTTGTGATGGTTGCCATTTTGGAGAACATGTCATAATCTGACTTGAGGTAAAATTGTTTTTGCAACAAATTACTAATTTGATTGAGAATTTGATTGAGTTCCATTGTTGTTAAATGTTTTGTTAAGGGGATTCCAACTGTTGGTACAGTTCATCTGCACATATGCTTCTAATAGCCAGAAACAAATGCAGAGCCAGAGTTGCAAGCACAACCTTGAAACACTATTCACATGACAAAATCCATATAAAATGTACCAGAAACTTAGAATTGAAAACAATGGTAATTGCACCCACTTATAGTAGTTAATAGGAATTATAGCAATACTTTAATTCGGTAAATTAATTCTAGGAATTGAAGATAACCACAGCAAAAGGACTTAGGCAAGTTATCGGGTGTTAAACTAATCTCTATGGTTTTAAGATAACTACAAACAAATGACTCACGAAGGTTACAAAGAGTCAAAAGAAATCATTTAAGATCAGGTTGGACTTCTCCTTAGTTCATTTTGATTGTTCGGCATCATTGGTTCATAGACACATTTTAGTGGATTCAATGGCTATGATTATTTACATTGGAGTTGTCTTTGGTTGTTCATGCTGATGCCATTGGAAATCTCTATGGAAAATATCCCACTTTGTACAGAAACCACTTCACACATGCTGGCGGGTGGATATTATTTCTTGAAGAATGGTGAATTAAAAAATCGGCTAGAATGGGAATTAAACTTTAGTATCCAATCGAGTAGAAGCATTTTTTTTGATATGTTTATAACTTTATTGTAAGGATAACCTCGCATAATCGCTGTGTCTTCCTCATAATATCCTAACGGAGGGCGGCTCAACCCCCAGCCTCAATAGTGGCTGGTAAACCCCAAGCAACTCGACTGGATTCGAAGGTAGAAGCAGATTTTATATGGAGGAATGACAAATTAATGTTTTCACAGGCTGCTTTTTTCCCCAGCCTCAATAGTGGCTGGGAAACCCCAAGCAACTCGACTGGATTCGAAGGTAGAAGCAGATTTTATATGGAGGAATGACAAATTAATGTTTTCACAGGCTGCTTTTTTCGTTTGTTTTTCCAGTGCCGTTGGTATTCTTCCCATGACAATGGCATTTGCAGAAATGGCATTCGTGATGGCCTCTGGAGGGGCAGCGACCTCTGCAGAGGGCTTATTAATTTACAGATGTGTTTCTCAGTTATGGGATTTTTCTTTTTCGATTTTCTAGTAGTTCAACAACCCAACTATCTGATGTGGCAGACATTTCTGCTGTGGTGTGAAGCAGCTTCTTGGCAAGCAGTGGCTATGAGAATGGAGACATTGTCTCTTAACAGCATTTGGCGGCTCCCGATGGCTACTTCTGATAGTTTTGTGCTCTGCAGACTGTTAATTTAAGTTCCCTGTGCTGTAACATCCTGACAGTTTTTTTTTGTGGCAGCTCTGTCAAATGTGAGACAGACAACCGCTATTCTTTCTTACAGTGGTTTAACTCGTCCATATCTATTGTTCAGCAGCAGTAACTTGTCTGAATTCTGTGTTGTTCAGAAACGGCAGGATAATAGCAGGAGCCATGGACATTTAATTCATTTTCGCATTATTAGCTGAATGAACTGCTTGTTTTTTCTTTTTTCCTTGGAGTAAATAAAATCATTAACTACCAGAAAATTTTAGCCACAGGCTAGGGAATTTATTTTCAGAAGTGAGGATGGCCACAGGGCAGAAATTAAACTTGATCTGATACCACTTGTGATGCACATTGCAATAGTCATGGTGTGCGATATGCAGTCATGGGCAAAGGGACAAACTTATGTAATCCAAAAAACTGAAAATAAATATATAATAAATATGAAAGATACAAGATATGGTAATCTGCAGTGAACAAAACTGTCATGTTTATGTTAAAATTCAGACCCCAACCCAGTTTCAAGTCTCAATAAATCATCACTGTTTAATGCCCATCCTGCATTTCATCTCTGCTTAAAATGTCATTAGCATAAACATAAATTTATAACAAGAAACACATGAAGTCTGTTATGCTCACTTGAACAGAAATAAATGCATGCACACACAGGAAAAAAATAACTCTATACTATATCGAGATTTTTGGGCAAATAGCCCCTGGAAAAACCCACAAGGGGCCAGTGAGAGAGAGATATTTTATTATTTCAAGAGCCCACAGACAGAGTTATATCAAGTACTTTTTCCAGCAATAAATACAGACTTATCTCAAAAACCGTGCCCAAACATAAATTTATAACAAGAAACACATGAAGTCTGTTATGCTCACTTGAACAGAAATAAATGCATGCACACAGGAAAAAAATAACTCTATACTATATCGAGATTTTTGGGCAAATAGCCCCTGGAAAAACCCACAAGGGGCCAGTGAGAGAGATATTTTATTATTTCAAGAGCCCACAGACAGAGTTATATCAAATACTTTTTCCAGCAATAAATACAGACTTATCTCGAAAACCGTGCCCTTCTTCACTTTGAAGTTAGTCCCCAAACTGCCTAGAAACTCATGCTCAGAGCTCCTGTGCGTTACTGTATGGTCTCAGCCTGCAATAAATGCTCCTCGAAGTGCATGCCTGTTCCTGTACTTGACTGTACGGAACCGTATAGATTTTCAGCAGCAGACTTGCCTTGAAATTTGTGCTACCTTTCTGCCATTTAGCCTGTAAAACACAGACAGACTGACTGTAATTAATGCTGTACGGTTGCATTAAATGCTGGAACAGTTGCCTTGGTTTGTGTCCCAAGTATCTTGGTCTATGTGCCCCCTTTTTGCTGCAGAAATTTTCCTCAGTCTTCAGCTCTTCATCTTGCCCTCTCTATGCTCTCTCTTGCTCTCTCTTCAACACTCATGACTAATGAATGATGTCTCAACCCTTCAACTCACCTTTTGTTCATCTCAATGAGAATGACCTAAACCTAAGATCTAATGGCTGAGATTAAATCCTAGTCCAGATCAATGGTTGAGAAAAAATTCACTTGATCTCAACTTAAGTCTTTTAAGTCAGCCCTCTCATTTAATATGCTCAAATGGTCACTTTATATCTCATAAAGTCAATTTAACTTTCATAAACTTAGTGTCTTAGGGTCACTTTTGGAAACTTCCCCTTTTGCTAGACACTAAGCCACCAAGGGGAACACTTGTCCAAGGTACAATTTTTTAACAATTTACAGCCCATAAGAGAGATGACTATTCTAAAGGACATGACCTTTTATAATAAATGTTTAATATAATAACAGCAATTAGGTATATTACAGATAAATATTAGGGAGCCAATTTTTGAAGGAGGAAAATACTGCTATATTTTAGTCAAATAAATATGAATGGAATAAACCTATCAAGTTCTAGAATTCAATCAATTCATAGGTACTCAATACACAATTGTTTGATGTCTTCTTGGAATAAACCTATGCAAGTTACCTCCCTTGGTAATTCCTTGGTTGCAAAAGTAGAATTTGTAATTTGGAAGCCATTTATCAAAGGAATTATCTAACTATTATATGATTTGCACCCATTTTGGTAGCATATTGGTTTTTTTTGGTTGTGATTTGACAGATTCTGGTTGTATACAGGTTCAGATTGTAGAATAGTAAGATAACTCCTTTATCAAATCACAAGAGGGATAGTTCAAATAGTGAACTCATGATAAGGACACATCTATTTTATTATCCAGTGTTTGCCAGTTTGATAGGTTTTATATGATTAAGAACTTGTGGGTTTCTTTGATTGAAAAGTGAGTTTTTATGGCAGCATTGAATTATGGTTGCCTGTTCCAAAAGTAGACCTGACAACTTCTTATTTCTTCCAAGTTCATACTCTCTTGTAATTGAGTTCAATTGAACAATTTGTTGTAGGAGAAGGAAATTTCTCTTAATCACTATTGTTAAATCAAATTTGTGTTCCCTTGGTTTCCTATCCACCATTAATGTAGAATATTCTGTATATTTGTAGGTAGGGATTGAAGGGAGTGCTAATGGGTACTGGTGGTTGGATAGTATTGGCCATGTCATAGATGTGGAGACAGTATTTGTTCGGGTGGGCTCTCGCCAGCTGGCTGGGTTGCTTATTGGTGCATGGTAAGCCATTTTCAATGAGAGTATTCCATAATGTACTTTATTAGAGGTTTATAGATAAATTCTCCTTGGTCATAATTTCTGTATAATGATGCTTTGAAATCCATGTTTGATACTGAATTCAACTGAGATTTTTTCTATGATTTCATATTTCTCATTTTCAATTCATTCACTTTGCCTTTTGAAGAAGCACTTATAATTTGGTTGCTGGTTTCTGTCTTAAATTCTTAATAAGCATACCTTAGATTCCTTGGTCCCTTCAAGCAATGTACTGGACTTGTAACCCTGTTTACAATTTTTTCCTTTTAGGAATGGCAATCTGAATGTTGTGTATTAATGTTTTTTCAGGGTTAGAAGGGATCTCTTACCACATGTTGGTGATGTTGATGTTGGTGCTGTGGCTTGCGGTTTTGGGCGTGCGCTTGGAAATAAGGTAAGGTTTATATTTTGTTCATATGGGTTTGGTTTACACCCTATTCTCACTTTGGTTTCCACATGCTATTTTATTTTAAAAACTATGTGGGTTTCCTTAATCCAGCATTCATAGAAAGCAAACTTCTTAACCAACATACTAACTGAAACATGTCTAACGTAGCCAGATAATAGGCTGCTGTTTTCCAAGTATAAAGATAACCTGAAACCCCACTAGGCATCAACTTTACTTGCAGCTCCCTCCCTCATGTGTTTGTTACTTATTATCTTTTTTTTATTATAACTCTCTCGCCTTATCTTGTTCTCTTATTATTTGCATTAAGCTTCTTTTTGTCATTATTTGTTTGGATAAAATTCATTACTGCTGAGTCTGCCTTGAAAATTTGAACACCTGGTTGCAAGAAAATCTTCAATCATAATTCTAATTTCATTTACTTGGTTTAAATTTTAAACATTGGTAATGGTTTGGTTTAAAGGATGATTTTTTCTAGAGCCAATACTAATTCTTCTCATGGCCTTTTTAACAAGTCTATAATCTAGAATAGAGGTTGAATCCTTATTTACTTATTACTTTGGTTATTCCAGATTTAAATCCTACACATTGATGACCATAACAAACTAGCACATACTTGTAGTTAGCTAGAAATGGTCTACTTTATTAGAATGAAGTCACAGTGTGTGCAAGCTGCATTAATAGTGTGGAACCTTATATCACTTCCACAACAAGGTTCAGGTTGGATCTTATGGTGGGAAGCTTCTATTCGGATAATAAAGTTTCCTAAAAAATGGAAGAGATAATTACTTGTAGCCATAAAGCTAAAGGCATGTAATCCCCAATTTCAGCTTGACCAAGCGACGAAGGAATACGAAGTTGGTGTTTTAATCTAGAAAAGGAAAGACTAGTTGGAACTTTGGAGCCCAACTTAGAGTTTTCGAAGAATATAGAGCCAAAGGGGCCAAAATCAGAGACAAAATTAACTGGGACAAAGAGGGGGATGACACCGCAAAGATAAATTTTCAGTACTGGAAATGTGAACAGGCATATGAATCAATCATGGTTCTTAGTGATCATGATGGAGTTCAGAGTCCAGACAAAGGATGGGGATAAATAAAAGAAATTTTCTTGACCCACTTCCAAAGAATCTATATTCCATGCAATTTTGATGTCACTGGAGATGAGGCCAATGGACTCATTAGGCCCATTGCTCTTGTTGAAGTCTGAAAATTTGAGCAGCCTTTACTATTTTGACGCTTGGATACAGATGGGCTTTCTGAGGCTTTAGAGTATATGGATGAGGGACAATCCATAGGCTTGGATGAGATTTCTTATGAATTCTATATGAGCCTTTGGGTCGTGATTGGTGATGATCTTCCAACTGTTGGGACAAGTAATACTCAATAATATGTTGTGAGGAATCTTAGTAAAATGATATTAAATAGTGTTGTTAAGAGGTTCACTAGACATAAAGTTTATTAGTGAACTCATTAGTTATAACTTTATAAGTCGGTTATAGAATTGGTGGTTGAATAACTTATTACATGACAAAGAAAGCCACATTGATATACTCGATAACTCTTTCATTAATTAATGACATATTACTCTTTTTTATCTCTCTTTCGTGTCATTACTTTCTAACATGGTATTTGAGTGTCATTGAACCTTTGAAGATTCAAAGGGAGTAATAAGGGAGAGAATCAAATTTTGTGGACCTTAAAAAAGGTTATATTTTCTTAAAGGGCAAAATTAAGTTAAAGTTTATATTGTATTTTGATGACAAAATTCAGTGTAATGTTCCAAGCAAGATTTTGACTGATTTCTGAGCAGACTGGTTATGTAAATTTGGTTTTAAGGCTTTCATCAAACACTTGTCAACAGTACCACTGTACTAGTCCCACGATCAATGTTGGTTGGTTGTAATTCTAAGTACTGTTGATATATGTGCTACACAACTTGTATTTCTGATTGTAAGTTTCAGATCCTGGTTTTATAACCCTCAACAGTGAATAGTAAGTACAAACGAAGAACACGTTTACATAAATAACAAGGGCGATATACCCAGAATCTCATATGCATTTAACTCTGAGTTTATAATGATTGTAACAACAGCTTTAAAGCAAATAAACTAGTCTGAAAATTATATTATCTTTAACCTGTGGCTTTCAGTACGTGTACCATCAGTTATGTGGGTGAAATGTCTCTGAGTGTCACGATTTTCTCAGAACAGGAACAGCTAGCTCCACAAGTCTCTGGTGTGCGTACAGCAGTCCTAACACCTTTGTCTCAGCACTGTAGGAAATGATTTACAGGTCCTCTTGGTGTGACAAGGTGCCCCTGTGGATGGTCGAGTTGTGCCCCAAAACTAATGCTCCCAGCTATATTTAATGGCCCTATTTTATTAATAAGTATAGAAATCTGTGATATAATAATGTTTGATGGCAGTCTCTTGCAAACATAAACACCCTCTTATGACTACAAGATGCCTCCAAGATAAAACAGACCTCCTCATACCTCCTTAATAAAGTGACTTTCTCAATAGTCACTTTACGATTTAATTATTCAACATCACTTTATAAAGTTACTTTTTGCCTGGTGACATTACACAATAATTAATTCTCTTTTTGATCAGGCTGACACACCTTCGGAGGCCATCTCCCGTAGCAGAGCAAGATAACACAAAAGTGGGGACATTACATACAGTTAGAAGATTATATTAATTTTTGAATGAGCAAAATTGCATGAATCTCAAGTTTCAATAGTAGAAGAAAAGAACATGATTTCCCAAATGCAATGACCCAACATACAAAATATGTGCACACAAAGATTCAAAGGCTTGTTGTACATAAACAATAGTGTGATTGCAAAATACACTCTACACATATGTTGAAGATGCTGTACAGAGCTAAGAGATGGCTTTATAAGTTTATTGTTCACCCCCCATAAGCTTCAACCAAGGTTAGAAAAACCGAACCGGTGGTCAAACCAGCCGACCCTGAAAACCGAAATCGGACCAAAACCGGACCGAAACTGGGAAAAAAACCAGATCACAAAACCGGTCCACCAAAAATACAAAAACTACTTAAATTTTGAAAAACTATATATATATTCATGTGCAACCATGTGAATCTAAACCATTATAGACAAATTTGCAAAAAGTGTTCTTGCCATATGCCATACTGAGCATATTTCACTAGGACCTTCCCCACTCAACCAACTTTAATTTTTTTTTTAAATTTAAAAGATACCCTCTAAAGTGTTGTTGTACAGTGATGTATGGAACCAAAATCCAGAACTTGTAACAACCCGATTTTGACCCTGTTTGCATTAAAAATGTATATGATGTATATATTGTAATTAATCATGGTGTGGAGCTAAAGGAAATAGCTCCACCATCGATTTAGCGTTTTATGTTTCGGTGATTAAAATTGATGCCGATGGTATTTCGTGCTAGCCAGGCACATTATAATTTTGGACATCATGTAATGCAATTTAATTAAAATATCCACAACTAGCTATGTCAATGCAACATTAAAGAGATGGGGGCATGATTTTGTAAGGATAAGGGGGGGGGGAATATTCGAACCTTGAGCCAATGGGGAAAAGCCAAATGTCGAGGGGAAAACCCATCAAGCTGTCAACCACCTTTCTTGTCTTATTCACCCAATCATTTATTTATGCCATAAATTGTTTGAGGTAGTTATTGCATGGGGATGGGAAGAGTATGGCAGTCCAAATTCGAATTGGGCAGAGCACCCATTTTTGGGAAACGTGATTTTGACTTATGGGGCAAGTTAACACCCAAAAATGCATGCCCATTCTGTTGTTCACCCACGTCCTCCATTTCCTCATGCAGTGGAAGCTTGGAGAGCTCTCTCCTTCACGTTTTTTTGTCTACTTGTGCGTTTCCCCTCACGTGGGCAACAATTTTCTTCATTTTCCCCATGGCTGGGAAGTTTTTTTGGTAATGCTCAGTGTTGGGCTCTTTCATTCACGAATTGCTGCCGTTTTCCTCATTGTGCATGCCCAGAAATCCGTTTTGGTGCTGTAGAGTGAATGGCCAGCAAAGAATTACGATTTTGGGGTTTGTAGCAGTTGATTTGGCTCATGCAATGGCCATAATCGTTGCTGAATTCAAATTGCTCATTTTGGGTTGTTTTTCCCCATTTTACCAATCCGTTTTGGTTGCAAAACGTTTTTCCTCAGCCCAGAATTTTGTTTCTTGCTGTGTGTGCATCTTTTGCCTTGGTCTGAATTGGTTTGGAGTGGAATTGGGTTTGAACTAGCTTGATAATCCTAGTGTAGGAAGGAACCTCATAGACAGATCTAGAGGGGATGGTTTTCTTCTTTGCACACCCTGAAGAGCGCTGGAAGGGAAGGCATAGCCCGAGGGACTGTGTAGAAGAGAAGGGGATGTTTTCTTGTGTTGGGTGTGTAGATGTTTTAGAAGCCAAGCCAGATCTGGTGCAGGTGTCCATAGCTTTGTGGTTGAGCTCACTAGCTTAGTAGTTCAACCTTCCACCTCCTTAGTACCTGATAAACCCAAATATAGTTTTGGCTTGGCTGTATTTTGATATATCTTTGGCTATGTGTGAGCCTGCTAGTGTTCCCTTATTTCTTGTGGGAATCATGCCCATCACGGGGGTGGCAGTGGTGCTGAGAGATTGATGAGCACACTGGCCTATGGTTGGGTGGAACGATGCAACGACATAGCTGGTTGCGGGACAAACTTCTTTCAAGATAGTTTGTTTCAGCTTCAAAGTCAGTTAAGGTAGATCAGAATGAATCAGTGTTGTTTCAGAATGTGGTCAGTGTACATAGTGTAAAGGATCATGTTATTGTTGTTAGCTCACTGAAAAATATAAAGGATGGAATCAAGATTAAGGAGTTTAACAAAATATGGCATAAGCCATTTTGTGGTAGTGTTGATTTTTGGAAAATATTCAAGGACGTGAGGCACTATCAAAGTCACAAGAAACAGGAAAGGGTCAGACGAGCCAGAAATCAGGTTTTTCTTCAAAAAGATAAATACTTAGTGTCTTAAGGGACACTCTCTGTAACGTATCTCTAACCCTTTTCCCTTGTAATTTGAAAGTTTTGT
>LPNX010117935.1:82714-157468 GCA_001517045.1 Pseudotsuga menziesii
CGCGTCTTAAAGTGTGAATTAGGCGGCAACAAGTGCAAAGTGGTGTAGCACAGATCTCCAACACATGATCCAAAGCAGGTGGCAAATGGACCTTCAGGTTTAGAGGGAGCTTCAGCTATTGGAGAGCAGAGGTTGGAGATAGATCCAGGTAGAGCTGATGCTAGCAGTACCTCCCTCGCTAAGAGGGAGTGCTAGCATTTTGTAGCTCGGAGGTACTGCTGCATCCGCTGCCTAGGTGCAGGGGACCGAGATGATGGGGTCTCATTAAATGTCATAAAGTGACTTTATGAGAGCATTTATTAAAGTACTTTATGACTTGACTTTATAATTTGAAAGTGAGATATATTTTATTAAGTTTATAAAGTGATTTTTAAGTTATAAAGTGTACTTTTAAAATATTTACGATAATGTAACTTTTCGAAAAGTAATGTGTTTTATAGAGTTCACTTAAGTGATTTAAGTGAACTTGAGATTAAAACAAAGCCCCTTGAGCTTGTGGACCAAGATCAAATCTTAGCCCTAGAAGTTGAAAAGTCATGGGAGTTACCCTAATGAAATAAATAAAAGGAGCATGAGACTTCATTTTCATTCATTCGAAGGTGAGGAAGAGAAAAGGCACAACTTCAAGAGAAGTTGAAAAAAGAGCAAGTGGCTTGATTTTCAAGAGAAGTTGAAGAAAGAACAAGTGGCTTGATTTTCATGAGAAAGGGATATTCAGAGCTGAGTAGAGCGGAAGGGGAAGAGGTAAGTTGGTAACCTGTGAGGAGCAAGCATTCCCAGGCAGCCTGTGTTTGGCATGCACTTGAAGGAATATATAGCAGGAGGGTGCATTTCCCAAGAAGACTTGGCCTGTTTTCCGAGGAAGAAGGCTGTTTGCTACAGCATAAGAGTTGTCCTACTGTGCTGATACTGTGGGCACATTCTCCAAGGAAGATGACTGGGATGAGGCCATACAGCAACAAGGAGGAGGGCTGTACAGCTGAGTATGGTATGCTGCTGTTTGCGCACATCTTAAGGAGCTGTTGAGTACAGTTCTGTGCAAGTTTTTAGTCTGTTTGTGCTCATTAGCAGAGGAGGATTCAATGGCAAAAGGACTGCACTTGATGATTTGTACAGGATACTTTATGCACAGATTTTGAGAAAATTCTGCTGCTGGTTAGAGTATTATTTGGCATGTAAATTAATGTGTTGTGGGTACTGTTTCTCAACTTGTACTGTCCTATTAATTGCTGTACTGTACTGACGTATTACTCTTTCAGCTCAATAAAGCTTTCTTTTGAAGACTGGTTTTCCCCAAGTTGTGGGTTTTTTTCAGAGTTCATATTTGACCAAAATTCTTGTGTTAGTGAATTTACAGTATGCTGTTTAAGTGAGTTTTTCCGCTGCAAATTTACTTCTAGTACCGTATATCAGCTACAGAGTTCATTTATAAATGCTTGTGAAAAGTACACGTGTTTTGGTTTACTGTTAGAGCCTGATATCAGTGGTACTTGAAGTGTTTGACAAAAATCCTAAGTGACTGTGTATGGCAGAGGTCTGATTTTTGCCATTTTTAACAGAAACAAAACGCCAAGAGTCTATCGACTATTCATTAAATCATTAACGGTGCAATTTGACTTATTTATCACTTATTCTAAAAGTATCTACTATGCACAATGAGCATTACATAAATAAATACATCAACAAAGGGCACATAATAGATAGGATTCTTGAGAGGTGTTTTTTGATAGCACTATATTTTTATAGCATACAATCCTAAGTCTTAGGCAACCAAAAGGATGGGCTTGAACTTTTGTGCTGATGATATATTTGGTATCCGTCAGGTCGTGCCTGTGCTATGCAGTTGTGAAACAAGATACCTTGGTTAGTTCTAGGCAGATTCTCATGTACAGCCAATGTTTTGTATTGACTTTTCTATATCTTTGTTCTAGCATCTAGTGTTCTCGAAGGTAAGTCTCTCTCATAATATCGTGATTTGATTAGAAATATACTAATGATACAAGATTGTTGATCTTCACAGGGAGCTGTAGCAGTAAGGATGAGAGTATTCCGCAGGACATTGTGTGTTATAAACTGTCACTTTGCTGCTCACACAGACGCTGTGGCTCGACGCAATGCTGATTTTGAGCATGTCTATCAAAGCATGGTATTTGGTCGCTTTCCGAGTGGAGTTAGTATTGCAACCAATGCTGTTTCTGGTAAAGTTTAAGCTAGTAAACTTATTGGCATGGTTTTTTCTTGCATCTTAGTATGTCTTGTATCATGGTCTGTGTATTTTCCTTTTTTCCTTACTCTTTTTGAACTATTCCTGCTGCAGGAGTTTCATCTGCAGTTCAAATGTTCCTAGGTGTAAATGTGCGTCGACCTCCCCAAAATTTAGACATGGAAGGAGGCGAGTATGGGAGAGATTCATCGTCTTTATCAGTAAAGTTCAAGACTTCAGTCTATCTCCATTTTGTCTTTCCAGACAATTAACTTATTAAGAATAACATTTTTCTTTTCTTAATTATCAAGTCGCCACATTATTGACTAAATAAATATTTATAATATCTATTACTGATTTTCTTAGCAAGAATGTGATGTATCATTTTTGCTCAAATACACAGCCCACAGGAATTGTACCACAGGTCTTGCCAGAGTTGTCTGAAGCAGATATGATTATTTGGTTGGGAGACTTCAATTACCGTCTTGATAATATCTCTTATGAGGATGCCATTAGTTGCATCAAACAAGAAGATTTTGAAACTCTTCTTAGGAATGACCAACTAAGAAAGGAAATGAAAGCTGGACGAGTATTTCAGGGTATGCGCGAAGCACATTTGAATTTTCCTCCAACATATAAATTTGACCGGGGAGAGCAAAGGTCACACGGTAATCCCTCTTTTTTTATCCCCTCTAATACCTGAAATGAGTTCAAATAGAAATGTATTGGAATTTTTGATCGTTGAAATATGTGAACTGCATTAACCTTATGTTGCTACAGAGCATAGAAAGGCCCATGTTTACCAAACTTTCACTTTGTTAATTCTATTTTTCCCTTCATTTGTGCCGTATGAAATGTGAATAGCATTTTACAACCAAGTGGCAAGAACTTTTAAGTATTCTATGAATGAGGTCTTTAATACTTATAACATCACTTCATATTATCAGACACTATAATAAAATAAGCACCATAAAGTTAGATTGCTTACCAAATGAGCTAATCAGCTCCTTGAATGGTGGATGTCCTCTTGAATGTTCACAATTGCTGGCTTTACATTGTTAAATGTAAATAATGTCTTCTTCAAGATGCAAACATGGAGAGATGAAGACATTGTCACCTAAGGTGGTAATCGCAATCTATAAGTTGCCTTTGTATTCTTTTTCCACAATTGTAAAAAGGTAACAATATTTTCCGTAATCATCTCTCATCCGTGTTTCCATTGGTTATCACAATGGTAACTGGGGATCACTGTTAACTTTTGATTGTCTTTGTTAAAAATCATCAACCATATTCTCCTTACATGCTTCATAAATTACTTCAGGCCTAAAGTCCTCAAATATCATGCAATATTGTTGGTTTGCACTGTGTATGAGCAGATGATGATCGAAATTGGTTTGCCAGGGCATGCATAACACTAGGATGGAAGAAAGAGAGACAAAACATAACTTGTATTTGAAAAGGATGTATTGCTGGCTAAAACACACTTAACCACAGAAAAGTCTCCCAACCGCTTGGTGTGTTCTTGAGGGCAACTATGAGTTTAGAACCCAATGTCACCTCGATTCCTAACTCCTCCGTTTAGACCCAACTACTATGAGGTCAAGGGGGGTAGTCCCTACTTACTAAGTTTGTTAAAGGTTTTAATTAGGAGTTGAAATTTATTAAGACTTACTTGAGTTCAATGACAAGCAAGAATGCAATGTGCAACAATTTTGAATGACAAGCAAGCCATTTATAATTGATCAATACAAGGCTAAAAAATGTAACAAATAAATCTCACAATTCCAGTGCCTTAACTATTGGGATTTTAAAACAATGAACAATGCTTGTCAATGTAAAGCAGAAGATAGACAAAGAACTTGTAATTAATGCTTCCCAAACCTTAGAACATTCAATAAAATAACTTGCTCATTAACATAATTCAACTTGCATGAAATAAATTGTAATCTTGAAAAGTAACTTGCTTTGAGAGAGTAAATAACTTGGACTGTAAAAGCTTTGCCAGAAAGAAACAAATGGTTGTTGCGTTTTGCAAATGGTCTTGTAAATTTTAGGTCTCACTTTGGCTTAGGTGAATTAATGTGTGAAATAATGAAAATACAACCTAACTAGTGTGTCTACCCTAACACTTATCTCTTTCGATTTGAGAGAGATTGTTGGGTGCTCAACAAAAGAACACAAGGTTCTCTTCTAGCTCTACAAGTCAATCCCAAAGATTGATGGGTGCTCAACAGGAGGACACTAAGTGCCATGAGGCTCCCAACAACCTCCACCACTCTAGCTCCACAGGTCAACCTTTCTTTTTTCAATTTCTTATCACGATAAAAGTTGGGTGCCTATTAATCTAGCCAACTCAAATCTTCCCCCTTTCTTGTCACCCAGGGTCGGACCAACAGGTAAGGGGAGTGGATATGGGGCAAAGATTGGTGCGATGTTTATTTAACTTTGAAATAAACAATAAAAGATTTAAAGAAATTTAACAATACTAGCAAATACGACATTGCAAGGATGACAAAGCCAACTCACTTGCAAGGTGTGGGCACAAAAGAATAAATTGAATCAAAACAAACTAACACTAGCCTCACAACCCACTTTTCGAATGGAAAGAGTGGGGCAAAAAGAAACTTGCAAGAATGAGAACAAATTATTTTAGCCCTTCTTTGATTGCTATTGAAGGGTGGGCAAACCCAAGTTCCTTTGCTAGCAATGGATGGCAAAACTTTTAGGAAAATGAAGATTTAACCTAGCCACACAACTTTCTTCCTGATGAAGAAATGGGGAAAACAATGAAAATAAATGAAATACTGAAAATAAAGCTAAGTAACTAAATCTAGCCTCTCTTACTTGCAATGCAAGGGTGGGAAAGCCCAACTTCATTTGCATGTAATGGATGACAACTTGTAACAAAAATGAAATTTGAAAGGAATGGAAGATGGGCCCAAGAGACTCTCTTGGCCCTTGCAATAAGAAATAAAATTCTACTGTAGATTTCAGTGAGAAAGAAAGAAGAAAGAAAAGATTTTGACCACTTTAGGCGATGGACTTTGAAGTGATGGCTCTTGGGAGTCCTTTACACAATTTTCTACCCAAATTTGACAGTGTTTCTGCTTGTGCTGCTAAAACCTAGAAAAAACAGCAAGCATAAAAGAGTAAAAGATGCCCAAAATCACTTTGGAACACCTTGCATTCAAGTATGAAAATTTGTACAAAGTTTTAAATAAAAATTATAGAGTAAATTGCTTCAAATGATTTGTAAAGATGATAAAATTAATGGTGCAAATACATATAAAATTAAATGCAGAAATTTTATGAGAAAATGAGTGAGGAAAGAGTGCTCTTAGTTCTTCAACTTAAATAAGTGGGGCATCTAACCCTAGATTCCCACTCTCCAATCTTAGCAACCTGCAACTTTAAAGATTTTTGCTACACAAACTAGAAAGAAGTGAGTTCCAAAAGATGTATCAAGAAATCATATGATTCAAACAAGAAAGTATGATCTTCTTAATAACAAATCTGAAAACTCTTGAAATTCAACAAAAATGACTAGATCTCACCAAGGCAAAGAAATTTGCCTCTTTGGCCTCCAACCACTTGAGCAACTATGAAGCTTAGAAGCAAACCACCATGAGCACCAAGACACACCAGCTTTCCTCCAAAGATTTTTATTGAAATGCCCAAATGCCTGAAAATTACGAAAACTCACAAAAATGAGAGCACAAAAGGAGCAAGAGAGAGCAAGATCATGGGAGCATGAGAGATTGTAACCAAAATGAGGAGAAGCCTCCTTAAATAGGAAAAGAGTGATGGGAGACCCCGTTTGCATGTTTGCCACTTGTTACATGAGTGAGGGAAGGGCCCATAGAGAGGGGGCACACATCGTAAAGAGGGCATGGCCATATGCATTAACGAAGAAGAAATTTTCTTCTTATGACAAGCTGCCCATGTCTACTATAGGCAAGAACAACCATAAAAAATCTGTTGATATATTGAAATAGACAAGTTTAGGTCATGTGCATGTGAAGGTTGGGTAGGCCTGTGAGAGTGTTACAAAATGGGCGCAACAGATAGTGCATAGTGACTTAAATGGTAACAGAACAGATTTAACACAAAAATTCGGCCATGTTCACTTTGCATTAGGTTGTTTTTGTTGAAGAATGTAGCTTGGAGAGGAACTTCGACACATGTTTAGTGTGAATGCGCCGAAAGCAGTTAGAGTTAATTCTATTTTGCTAAGTTACCAGGATCTGGATCTGGATCCATCAAGTTTTTGAAAAGGCAAGATCTGGATACGACTAAGAAACATGTACAAATAATGTATATATATTATTATAAAATTTTAAAAATAAAACTTCATTAAAATTTAAAATTATATATATTTTTAATTATATAATTTGAATATATAATACTTATAAAATAAATAATTGATGAATAATGTTTATAAATAATAACTAATCTAATTCATACTTATAAAGTTTTATTGTAAGCTAGGCTCTAGTACCCATAGAGTTTCTAATGGTGACCTTACGCAAGGAGTGCCTTAATAATACACCCATTCACTGTCTAGACTCTATTCTATGCTCCATGGGCTAATTCATACTTATAAAGTTACTATTTATATTGTAATTTGTAATTCCAATTATTTGTGATATAATTATTTATATGGCTTATATTTACATGAAATATAAAGTTAATTGATATTGATTATAAAGAGTAACTTTATATCAACAAACCAAATTGCTTTAAAAGCACTACCCCCTTACTTTTACTTCAGACAAGTGGGTTCTTCTCTTATGGATCATCCATTCGGTTGAGGGTTCCAGGCCGATCGTGGGTTCAAGACCACTTTTCCGCACACACAATTAATATCCGAGTTAACATTTGGCCGTGTGATTGAGCCTGACGGTGCTTTCTTTTTCTGGTATGGTTTCATTACAAATCGTGGCACATATAGAACATCGTATGCATCATATAGTCAAAATTGTGGCACAACAAAAGTTATATTTCAAATTTATTATTTTAATTAGACTTAAAGATTCTAAAACCATATCCCAACCTATTACTGCGACATTGATTTCGTGACCATCATATTATTAATGGGCTCCACTAGCGACTTTGAAAGCCACAGGTTCCAAAAGCGAGGGGATAGTCGAATACAAAAATAAATGTTTACAGCTTTGTGATTGAAGTGAATCCTGGGCGGATCTTAGGCAAATCCGAATCCGGTTCCGTACCAGATCCGGAGGTCCGCGCATCCATCGCCTAGGGTGGATGGATTCGGTAACATAGCTATTTTGTAATTCACTTTATGAATAAATTAAAAGTCTTATATTTAGCTTTTGAGACTAATAAAGTGTATTTTTAGACATTAGTGGTTTAGACTAATCTTAACCGTACATGATTATGGTTTTGGTAGATTAGATTTTCAGCTCAAGTATAAAGGCAGGTCAAGATAGAGAGTTTGTACACAGGTTTGTTGGACAGGTCCAGTCGCTAGAAGAGAGAAAGCAAGCTTAATTTCTCTTCAACAGGATGTAAGCCTCAGGTTTGGGGTGTCTTTGTTTACTGTGCAACTGCTTTTTTTATCAGTTCTGGAGCTTGCCTACTAAGCTTTAATTGCGTTAATGATAAGCTATTTACCTTCCATCTATCCGTGTGATTGTTGGAATGCAAAGAAGTTATATTTCCGCAATTAAATAACAATATTGTTTAGTTGAGAACATAAGGACAACATTCACCTAGGGTTTGGAATTTTCACAGTTTTCTATATATGAGCCAAGATTTTGCACCATCACAATACCCGTAGATCAAGAAAAAAATCTTAAACAACATGAGCAAATTTTGTAATTTAATCTAATTCTTTGCACCTGGAATTGTTCATCCATGGAAATGTTATCACAACATCTCATACAAATTTATCTGGAAATGCAATTTGAGCACCTGTGTGTCTTATATTCAACAATGCGACGATCTTGGCAGACATCATTGTTTTGTTCCCAACATCATCACTCATAGGCATGGCAATAGATATTGGTAAGTGCACCAATCAACGATGATTTTGATAACGTCTTGATTAGTCTTCACAAGCTTTGTCTCACTTATCTTTCACATTTGAACAATGAGATTACAATTGTCCAAAACAAACCAATACATAGATTTGTAGGCAAGTGCAAGAATATCATTCTTAATTCAGTAACAATGAATTTCAGACCAAACCTTTAATAGATCTGATATGCAACATGCTTACAACATTGCACACTAATTGTAGAAGTTCAACATAACAAATACACATTACACAACTTAATTTTGAAAGAAAGCATCTACTCTACTCTCTAAACTAATTCTCTGCTTCTACGAGGATTGCAATTTTTAGAATTCCATACTTTGAGGCTTGAGCCTATGTTGCAGGAAATGCCTACTTAGCCTGTGCACCAGTCCTCGAAACTCCACGAAACGTTGGAACCAATACAAAACCCCACTGAAACCTCATCATCTGTACAGTATGGCGTTTCGCAAGTACGAAACACTGTACAGTACGACCAACAACGTTTTGGCGGGTTTTCAGGCTTTACAGACATTGTTTCCATGTTTTTTTTTTGGCTTGTGTGGGTTCATACAGGAAGGAAAGAGGGTTGCAGGACCCTCATTTTTTTTTCTATTTTTCAATAAGACAATGCTTTAAATTTTTTTTTCCATAATGTCATTTATGTGTGTCATTATTTTTTTCTTGCGAGGTAATGTGTTATATATATTACGACGTTTCCGCCCATGTTTCCATTTTCAGAGGGTCGAGTTTCTTCCAGTAACTGTTTCGGAAACTTCCAGGCATTTCCCCATTTCGTGCAACTTAGCTTTGATCCCTCTCATGAGAGAGTCAAGCCCATTCTGGCTCTAATTCTGTGATACAAAATATAGATGAGAAAGATAGTTTTCAATATGAATACTTTAGATGTACACTATCTAAGCATACGCTTGAATACAACTGATATTTATAGGCACGAGGAACAATTGTCTCCATCCAAGTGATTGTAGATTTTCTAGAGGTCACTACTTGCTCTGGAAATATCAAATCCCAACTCGGCCTTAGAACTCAATAAGCCACTTGCATATACAAAACCCAACTTCTCAATTCCAGAAAAGGTAATAGCTACACATTATACTTATAATTTGAAGCGCATGAAATCTTCCTACAACTTTAACACAAATATGGCAATCACACACAATGAAACTCAGATTTACCCTGGAAACCCAATATAGGAAAAACCAACAACTAGGGCTTTCTTCAATCTCGAGCCAGAGAGAATAATATCAAGAGCATACAATCAACAATCATAAATACAATAAGAGAAACCTGATGGGTCAAAGCCCTAGATTTGCATGCAACTACAACTGTTCTCTTGGGAAATGCGTCCTTTGTCTGCCCTAACTTTGAATCTCTGGTAACTGCCTTTGCCAATCTCTGGAAGAAATAACTGCATTTGCAATCCCTGAAGATGCGCTCCCTTTGTCCTTCTTCATTGCTCTGCTCTATCGGATGAAGAAACTACGACCTCAATCTTTGAATGACGCCCCCAGTTGTAGAGATCTTCCCTCTGCTATGAAGTGCACTCCTCTAACTCTGCCTCAGTTAATCTTTGGCTAGGGTCTTAGTGTATCCTCCTCATACTTTGAAGAAGAAGTCTCCTCACTCTCTTAGCTGTCTTAGCGTCAAAATTTGTGCCCCTGCTCTCACACGTGCGCCTTAGCTTGAGAAGTACGCCCCACTGTCTTAGTGAATGCGCCCCAACTGCTCTTCTCCTCAATCACTGAAGAAAACTTGTGAGATGATCTCTCTCACAGCTGGAATGATGTGCCTCCCTTGTCTCAAAAGGATGTGCCCGGTGTCTCTCAGATGAATGCACCTGTCTCTCTCAGATGAATGCGCCCTCCCAAGTCAACTGATTTGCTCAGCCTCTTGATCACGTAAAGCTCACAAGTAATAATGACTTTAGCCTTCTAAATGCCCTTTTCTAATCCTCCGATGAGATTAGGGTTTCGAGACCCTAATTAGAGGTCCATGCACTAATTTGACTTAGTGCATAAAAACTATGTAAATTGCATGCATGCACATGCATCATGCAACCTCCATGCACATGCACATGCACATGTATCTCTCATGCACATGCATCATGCATCTCACCCATCAAAAATTGGTGCACCACTGCACTCCTCACATCCAACTGAAGAATTCACTGAAGCCCTACATGTCTCTAATCATTGAATCCATGATTGACCCAGAATGTATCTCACACTCCACACTACTGCCTATGCTAATGATGTACCTCCATGCTAGGCATAACCACCTGGAGGACATCCTGAGATACCCATTTATCTCTAACATTGACACCCATCTACCATATCAAATGGTCTCCCATGTGACTCTGGATAACAATCAAAACTGCTAAAGTTAGTGCAACTGTGAGACCCATTCTTAGAGAGGATGGTACCCTAGTTAGTCAACTAGGGTAGAGTAAGACCCTAGAAGGTACCCTAGGGCCTCAGTGATCTCTTGGGGTTCTTGGTTTGGAACCAAGCAGGTTGATTCCATGGAAAAGTCCCTAACATGTGGTTAGGGCCCCTATATGTCTCTAGGGTATTCTGGTCTGGGACCAGATAGGTTCTTGGACACAAGGTCCAAGCAGATTATGCAGGTTGAGACTTTCTGGTCTGGGACCAAGAAGTTTCTTGGTCTGGGACCAAGCAGTTCTTGCAGGAGCACCCTTGGTCAGTTAACTAGGTGAATCTTGGTCAAGTTGACCATAATGATGTCCTCTCTCCTAATCGGTTATTGCTAGATTGTTTCTCAAGGGATTGGCCAGCCCTTGATGATGTCACTAGCACCTAACTCTTAGGAGCAATATTGAGGACCAAAGGATCGTACCATCCAGTTTGGATCTTCCCCTTATACAGTGATGATAAAATATATAAAACAATGTACCTTGAGAGAGAGAAAAGATTAAAGCCCTTGGTCTTGTTGGTCCTATAGGTAAAAGGAGTTGTTTGTCTACCTTGATCTTGGGGGTATGTGGATTGTCTTATTGTGACCCCTTTGGTTGACTCATGGTCCTTTATCTTACTTGGTCCTAGCACTCTTATTGTGTGTACCTTTGTAATCATGACTCTTACCTTATCGGTTTTATTTTGGTACACTATCCAAGTTCTTTTGACTTTATGATAAAACCATTGGACCATTTACTTTATGGTTTTATTGGACCATTTATTTTTATCTTTCCTTTGGATGATTTTTTTTATTACTACACCTTTGAATCACTTTATTTTTTGGTTTTTTTTCTTAGGACCTTGGTACCTATACTAAGTCAACCTAATTAATTTTTAACACCCCTAACCCTTAGAAAAAGGATAGGTTATCCTTCAATTATTTTCATCCAACGAGTGTTATCTCACTACCTGGTTTCGACTGCTGGTAGTGTGACTGGGTCAATCATTCGCGTGACTCTTCCATCTGCATCGCTCTATCACTGCTCTCTGTAGCGTGATCGTTTAGTTGCTGCGTGATCGTGGCTGTATCACTGCTTCGTGTGACCATTTGTAGCGTGACCATTTCTCCACCTTCATGTGACTGTTCTTCTCCTGCTTGACTGTGTAATCTCCAACAGAGTGACTCTATCTTTCACCTTCGCGTGATTGTTCTTCTCCCACGTAATTGTGTAAGCTTCAGGAGAGTGACTGTATCTTTTACCTTCGCGTGACTGTTCTTCTCCTGTGTGACTGTGTAAGCTCCAACAGAGTGACTGTATCTTTTCCCTTCGTACGCGACTCTGTAAGCTGCTACAGCGTGACTGTATCTTATCCCCGCCAGCGTGACTGTGTAAGCTCTTGCAGCGTGACTGTATCTTATCCCTGCCAGTGTGACTATGTAAGCTCCTCCAGCGTGATTGTATCTTAGCCCTGCCAGTGTGACTATATCCCTACTAGTAGCGTGACTGTGTGTCTCTTGTCAGTATGACTGTACGGGGTATGACTATGCTGCTAATTTGATTGAAGAATCTAAGGTCTGCTTACTTCTGCTTTAACTCTCTCTCTCTCAAGGTACGTCAATTGTTTACCTTGTTGACTTGTCCCTTTGGTGACAAGATCAAAACTTAAAGTATTTGAGTATAAGGTCGATTCAAAAGAATTGGTACAATTCTTTACTGCTGTACATTATTTATTACTTGTTATTGTACATCATTTGTTTATACTGATAAATTTAGACCATCTATACATTGCTTAGATATCTTGATTTATTACTGTTTATAACTGTATCATCTATTTGTTTATTCATCTCATTGTTAGATAACATTTAACTTGTGAGATAATTAACTTAGATTGCATCTCATTAAAGGTTGCATTCTCTGACTCCATTCTTTAGGCACTGGTTGTATCTGAATAAAGGCTTGATTGTCATTTGAGAAATATTGCATTTGCATTGGTTGATTGTCATCCTTGGTAAATAGTAAAACCTAAGCCTTTCACCTAATAATAAAGATCCTTTTAACTCAACTGTCAATAAACTTAGAGTATAGTCTTCTGTAGGGACTACCCCCCTTGGCTCCGTTAGAATCTGGCCTAAACGAAGGAGTTGTGGACTGTGGTGACAGTGGTCCCCAACTCTCACTTGCCCCCAAGGACACACATAGCAGGTTGTAGACTTTCCTGTGCCCTAAAGTGTGTATTAGGCGGCAACAGGTTCAAAGCCTATGCATGTTTCATCCTATCTCTCCCGTTAACCTATACTACCTCTCCTAGAAAGTCTCAGCAACATTGACCACGTATTGCATAAAAACCGTGAAGATTAGCAACCAAAGTGGGACGTTTTCCTAGCCTGGGCATTAAATAATCGCTATAATTATTGGTATGTGTCCACTCTCTTACTAAAATCTTATTTTCTATTTTTTCTCCAGATCTGCTATATTTTAGGGCTTTTTGCCACGACTATTTTGCATGCAAAATTTTATTATATTTCAAACACACCTGAAACACATAAACCGCAAACATATTATCAAACAAGATAGAATATCAGTCGAGATATTACAATTCCAAACTACAAACAAGCATTGCAAAGCTTAGAAGTTACCTCAGTGAGTCATGCAGCAAACAACGATCAAACATCCAATGATAACTCCAGCATAAGCATCCAAAGCCTTTCCTTTATTATTCCCTAAAAAATATTACATAAGAGCACGAGCAGAGGTTCCCTCTTTCGATCTTTTACAATGGAGAAGTGACTACATTATATAGAAATCCCAGGAGGGGAGGGGGGGTGGGGGGTGGTCACAATCATCACCTGGAGATGAAGTGGGTGTTGCATGAGTTGATTAAGGGATGTGCTAGAGTTGAGTGGAGTGATCATTATGGAGGAGGCGCCACCTACCATGAGGTAGGTGACCTCATTCCACCTACTCACCACCTCCTAAGTCGCCAATGCAATTATCCAACCGCTAATCTTTGAGGTTGGTGCATCTCACCAACAAAATTGACTCGTTACACTTCCAAAATATACTCTTAATATGTTGCCTTTAAGATTAGATGGGGTCGCCTTCATGGGGCACAAATTTGCCATGTCACCCCAACACATTAAACATGTCCCTTTTTTGACTTTTTCAAACCTTGTCTTATGCCAAAATGTCACATTATTAGCATTAAAATGCCATTTTGATGCTCCATTAGCGAAAAATGACCTTGAGCGACTTTTTAATCACCCGAAGCATATGAAAAATGGGACCCGGGGTAAAGAGTATGCTCTAAATATTAAAATGAGCATCCTCATGCCAAATTTCGCCTTTGGATCAAGGTGTTATGCCATTTACAATTTTTTTAATTAAACCATTAATAAATGGCCTAAAAAAGCGGAATTCTTTTTCTTAGAATTGAACAAAAACCTAGGGCGACCTAGCACATATCCATATGACTCAATATTGATGCCTAGCATGTTCATATACATTGACGCTTAGACTCTAATAACTTCCTAAGGCCTAACTGCCAAGACAACTACCCCAACTTTGGAGGTATGAGTGAAAAACTCGAAAATTATTAGTCGTTTGTTCAACAACCAATAATTATCAAGGGAAAAAACACTATGGGCTAGTCGGATTGATGTCAAAATCTAGGTAGTCAAGTCTTTTACATATAGCTCTCATGCTAGCACATTTATTACAATTTCCCAAAGGGGGTATGAACATGTGATACAAAAAAAGGGCCAAGAAGGCTTGATGTACTTCTGAGCTCTGAATTTGAACAAGTACTTTGTTCATCTTTGCCGGCTCACTTGAAAGTCCAACTGAGTGCAACTCAGCCAGTAACAGACTATAGGTAAATTATCGCTTGATTTTTCAACTTTGATTGCATTTGAGATAGTTGCCTTATCCCTAGTTTCGGTTTTAGCCTCAAGGAACTTCGCTTGTACATTTGGATCTATTATTGTTTCATTGTCGATGAGTTCTTTCTTCATTTGCATCTTTTTCTCATATTTTAGTTTCTTAATTTGTGCAAGTAGGTTTTGATTGTGATTCCTTAGGTGATAAATTTCTTCATCTTTTTCTATTAAGTATTTGTCAAATTTCTTTATGAGATCTTAATTCTATTGTTGTAATTTCTGATTGTGCTTGTCATCCTTTAACTCTTTGATTTGTGCAATCAATCTTTGATAAAGGTCCAATAGGCAAGAATTTTCTTCATCTTTGTTTGATACATTCTTTTCAAATTTCTTCTTTGCATGTTGCTTCTCTTGTATTCATAGTCACAATGGGTTGCATCGTTTTGTAGAAATTGCTTTTTATCCTTTGCTTGCAAGTTAGAATTTTTTTTATTTGATTCTTTCATATCTTTAATTTTTTCCTCTTGGGCTACATTTTTCTGCTCATAAATATACCACTTCTTGTGTCAATTGATTGACTTTATTTATGAGAAATTGATTTTTATTTACTTGGGAATCATTTTTTTTGGAATTGCTATAATTCCCCTCATTGCTCACATATCTCCGTAGTTATATGTGTTGGTATTGCCATGGTTGCTATAAAGATTATCTTGATGTTACCTTTGATATTAAGTGGATGGACAAAGTTCAAGGGCCACTAATAATGTGTTTCAATGACAACCTTTTTGAACTTAAGACTTCGTTGATATGCTTTAGGAGTTTACTTATATATATTTTAATGAATTTGATTTGAGTCCTTAATCTTGATTTATAAGTCTACTTCAAATGTAGAACCTTTAATTCAATTCATCTTTGCCCTTTTTGTCATAGCTTTAACGCTATTTTTTTTTGTTTGCTAGTTTGTCTGTGACTTGTGAGACTATCCTATGGTCTAAGAAACCACGACCCAGGGGCATGAAAGCCGTCAAAATCACTTGGGGAACGCACCCAACCTAGGGCATATCAGCCTTTAGCATTGCTAGATTTTAAGTGTCTCCTCCCAGTCCTTGCAGGGTTCAAATTTGGGTTGCCATGTAGAACGAGGCCTTCGAAACCAAATCGTGCTAGCAGGATTTGACTATAGCTTTAGTGTTATGCTTGTGATTTATAAAAAAAATTAAAATGCAACTGAAGTAAGGATTTTTTTTGCCAGATGATATACGTTGAAAAAGATACAACTTCTCCACTGGTACGTGATTCCAATACCCATGTTAGCAGATCCTCACACCATGGTGGATTGAATAGGGTCAATAAAATTCTCTTTTGGGTATCTTCCTTGACAGGATTACAATATGGTGACTAAACATATAGTTTTGCTCCAAGCCACTGGTCAACATAGAATCAATGGCGCCACTTCTCTATGTTGAATTTCATGGTCGATTATCCCTTCTAGTAGTTCTATGTATGCACATTATTGTGACAACTTGTGAATCGTGATTGTAATGTGAATTGCAAAATGGTGGAACACTTTCCTTGTGACTATTCCTTGTGACTGTTCCTTGAGGTTTACTTTGTTTTAGTTAGATCCTATGCTAATATTACTTGTGGACTAAGTCACCTCACACATGGACACGAGACACGAAGGGCATAGAAATATGAGTATCCGACACGAGACACGTCGACACCGAAAATAGGACACGAGGACACGGTTTATATACATATTC
The DNA here is from genome assembly GCA_001517045.1 of Pseudotsuga menziesii. NCBI lineage: Eukaryota > Viridiplantae > Streptophyta > Pinopsida > Pinales > Pinaceae > Pseudotsuga > Pseudotsuga menziesii. The sequence continues at coordinate 99,033 of LPNX010117935.1, forward strand.
GAAAATTTATTATAGATATGAAATATAGACATAAAGATCCATTTTTTTAGAAACTAGAACATTTAGAAAATATTGATACAACTAGCTGCTAACTACATGTAAGTTTGTAACATTAATGATGATCAAACACACAAGAAATTAGAATATTTATACACACCATAAAATAAAAGTGTAAAACATAGAATTTGAACCATAAACTACAATTTTATCATTAAGTTGGTATATATAATCAAAATCAAACTGTATGTTGAAAAGTTAACTAGGAAAGTTGTTGGACCCTAAACCTTGCTTTATGTAGAAGCAAAACTCTTTTTTAAGGTTGCATGCATGCATTTTTAATGCGGAGGTGTTATTTTTGCATGAAAAATAAATTAGGTATTTTGAGCCTAAAGGCAGCGAAACCTAAAAAGGAGTTGAGAAAGAAAAAGGTGTGTAGTTGTTGAGTAGTGAGTTCATCTACACAAGAGAGAGTGACTATTTGCATGAGAAGGAGAAATCAGTGCATGAGACAGGGGGCACATTCTTGAGAAGAGAAGGGCGCATTACCTGGCAGGGAAGGGCATAGATCTGAGAGAGATTGAGCACACTTCTTCTGAGGTTGAGGAAGGATTCCATAGGGGTTGATGAGAGAGATTGGATTCATCAGTAGAGAGTTCAGAGATTGATCAGACAGAGAGGGCTGCACTATTGAGAGAGAGGGGTGCACTTCAGTGGAGGAGAGCGAGCTCGGTGATTGAGAGAGGGCAATCTGTTGTGAATATTTAAATGATATTAGATACCAAATGGAACAACTGTATATGGTTGGACAGTTAAGAAGCAAGTCCGTCTTCTATGATTGATAATAAAATAATAATATATTCATAGATGATCATAAAATATTATAATGAGGCTCACCTTTATAAGGCTTGAGCATGCATAGTGAAGGGTTATGCCCTTTCACCTTAATAACTAATAATTTATTTATTTATAATTAATAATATCATTTAAATATTCAGAACATCGTCTTCCCCTTGGGAAAGTTTTGTCCTCAAAGCTTGATTTTGCTAATGTCGTCCCTCATTCTGAATCTGTGTTGGTATTAGAATTAGAGGAGATTTCTTTTGCAGAGTCTTGCACTTCCTTTCCATTGATGATTTTGCACTATAGTGTGACCGTTCCTACATTTATGGCCTGGGGTCTAGTCGTCACCGCATCGACGACATGTGTTATTTTTTTATTATCAGGGTAACTATTAGATGTTTTCGACCTATTTTCAATTTCATAGACATATGATTGAGGTTTGTGGCATTGATGACTGGGTGACCAATTATTTTCACAATATCTACATTGTGTCTGTTTTTCTTGTCGATAATGGTTATCGCCTCTTGTTTTTATTCCTTCCAATTTGCATTCTGTGACTTTTGCTTATGTCTCTCCACTTCTATATTAGGTATGTCATGCATCTTTAATTCTTTTTGGAGGTATGGTTTAAGACCTCCTCAATAGGTTTCGAGTCTTTGTTTGTCAACCAACCCAAATACTCGTGTCGATAGGGATGTTGGAGGTTTTGCTGTCAGGGTGAGACTGTTGGAGGATTTGTGATCATATGGAAAACAGATCAGAGTGTGATATGGTTGTCATTGATGGAAACATAGTTCCAAGCATGATCCAGATGAACAACGGACTCAGAAGAATCCATGGTTGATGGCACAACATAGTTCAAAGTATGATCCAGATGAGTAGAGGACTCAGATGAATCCATGGCTTGTGCAGAGATTCGACGGTTAGGAATGAATCCGCACAAGATATTAATGGTCAAGAGCAAATCCTCAAAGTTTGAAAGAAAATATGATGAACAGATCCGACGGACAAGAATGAATCTGCAAAAGAAATCAACGGTCGGGAGCAAATCCACAAAGTGTGAAAGAAGATCTGATGAACAGATCCAACGGACAAGAATGAATCTGCACAAGAAATCAACGGTCAAGAGCACATCTGCAAAGTTTCAAAGGTAATCTGATGAACAACATCCGACGGTCAGGAGTGAACCCATACAAGAAATCAACGGTCAAGAGCAAATGTGCAAAGTTTCTAAAGTAATATGATGAACGGATCCGACGGTCAGGAGTGAACTCGCACAAGAAATCCAGCAGATACCTCAGCACAGAAATATTCATTTTTTTCATGATCAACAAACCCTTGGAAGAATCCTGCTAGCTCAACAATTTTTGCAATATTCGGTCTGTTCGGAGCTTTGAATAGATTGAAATAGTTTTACCCCCAATCATACTTTTTGTTGAATTCCATTTGTATGGGGCATTTCCCAAAGATTGTTTCTGATTATTCTCCCTTTGGATTAATGTGAATATTTTTTGTATTGTCATCACCTTGCGATAGCCAAACAACTCGTCTTTAGTCTCGATTTGGCCTCCTCCCATTCCAACAGGTTCCTTTTTCTAGTTCCTAATGATTTTAGTTCTGTTCGATTTGTACCAAACAGCCCTCAAATCTTCTTGTCCACCTCTATAATAACTTTTTGGTAGGTGTTGTATTTCTTCTTTGCCCAATCCCTAGTTGCCCTTTTTATTCTTTGGAGATTTGAGTAAAACTGGAACATATCAGTCCTCTCATAAGGATCATACATTTTCCATTTTGTTTTAACTAAATTTGAAAATTCTTCATCTTGCAGTCAGTGATAATTAAACTTGATTAGGGCTGTGGTTTTTTGTCCTGCTAGTCAATTTGCAAGGAAATGGGCACATAGTGTGATCCTCCCCCATTCCCATTCCAGGTTTTTATATTATCTGCCCTTTCGATGATTGCATCAGAAACAATAAATCTATGAAGTCTTATTGCAACCCTTTCCCTACTTGTTCCAAACTTCATCCAAGTTGGAATTACCTCAATTGGATCCAGACCACACAACTTGTGGGTTTCCATTTTCTCTGATAAAAAGCCAACCAAGGTTCCGTTCACTTATTGCTCCCCAGAATTCACCTTGTCTTAGAATCAGGGTTAAATCCTCTCCAATAATCACAATTCCTGTCTGAGAGCCTGCAGCCCAAAGACTTGATCCCAGAAAGTGTCTTTCATTATCAAGCCCATACAAATTGAACACTGATAAAGTAAATCCTAACTCCAATGAAGTCACTTCTGTCCATATCCCAGAACCTATCAACTATGGATTCTGGACATGGGAAGATTTGTTCCAACCAATGACCACTCCTCTAGATTTACCTATACCATTTAAAGTGATAAAGGACCACCCTTTGAGGAAAGAAGACAAAATATTCTTTGCTTTATTTGTTAGAATTCCATATGCTAAGCTAGATTATCAGCATTTAATTTCAATTTCATAACAAAAGCATATAGACAGGCTCACTGAAAGAAACAGTATCACCAGAACAACACAGATTTATCCTGGGAAAACCCTAATGGGAAAAACCCAGCAAAAGCTTCCTCAATATAGAAGCCCCAAAAGATAAAAGGTAAAACCCGAAAGACTGATCCTCCTCCTTCTCCAGCTACAGCTCTTTCTCTCTCTCTCTTATGCGCTACACAAGTGAGTGTGAGTGTGTTCAAATGAGAAGCACCTCACCTCTATTTATATTCTTTCGTTCACTTGACATTTAATCTAGCTATATAGGCTCGAGTAAACTTAACTCAGTTATGTAGGCTCGAGTAACCACAACTAGACTAACTTAATAACATATTCCGAAGGGTACTAATGACCCGACTTACAACGAAGGGGACTTCCTCATGACTCTTATTAATTCTCTCGATTAGGAACATCGGGCGACAAAGAAATACAAATGATTCTCCCGATAGAAACATCGGGGATCAATAAAATATATATAGAATATTCTTCGAAGTTACAATAATTCAACACTCCCCCTTAACGAGAAGGGTATTCTACAACAACATCAGTAACAACAACAGTAGGAGAGAGAGAGGACATCATCAACATCATCAGGGTGATACATCTATAAATCATTGGAAGCTTTTCATCATCTTCAACATATAGTCTTCATCTTTAAACTTCAGCAGCAACAACACTTTGATCACTTGTTCGACAACATCACATCATCATCTGAATTTTCGATCAGCATCATCATCATCATCATACTTTGAACTTTCGATCAGCATCATCATCATCATCATACTCTGAACTTTCGATCAACAACATCATCATCATCACATTCTGATCTTTCGATCAGCAATCATCATCATCATCATACTTTGCTCTTTTGATTAGCAACATCATCATCATCACATTCTGATCTTTTGATCAGTAACATCTTCATCATCACACTCTGATCTTTCGATCAGTAATATCATCATCATCGCACTCTGATCTTTCAATCAGTAACATCATCATCATCAGCAACAACTTGCAATCCACAATACGAAGACGCAAGTCTTCAGATCACTTTTGGACTGGAAGTCTAGGGATGATGCAATCCCACCACATTCTCGACGCCTGAAGTCACTGGATATAATTACGGGATAATCACTCCCTATCACTTTAAGACTAAGTTCAAGGATGATGCAATCCTACCATGTTCTCGAGTACTGAAGTCACCGGATCCATTTTGAACAAAAGTTCAAGGATGATACAATCCTACCACGTTCTCGAGTACCGAAGTCATTGGATCCATTCTGAACAAAAGTTCAAGGATGATACAATCCTACCACGTTCTCGAGTACCGAAGTCACCGGATCCATTCTGAACAAAAGTTCAAGGATGATACAATCCTACCACGTTCTCGAGTACCAAAGTCACCGGATCCATTCTGAACAAAAATTCAAGGATGATACAATCCTACCACGTTCTCGAGTATCGAAGTCACCGGATCCATTCTGAACAAAAGTTCAAGGATGATACAATTTTACCACGTTCTTGAGGACCGAAGTCATCGGATTCATTCTGAACAAAAGTTCAAGGATGATACAATCCTACCACATTCTCGAGGACCGAAGTCACCGGATCCGTTCTGGACAAATGTCCCAGGATGATACAATCCCTCTTCATTCTCGAGGATTGAAGTCATCGGATCACTTTAGGACAAGTGTCCAGGGATGATACAATCCCACTGCAACATCACTGCTCCCCCTTTCGAGGAAGGTCTTTTCGAACAACACCAAGCTTGTCTCGAAAGTATTCGAACTTTACTCGAGACAGAGGCTTTGTTAACACATCAACAACTTGTTCATCAGTACTCACATACTGGAGCTTTATGGCTCCCTTCTGCATCATATCTCGTATGTAGAAATACCGGATTTCTATGTGCTTCGATCTATCGTGGAACACTGGATTCCCTGGCATCTTTATACAACTTTGGTTATCACATAGAATCACGGTAGTATCTAACTCCAGGTTGAATAAACCTGACATCAACTTCTGAAGCCATATGGCTTCACAACTAGTAGAGCAAGCTGCTATATATTTTGCTTCAGCCATGCTAAGAGCAACACTGGACTGTTTCCTACTAAACCATGAAATCATAGCAGATCCCAGACTATAACATCCACATGATGTGCTTTTCCTATCTGATACACTTCCAGCCCAATCTACATCTGTATAGCCATACAATCTGTACTCATGGTTTCCATCATAGTATAGACCAAAGTCTATAGTCCCTTTCAGATATCTCATCACATGTTTTGCAGCTATCAGGTGAACACGTCTAGGTTGAACTAGATAGTGACTGAAGGTGTACACAACAAAACAAATGTATAGTCTGGTATTTGTTAGATACATCAACGACCCAATAATCTGTTTGTATTGAGTCACATCCACTAACTTTGATGAGTCAGTAGCTAACAACTTCAGGTTGGAATCCATGGGTGTGGCCATGGATTTGCATTCCAACATATCGAATCTTTTCAATATCTCTACTGCATACTTTCCTTGGTTGAGAAAGATTCCTTCTGAACTTTGCCATACTTCCAGACCTAGGAAATAATGCATTAACGCAAGGTCTTTCATCTCAAATTCTTCAACGAGCTTCTTCTTGCTTTCCACATTCTGTTTCTCATTCCCTGTCAGAAATAAATCATCCACATATAGTAACAGTATGACAGGTTCATCTTCTATAACCTTGTAGTAAAGGTTAGGATCAACTTTACTCTTGGTAAAGTCCAAGCTCGTTAGGAAACTATCTATCCTTCCATACCAAGCTCTAGGAGCTTGCTTCAAGCCATACATGGCCTTCTTCAGTTTGCATACGTGAGTCCTTCTGTCTTCAACTTCAAATCCTTGTGGCTATTCTATGTATACTTCTTCTTCAATGACACCATTTAGGAAGGTTGTCTTCACATCCATCTGGTGTAAGTCCCACTTCATCATTGATGCAAGTGCCATGATAGTTCTAATCGAAGTGTACCGTGCTACTGGTGCAAATGTCTCTTCATAATCAATTCCCTCTTTTTGAGAGAAACCTCTGGCCACAAATCTTGCTTTATACTTCTCGATACTTCCGTCAGGTGCATGTTTTATCTTGTAGATCCATTTGGCGGATACTACACTCTTGCCTTCTGGTTTGGGAACTATATCCCACACATCATTCTTCATTATTGACTGGTATTCTTCAGTCATTGCTTCTACCCATTCTTTCTTCCGTACTGCTTCTTCGTAGTTTGTAGGTTATTGATCCACCAGATCACACATCAAAGCCACATAGCTGGAAAATGGCTTGGGCTTATTGCTTATCCTTGTGGAGCCTTCCGAAGCTCCATATCTTTCTGCTCCGTGTATAATTTCTCTTGCCCAAGCAGGCTTTCTCTTTCGTGATATCTCCATCGTAGGAGGTTCTTGTGGTTCTGTCATATCATGTTGTTCAAGTACTTCATCTTCAGGGAGGGATGTAGTCTCTACATTTCTGGGAGGTACATCTTCCTCATACACTTCTTCATGTTGACATTTTCTGGATCTCTTGAGAGCTGCTTCTTCATCGAATGTTACATCTCTATTGATTTCCATGTGATGGAATCCAGGAATGTAAATTCTGAATGCCTTGGACACTTCACAGTATCCAACAAATATTCCCTTCTTTCTAGAAGGGTCCAACTTGGTTCTTTTCTCTTTTGGTATATGGACATATATTGGACAACCAAATATCTTGAGGTGACTTACCTCAGGCTTCTTTCCCGTGAACATCTCTTCTGGAGTCTTGAATCGAAGAGCACTGTGAGATATTCTATTCTGTACGTAGACAACAGTTCTTGTTGCTTCTGCCCATAGATGCATTAGAAGATCTTGATCATATATCATTGTCTTCATTGCCTCCATGATGGTTCTGTTCTTTCTTTCCACAACACCATTTTGTTGAGGATTGTAGGGAATGGTTAGTTCCCTCTTGATTCCGGCATCTTTACAGGAAGCTTCAAACTCTTTTGAAGTATACTCTTCGCCATTGTCTGATCAGAGTGTCTTGATTCTCTTGTCTGAAAGATTATCTATCAAGGCTTTGAATTCCTTGAATTTTTCAAACACGTCACTCTTTGTTTTCAAGAAGTATATCCAAGTCTTTCTTGAATAGTCATCAATAAATGTAATATAATATTCAAAGCCACTTAAAGATGTGGAGGACATTGGACCACACACATCTGAAATAATCAATTCCAACGTACCTTTTGTTTTTGTTTCACTCTTCAGAAATGGATTATTGATGTTCTTTCCTTTTGCACATCCTTTGCAAATGCCTTCATGTTTGATCTTCATGTCTGGTAATCCCGTCACTACTTTGTTCACATGAGGTAGTGCTTTGTAATTGATGTGAGCAAGCCTTCTATGCCATAATTCACTAGGATCAGTGGACTCATGAACAAGGGTTGTTTCTGAATGTCCCTTGAGTTTATACAGGCCTCCTTCTTCTTGACCAATGACGACTGCATCTTCAATATTCTTTCCTTTGGGCTACATGAGTACTTGGCCATCTATGAATGCAACTTTGAATCCTTTCTTATCTAAAGCTGAGATAGAAAGTAAATTCTTCTTAAGACCTGGTACATATAATACTTCTTTCATCTTCAGGGGATTTCCTGAATCAAGCTTGTAGCTTGCTTCTCCAATTCCTTTGATCGGATATTGATAGTCATCTTCTAGAGATACTTTCTAAGGAGAGTTCTTTTCTTCAAGTCTTGACAGAGTTTTCTTTTGTCTCATCATGTGCCTTGAAGCACCACTATCAATAAGCCAAGTATCTTTTCCAGGTGTTATAGATCCGGAGAGTGCAGAGAATAGCACATACTCTTCTGCATCTTCTTCTCTTGCTTGCTTAGTTGGAGGTCCTTCCTCTTCTTCTTCTTCGTCCTCATCTTCAGCTAGATGAGCATGATGTCTTTTGTTGTTGTTGATCCTCTTCTTATATTCTTGTTTCTTCATAGGACAATTTCTGGCAATGTGTCCTATCATATCACAGTGAAAACATTGAAAGTCGGAGTAGTCCCTATCGTGGAGACTTTCTCTTGTCTTCTGGAACTTCCTGGGAGGTTGATATTCCCTCTTGTTTCCCTTCTTGAAGTTGGGTTGACTTCTTCTTCTCTTGGTGTGAGTGGCTAGGGCTTGATCATCCTCCTTTAGTAGGGCTTCTCTATTTGCCACTCTAGTCTCCTCTTGAATACAGTCTTCCCATACAACATCAAACTTCATGCTTTCCTTCCTAGCACACATCGTCTAGATGAATGACACCTGGGGTCTAGTGAGACCATTGAGAGCAGTCATAACCATCTCATTTTCATTAAGTTTGTCTCCAATGACTTCTAGTTGTTCTTTGATCTGAGAGACCCTTGTGAAGTAGTCCTGGATGGATTCTCCATGACTCATCTTGGTGCTCTTCAGTTGAGCTCTTAGATTCATCTTTTTGTTGATGTTTCTACCCCGATACATTCTGGATAGGGCATCATAGATTTCTTTTGGAGTCTTCCTAGATGACACTTGAGGGATCAAGTGATCCTTGATAGAGTCAACAATAATCCTTAGTGCCCTAATCATATCCTTGTGCTTCTCCTTAGCTTTAGCTTCTTCAGGTTCTGCAACTTCCTCTTTGATATACTTATCAAGATCATTCTCTTGGAGAATGAGGCCAATCCTGTATTTGCATGCTCGAAAATTCTCTATGCCTTCTAGCTTGTCCTCAAGCTTAGTGCTTGGGGCCATCTTGTCAAAAAATCACAAAAATTGAAATTCTGCAGAATGAGAAACTGAACTTACTAGGAGATGCGCTTGACTGAGGCGAGTTGACTGGTGTGCTTGGTTTCTAGAGATCCCAAGTCTTCACCTTCCAAATCTGACTTGCGAGATTCAACACTGTAGCTTCCAGCTGTTTTTTGGTTCTACAGTTTTCTAGTGTAGCTGTCAAACTAGGGTTTGACTTTCCCGGAGACTCACTCACCCAAAAACCTTGATTCCAGGCTCAATAGATGCGCTCTGGGAGGGCGCAACTTTCCATTCAATCAGTTTTCCAAAATTCAAATATTTTCCCGAAACCCTAATTTCTTGTCGGGGAGAGAGGGTTTTTTCTCTTGTGAAAGCTGTCCTATTCAGGTTAGCTCTGATACCATGTTAGAATTCCATATGCTAAGCTAGATTATCAGTATTTAATTTCAATTTCATAACAAAAGCATATAGACAAGATCACTGAAAGAAACAGTATCACAAGAACAACACAGATTTATCCTGGGAGACCCTAATGGGAAAAACCCAGCAAAAACTTCCTCAATATGGATGCCCCAAAAGATAAAAGGTAAAACCCAAAAGACTGATCCTCCTCCTTCTCCAACTACAACTCTTTCTCTCTCTCTCTTGTGCGCTACACAAGTGAGTGTGAGTGTGTTCAAATGAGAAGCACCTCACCTCTATTTATATTCTTTCGTTCACTTGGCATTTAATCTAGTTATGTAGGCTCGAGTAAGCACAACTAGACTAACTTAATATAATAACATATTCCAGAGGGTACTAATGACCTGACTTACAACGGAAGGGACTTCCTCATGACTCTTATTAATTCTCCCGATTAGGAACATCGGGCTACAAAGAAATACAAATGATTCTCCAGATAGAAACATGGGGGATCAATAAAATATATATAGAATATTCTTCGAAGTTACAATAATTCAACATTATCACCTGTCACTGTTTCTTGCAACAACAATATATAAGTTTTGTAGATTTTTACTGGAATACCTGTTTTTTGTAGGGAGAGCTTAAAAGTTAAACCCCAAATATTGAAAGACATGACCATAGTTCTAAAACCCTGGCTGGGCCAGCGCCTGCTCTAATGACCCCAACAATAGTTTTCTGTCTTCCGTTTTGAATCTCTCTGCTAGCATTTTCTTGTGCCATAGATAGGTAGGATTTCCTGCATACCTGGGAGGTGTTTGATGACAGGCCAGTGGCTAATCCTAGACTACTACTTATACCGATCTCTTCAAACTCCCTATCTAGAGGCTTGCCAGAATGAAGGAGATGACAACCTTTTTGTCTAGGGAAAGGGCCTTTGATCTTGGAGAAGGGCAAAGGATTCTTTGTTTCAGAATATAGCCATTGAAGAGGTTAGTTTCCTGAGACCTAACAACTTTTTTGAATCTCTCTGCTAGCATTTTCCTGGGCCATAGATAGGTAGGATTTCCTGCATACCTGGGAGGGGTTTGATGACAGACCAGTGGCTAATCCTAGACCACTACTTAAAACGACCTCTTCAAACTCCCTATCTATTGGCTTGCCAGAGTGAAGGAGATGACAATTTTTTTGTCTAGGAAAAGGGCCTTTGATCTTGGAGAAGGGCGAGGTATTCTTTGTTTCAGGATAGAGACCATTGAAGATGTTAGTTTTCAGAGACTTTGCAACTGAATCGGTCACAAATGGAGACATGATTTTCTGAAAGCTAGCAGGGTTAATATGGGGCTGCCAACTGGTGTGCCTGTTTCCTTCTTAATGGGAATTTCTGTGCCAATTAAATTATTTGGAGCCCCACATACTATGTATTTGCCGAAGGATATGGATAATGGGACTGCAATAGGATCTTACCAATCACGTCTTTTTCAAATTTTGGTGATCGCAAACCATGGAAGTGAACTGGGCGCAGAGGATCCTTAGACATGTTCCCCATGGACAGAATCGTCTCCTCTCCTAGTGACATCATAGCTTTTGAAACCATTGTCATAATCTTCTGATACTGTTCAAGGATTTTTGGACACTCATCTGGTATCTTCTGAAACCCACCATGAAAGGTATATGCTTCTGTAACCATATTATATTATTATCAATACGAAAGGGAGCTTCTTCAGCATATTTCCTATCACTACGAATTGTGCATACATGTTTTAACTGCCCATAATTATGGCATTTCGAACAGTGAAAAAAGAATTCTAGCATAGTCATCACTTGATGGTAGGTCTATTTCCCCACTGAGATCTCAATTACATCCTGAAGTCCTTCCTCTAAGTACATTTTTACAGACTTGCGACAGATTTCAGACTACATTTCAGACGCCTTTCTTCTATAGTCTTGAAATTGCCCCGTGCTTCTCTGATAGTTCTAAATAGTTGTTCAGTCCAAAGTTCCAACAGGAGTGATGACAATTTGACCCAGAGAGGTTGAATGCTCTCCTCTTCATGTCACGGGTCAAAATCAGGTGCCCAGTATCTCAAATTCAACAATGTGGAACTTCAAAAGGAAACTCCAAGTCAAAAGCATATATCATCTTCTGCTGCTTTTAAAGAGAGGCATCCATCCCCTTGCTAGAGTGAAGAAGGCTAGAGAATATCCTAGAAAAGGATTCCAAAATTTTAATATCCATTATTTTGAGAGTGAGTTTTGAGATTATTTTCATATATATATATATATATATATATATATACGGGAATGTGAATATTTGATGTTGTTGTTGGATTAGATTTATATTCAAATTAAAAAATTAATTTATTTTGCATTTTTTTAATGCTTGTTGAGTTTTCCCGAGTTTTTGCTGATTTTTTCCCAAGTTTTATGATTTTTGGGTTGACAACCTCAATCCACCAAGATTTGATCAATTTTGAGCTTTACAACACAGATTTTAACAGATATTACTGATGCAAAAGAGTTAAAGAAAACATGTATTTGTCATAACTGCCACAAAAAAACACATCCAACTCTCCATTCTCAGTTCTTTTGGCAACTTCTCCTACTCTTATGATCTCTCTCTCTATATAGTAACGAGTTATGTAGAACTTGTTATCTTCATGCAACATTTCTCACTAGCATACCACACTTCTCAACTTCATGCAACTCTTCTCAATTTACAGGCCATATTTCTCAGTTTCATGCAACATTTCTGAGCTAGCATGCAATACTTTCCAACAGCATGCAATTCTTCTACACTTACATGTTATATTCTAAGGTACATGCAACACTTCTTCAATCTTCAACAGCAAGAATGAACTCCTGAATAGCAACAACCACCTTAGTGTTAGTTTTGTACCTAGGGAAGTGTTCCCCTAAGTGACTTTAGCCTTGGTCACTTAGAAGGGGGAAATAAAGGGACCCTTGCATTAAATGACTTAAGTGACATTGAATTTGACTTTATAGCATAAGGTCAGTTTTTGATAAATTTAAGTGGGTGAGTGAAATTAATATTTTTGAAATAAAATATGAGCAATTAATTTTAATCGTAGATATAATTCAATCTCAGCCTTTGGATTAGATGCCTCTTCACCTACCTAGGGTTTAGACCAAAAACAAGGAAAAGGCAAATGCATTCATTCTGGAGAGAAGAACGAAGAAGAGAGAGAGCTGAAGGAGAGTGGGCACGGATTTCGAGACACCAGTTGAGAGAGTTTTTCAGTTGGCACGAAAATTGAGGGCATTAATTGCTGGCACAGATTTTGAGGAATACGGCCTCATTTATTGCTGGCACAGTTTTTGAGGGTACAACTAGCATTAATTGTTGTGCACAGAAATCGAGGAGTACAGCCTCATTTATTGCAGGCATAATTTTTGAGAAGTACGGTTGCATTTATTGCTGTCTGTACAGTACGGATCTGGCAAAGTTTTCGAGGGAAGATTTGGGCATGAAGTTCGAGGAAAGGATAGGCACACATTTTGAGGTTGCTGACAGAGATTTTCGGCACAGTTTTCAAGGTCTATACGACAGCTTTTAATGCTGTTCGTATTGTACGGATTTCCAGCAGTGTATGAACAGAAATAGAGGGCAAAAAGTTTTCTTACTGCACAGAAATCGAGGTAGGGAGATTGCTACTATTTTGACACTATTTTCGAAAAAATTACAACACAAATATCAAGGCAGCATTTGCACGGAAAACGATGCAGCCTATTGGATTGAGATAAGTTGATTTTGACTGTAAATGAATGTCTGATTTTTCCTGAAGCATAATAATAAAAAGTTTCTCTCCTCTGACTGGTTTTCCCCTTGTGGGTTTTTCCAGGGCCATTGGCCAAAAATTCCTGAGTATTATGTGTTGAATGGCGTGCTTATAATTTATTTTCTGTCAATGAAAAAGTGAAGTTACAACAGTGTTTTAAGTTTGAAAATTTTATGTTTATTTCGAGTCATTTAATTTTCTGAGAATGAAATAAACTGAGAGAAATTTTACTTATAAACTGGACGCTGAAAATTTGCAAAAATCTGCATGGTATCAGAGCTGAGTGGGGCAGAAAACTAAATATTTGCAGAGTGATAGTCATTTCCAGAATTCAGTAAAACTTTTGTGACAGTAGTACATTTTGTTGAAACTTGTTCTTTGAGAAAAATGACTTCCGTTGGGTTGAGAAGTGAAGATAGACTAGATGGGGCATGGAACTTTGTCTCATGCAAGGCCAAGATAGTGCTCTTGTTGAGAGAGAATGAGTTGTGGGATGAGGCAGTAAATCATACTACTACTCTCTCCATTGTCATTCCCAGTGCTACTACCAATGTCGTAGCACATGCTGCCTTTGTGAAGGACATTAAAGCCATGGGGATTATATTGGATGTTGTTAAAGACCATGTTATTCCACACATTTCAGCGAAGGATCATGCACATGAGATGTGGAGTGCTTTGACCAAAGTGTTTCATAGTTCTAATGAGAATAGGAAGATGGTTCTGAGGGCGAAGCTAAAGCATGTTAAGATGGTCAAAGGTGAGACTTGTATGCCTTATCTTACTAGGATCTCTCAGGTGATAGATGAGCTTGCAGCTGTTGGGGTGGCTGTTACTGGTCCTGAGCTAGTGAGGACAGCCTTGAATGGGGTGACTGCACCTTGGGCTGTGTTCGTACAGGGTTTGGTGGCTAGAGAGAACTTACCATCTTGGAACAGGGTCTGTGATGACTTTGTTCAGGAGGAGATTTAGAGGGGTTTCTTGCAGTGCAGTGCTTCGACTAGTAGACAGGATGAGGAGGATGTGGCGTTGACATCAAAGGGGAAGAAGAAGAACAAGAAGGGTCCCAAGAAGGGTGGGGCCAAGCAGCAGGATGGGCAGAAGAAGGATCTTAGCACTGTGAAGTGCTTTGCATGTCATAAGATGGGACACTATGTTGCAACATTTCCGAACAAGAAGAAGAAGCAGCAGCATACAACAGCTTCAGCAGAGATTGATGATTTTGCAGCAAGATTTCAGAGTGAGTTTTCACTGTGCACTAAGCATATTGAGAGAGAGAGCGGATCTATTCTCGCTAGTGTGGATGTTGATAGTCAGAGGGAGTTTTCCCATGTGACAAACCATTCTTACAGTGCATCTACTTCCAGCACTTCGTATATCGACAGCGAAGCCTCGAGCCACATGACAGGTGCTCATGAGATGTTCTCCGAGCTTTCACAGACAGAGATAGATGTGGAGGTTGTGTTGGAAGATGACTCGGCAGTCAGAGCTGTTGGGCGTGGGACCATTATCTTTCAGAGGGAGTCCATGAGTCCCATGGTGTTGCGAGATGTATTGTATGTACCTGGGCTGAAGAAGAACCTAGTTTTAGTTTCCATGATCGAGGATCAGGGTCTTGGGGTGTCTTTCCTAGATAGACACGTGCATATGTTTCCCAAGATTGCAGGACCATCTGCTTCAGTCACCATTGGAGTGAGATGTGGGAAACTGTATAGGCTCTTGTTTCAGCCTCAGCTTGCCTTAGCACATAGTAGCAGCTGTGAGCTTTGTGAGCTTTTGCATAGGAGGATGGCTCACTTACATCATCCAGCCTTGGGGTTGTTGAGACAGATGGTTACAGGTTTACTGGAGTTCAGCACCGGGCAGAGTGATGTGTGCAGGGGGTGTGCTTTGGGAAAGTACACCAAGACTGCTTTTTCGAGCAGTGATAGCAGAGCAACAGGGACACTTGACTTGATACATTCAGACTTATGTAGACCGATGTCTTCTGTATCCTTGAAAGGATACGAGTATTATGTGACGTTCATTGATGACCATTCCAAGAAGACCTGGATCTACTTTCTGAAGAGCAAGAAGTCCAAGGAAGTCTTGCAGAGGTTCCAAGAGTTCAAAGCTCTTGTGGAGAACCAAACAGGGAGGAAGATCCGAGTTCTTAGATCGGATAACGAGGGTGAGTATACCTCCAAGGAGTTTGATGGATTTTGTAGACAGGAGGGTATTAGGAGACAGTTGACAGTTCCGTATACTCCAAAGCATAATGGAGTAGCAGAGAGGAAGAACACGTCCATTGTTGGAGCAGCCCGAGCTATGCTACATGATACCTAAGGAGTGTTTTTCAAGCAAGAAGTGTCGTGGGAAACATGATACCTAAGGAGTGTTTTTCAAGCAAGAAGCCTAAAGTTAGCCATTTTTGGATATTTGGTAGTCTGACTTACTCTCATGTCCCTTTAGAGAAGAGGACAAAGTTGGAGCCCATTGCAGAGAAGGGTATCTTTGTGGGCTATGATGAGACTTCGAAGGCCTTCCGTATTTACCTTCCCTGTCATAGGAAAGTGGTGGTGAGAAGAGATGTGAAGTTTGAGGAGGATCGGGCCTTCAGGAAGTCGAGAGAGTCAGAGCAGGGAGAGCAGCAGGCACCTGCACCTCAGGTAGTTGCACAGGTTTCATCAGCGCAACCGTCAGGATCACAGGTTTCCGGGGTTACAGGACCACACAGTGTTGGTACAGGTTCACCAGGGTCAGTGGTTCAGCTAGCAGGGGCTTCAGGGACAGGTGATGGGTCTACTATTACAGGTACACTGTTCAGGGGATTGGGATCAGTATCAGGATCAGGATTACAGGGTACACCTGTGGTTGGTACACCAGCTTCAGGATCACAGGTTACTAGGGGTTCTAGCTTTGGGAGTTCTTCAGATGAGGACAGACCAGTGTAGGAGGAATGTTCAGGGACGAAGAAGCCTAAGTGCCTTCGAGAGACCTTGAAGGAAGCTCAAAAGTTTGTGACACCCAGGGAGGTAGTGAGGGCCATCAAGATGCTTAACAGATTGGGCATGTAGTTGGTGGCTAGTACGCGTGATTCTCAGCCTTCTACTTTTGAGGAGGCCTCCCAGCATTCAGTTTGGAGAGATGCCATGATGGATGAGTACCGTTCCATCATGAAGAAAGATGTATGGGAGATAGTTCCGAGACTTGAGGGGACGTCAATGGTGACTTCTCGGAGGCTTTACAAGCTAAAACATGCAACGGATGGGAGTGTGGATAAGTACAAGGCTCGGATTGTAGTGCGGGGGTTTTCACAGATTGAGGGCATTGATTATGATAAGACTTTTGCACCGGTTGGTCAGTATACTTCTATCAGGGCGTTGATCTCCATTGTAGCGAAAATGGGTTGGAAGATCCATCAGATGGATGTGAAGACCACATCTCTCAATGGGATCATACAGGAGGAGATCTATGTTGAGCAGCCTCAGGGCTTTGAGATACATGAGAGAGAGACACATGTATGCAGGCTGAAGAAAGCCCTATTTGGGCTGAAGTAAGCTCCTAGAGCTTGGTACCCCAAGATCGATTCTTACTTGCTGAGTGTGGGGTTTCAGAAGAGTGAAGCAGATCCAGATCTCTACTTTATCTTGGTTGGAGATGATCCGCTTATTCTTCTGCTATATGTAGATGACTTGTTTATTACAAGGAGAGTGAGATCCATTGCAGTTTGCAAGAAGGATCTTGCGACAGAGTACGAGATGATTGATATTGGATTGATGCATTATTTTTTGGGATTGGAGGTTTGGCAGGAGCCTGGACATATTTTCCTGGGGCAGGGAAAGTATGCTGTTGATATTTTGAGGAGATTCAGGATGGAGGATTGCAGGCCTATGTTGACACCTATGATCACCAACTGGAAGAAGCTTCATGCTTCTGAGGGAGAGTTGGTGGATCCTATTTTATACCGTCAGCTCATTGGATCATTGATGTATCTGGTCAACAGTAGGCCAGATATGAGTTTTGCAGTGAACATTCTTAGCCAGTTCATGGTTGAGCCTAAGAGTGTACATTGGGTTGCTGCAAACCATGTGTTACGTTATCTAGCAGGGACATTGGATTTTGGTTTGGACTACAGGAGGTCAGAGGGGATCAGATTGGTTGGTTATACAGACTTAGATTGGGCAGGCAGTGTGGCAGACCGGAAGAGCACTTTCGGTTGTTGTTTCAGTTTGGGCTCGACAGCACTGTCGTGGTTCAGTCGGAAGTAGAAATCCGTTGCATTGAGTAATGCAGAGGCTGAGTATATGGCAGCCAGTCAGGCCAGCTGCGAGGCCTTGTGGCTTCGCAAGTTGCTGGTGAATTTATTTGGTCAGGAGCTTAGGCCTACGATGATTTACTGTGACAATCAGAGTTGCATCCAACTCTTTGAAAATCCAATATTTCATGACTGGTCAAAGCACATAGAGATCAGATATCATTTCATTCGAGACTATGTTCAAAGAGGGGCAGTTACACTTCAGTACATTTCCACTGATGAGCAAGTAGCAGCAGAAATCTTTCGAAAGCACACTAGCAGCAGAAATCTTTCGAAAGATGTTTCCTCACTAGAAGTGGGGAGGGTGTGGCCTTGGCGGCAAGCAATGAGCCAGGTACTGTCACCTGAATCCCAGCTCCTCCTTTTAGGCTAACTCCTAACGAAGCCAAGGGGGGTAGTCCCTAACAAAGAGTTTTCTATGGCTCTATGTTTTTTAAGTGTTTTTGGTGTTGTGATGTGGATGGGTGTTTTTTAAGAGTTTTTGAATGATTACAACTTTATAATGATGAAACAAAATAATCACAAGATAAATGCAATATCACAAGATTGAGGAAACAACCATTGGATAATTTAAAGCGAGACAACCACGATAATATAAATGCTCCAGATAGATAAAAAACAAATGCAAATTGATGACAAGGACCAGTTCCTTATGGAGTCAAAGATAGTCTTAAGTTCTTGGGTTGCTTGATACAAGAGTTCAAAGTGGTAATGTTTGTGAGATCGTTTTGCAATTGTTCTTGGTTTATTTTATTGTAAATTTTATGTAATCTTGCTTTAGGTGTCTAAGAGACCTAACCGGAAATACTTTCAGTGGCTCCGTTCGAAGACATGACGGACCTGTATGGAATCACAAGCTAGGTGTTCAGAGAATTTAACCAGCGAGTGTTCAGATTGGGTTGCCCGACGCCCACACTTGGAATTTGCCCACGACCTGAGTATTTATCGAGATAACGTCGGTGCGTTGGTTATGGGGTTGAAAGTTTTATTATGTTGAATCTTGTAAGATTAACAGTCCAATGCTGTTTCTGAGTGCTCCAATTTTTAGGTCGATTAGAGCATACTTTGGCAAGGAAACAACGAGATAAATTTGAATTTTATTAAAAGGGAGAGATGAGTTGCGAATTTTAATTAGAACACATAGGAATGTTCTTCGATAGAGAGTGCTCTTGATCCTACCTTATGGCTTGATTCAAGAGACTTATCTAACCTACATGCAATGCAATGCAACAGATAAAATGCTCTCCGACAGATAGTGCTCTTGACTTGTCTTGCGACATGTTCAAGAGACTTATTTACACTATATGAGATGCAAGTTACAAATAAGGAACACAAGTGATAGCTCAACAAAGAACAATGTAAGACTGAAACTAGCAATTAGTGGAAAGTAAATCTAAGCTAGCAATTACTATTCTAAAGCAAAATGAAACTAAACTAGCAGAATATTTCTAAATGCAAAAGATGAAAAAATTAATCTAATCTACTCCACAGATATGACAAAGATCTAAGCTAACCATGACAATACTCTTCCCCAAATGGAGAAGAAACACAAAAATGGGAGGCCTTATCCCACTTAGCCTTATTTCATTAATACTTTATAAGATGAGTGAATTTAGCCCTTTGAAAATGAAGAAAGTGACTAATCAAGAGAACTTGAAGCCTTATTATGACTTGTACAAAGGAGAATGATTTTTTGAGTTTGGATCATCTTCTTGGTATGGTTCTTCGTTTTAGCTCTAAATCTTTTGGATCTAGCCTTGCTTGTTCTTTCTTTGCTTGATTTTTCTCTTCGTTCCCCTGTAAGTAAGAGCTCTAAACAACAACTAGTAAGAGTGTTAGAGAACCAAATTTTAACTTATGACTCGGAAAGAAGAGAGTGAATGAGATGATAAGTGCCTAATGAGATAAATAAAAGCCCAAAACGGAAAACAAAACAAAAAGTCAGACCTTGGAAATGAGAGGAAAAACTTGTCTTTTATGACTCAAAATGCGCATTTTTCAATGAAATGACTTGAAATTTTTTGAGAAATAAAACTTTAAAGATTTTAAAATATTTTAGGCTAATTTCCAGAACTGGAAAATAGCAGAAAATTGCAAAAAATCAGTCAAAAATCAACAAGCTTGAAATGGCACGTTTTTCGAGAAAATGATGAAAAAAATTTAAAAATATTTTTTTTTGAAAAATTTTGAAAAATTTCTAATTTTTAAGCTAAATTCCAGAATTGGAAAATAGCAGAAAAATGTCAAAAATCAGTAAAAAACAACAAGCTTAAATTTGCACGGTTTTCGAGAAAAAATACAAAAGAGCTTGAAATTTTTTTTTTTGGGAACATTTTCGAAAAATTTCTGATTTTTAAATGAATTTCCAGAATTAAAAATTAATGAAAAACACAGAAAAACTAGCAAGCCTAAAAGCGGAAAATTTGCACGTTTCTAGAGAAAATTCGTGCACATTTTCGAAGGCAAAAAAGAAGTAAAAAAATAGACTTTTTCACACTGTTCATGAAATCTCCAGCTAGCTGGAAATACGCAAAAAACAGTGGGGAAAGAGAAGTGGCATGCAAAATAATGCGGCAATTGGGAACAAATCTCAAGGTACTTCTCAAGACAAAAGTTTGACAAAAAGAATGATGGATTTACAAGTTTGTAATGAAGCTAGGATCTTAAATCTAATAAAAATTTAAGATTGAAAATAGTAGATCTAAACCCAAGCAAGTAGATCAAATTGTGAAACTTTGATCTCCTTAGCCAATCATAATGCGAGATCTAGAGATATGAAAGATTCAAGAGTATTGTACTATTTGGAAAGTGAATCAAAAGATAAAACCTGTGAGTGTAGTAGATTCGCTTTGTAGTAACCAGTGTAACCAAGAGATTTTTTGATGTAGTTTGTAGTTTGATGGATGAGGCAAGCAAGCCCTTTGTTTCTCGATTTCTTAAAGTAGAAGCCTCCTTTAGGAACTTGTAGGATGAATGCATAAACCAAGCAAAAGCTCTTGCACCTGGGATAATACCTGAAAGCCACAAAACTCAAGAGAAAAGCATAGATCAAATAATATTGTGCTAGATTGTTAGCCTTCTAATCACAAGATCATATACTTAATAATCAAAAGAGATGAGCTAAGAATGGTATCACCTTTAACAAGATGAAGCATAACATACAAATAACTCCCCCATGGACCTCCAAAGTCTTCTTGCTTTATTCAAATTCAAAAGATATTACAAATTTCTCCAGAGTGTACTTGCACAAATTCTCCATCTTAAGAGAGAGCAAAGCACCTCTATATATACAAAAACCGAGCCCCAGGGGGGAATTTATGAACTGAAGATAAACTCATAATGTAACTGAGTTGAAGTGAACCTGAACTGAGCTGAACCCTCGTTGAAGTGAAGAGGAACTGAGCTACAACCGGAGTTGAAATTAAGAGGAACTGGCCCTCTCCACCCAACATGTGCCAACACATCACCAAACCTCACCAATCCATATCGACGAGTCATCCATGATCTCATGCGTGAGTTTTCTTCCACGTGAGTCATACGACATGCTTGGCGTGAATGAGGAAATAAATGTTTTGAAGGATCGTAACATGAGTTTATAATAACCAAAGCTTTTAAGAGAGGGGAGGGGTCCACCCCTACCCCACTCGCATTTACTCACGGCGAAGCGTGAGTCACATAATAGTTCACGTCACCCTTCCTTTTGTAACCATTACGATATTCCATACACTTTACAATATCGTGGTTTTTAGTTTTAAAATAAAATTTCATAAGTGGAGGGGATTCACGCCATCCTACTCACCTTCACGCTCCATGCTAGCATGAGCTTTTACCTCCTTGACGTCACCTCTCCTATAAATCAATTCGCATGCCTTGGTAATGGATACAATATTCCATGGTTTATTTTATAATTTATTAAGTGGATGGGTCCCTCCCAATCCCACTCATCTCTACCACATAAGCGTGAGCTCCATCCAAGCTAACGTCACACTCATCCTTCACGCCAACCTCCTTTCATATTAATTCAACTGCACCTTTTTTTATCCAAAGTTCAAACTCAAACCATGTGGAAGAGGGTGTATGACTATTTGGACCACATGCCAAGTCATCCCCACCAATAAAATATTCAATTTTGACTTTGAATTTGACTTTTTAATATTTGAACTTTAGTGCATTTTGTCCAAATTTAGCATTTAAATGCTACTCTGGTGCTCAGTTAGTCGAATGATGACTTTCAGGATGCTTGAGCTGGCCGAAACATAGTGAAAGTGGCCCTTGGGGTAAAGATGCTACTATGGGCTTGGAAATGAGCCCAACCAAGCCAAAAACGGACTCCGGATCACACATTTTTTACATTTTGAATTTTTCCAATTAAACCATTAAAAAATGGCTTAAAAAACGGAAAAAACTATTTTTTCTCGAAATCAAACAAAACTCTAGGGGACCTAGTACATGTTCATACGACTCAATCGGAATGCCTAACATGTTGAAAAACACTGACACGAAGGTACTAATAACCTCCTAGGGCCGAAACATCAAGATAACTACCCCAGCTTTGGAGGTGTGAATGAAAAACTCGAAAATTATTAGTCGTTTGTTCAAAAACCAATAATAACCAAGGGAAAAAACACTCTGGGCTAGTCGACTTGATGCTTAAGCCCAGGCAGACGACCCTTTTATAAAAATTTAAACGCTAGGACATTTTTTAGAATTTCCCCAAGGGGGTATGAACATGTATTTACAAAAAATAAAAAGTTTAGCCAAAAACTGGCTAACTCTGGAGCACACTAAACTTCTGAACTCTGGAGATGAGCATTCATCATGCTCAATAACTGGCGGCTCAATAGGAAGTTCAACTATTGTACAAAATAGTTCGTAACATCTGGCTCTAACTGTGGGATGGGCGCTCGTTTGATCACTCTAAAAGAGTGTTCGAGAACCCTAGAATATCTGCTTCCTGCATGGAAACAAAAGTGTGTAAGACCACATGTTCATGATAAAATGCCAAGAATATACCAACATAAAAATATTTTTGCATTTTTTCTAACATAAGATATAAAGCATAAAGTACAAATCATAATATACATGAAATATAATACAAATTGATCTACAAGTATATATGGTACAAAAATTCAAAGTACATAAAGATACAACAAGAGAGGGTTTAGAAAAGCCCTGAAATGACCCCATGGTCATTTTTTATAGGTTGTTGTCGTAGAACAGCTTCAGATGCTGTCCATTCATTGGTAGAGGTAACCTTTCTCCTTCCATGGTATTGAGTATGAAAGAGTTTGTTCTAACAAGGTCACATATAATAAAGGGGCCTCTCCAGAGGCTGTCAAACTTTCCATGTTTACCCGACTTTTCTCTCCTCTTGTCCCATAAAAGGACTGTGTCTCCAACCTTGAAAGGTCTCGGCTTTGCTGACTTGTCAAAGGTACCCTTCATACACTCCTGATGCCTTAAAGCTTGATCTAAGGTTGCCCTTCTGCTCTCGTCCAACTCAATAATCTGGTTGATCCTTTGTTACATCTCTTCCCTTTCGATGCCATATTCATTGACCATTATGAATACAGGAATGTGCATGCTGACTGGCAAGGCTGCTGTGAGACCATATACAAGCTCGAAAGGAGACTTTCCAGTGGAATTTTTCTTTGTGATTCTGTTGGCCCAAAGAGCATATTTGATCTTGCTATCCCATGCCCGCTTGTTATTGCCCACAATTTTCTTAAGGATGTTCATTAAGTTTTTGTTAGTGGACTCAGCGAGTCCATTTCCTTGTGGGTAATAATCAGATGAATGGGATAGAGTAATGCCATACTTAAGACAAAAAGATGTCATCTCGATGGAGCTGGAGGATTTGGCATTATCAGTTGTTATCTTAAGAGGGATTCCAAATCTGGTGATTATCTTGTCCTCTATGAAGTCCATAACAACCTTCTCAGTGGTTGCCTTGGTGGGTATGGCCTCTACCCACTTCGTGAAGTAGTTCGTAGCAGTGATAATCCAACAAAATCCATTGCTGGAATTGTCTTTGAATTTTCCTATGAAATCAAGCCCCCATTGCTGAAAAGGAGCAAGGACTACTACAGGTGTGAGGGGAAGGGCAACCAACTTCTGCTTCCCCGTGAAGAGTTGACACTTTTGGCAACACTTAACATGTTTATGCACATCTGCAAAGATGGTTGGCCAATAGTAACCAGCTCGAAGGATTTTGTGGGTAGTTGTATTTGCTGCAAAGTGGCCTCCACAAAATCCTGAGTGAAACTCACTTAAGATCTTCCTAGAATCTTGCTCATTTATGCATCTAAGTATGATTCCATCAGGGTTCCTCCAACCCAAACCTTCTTGAGTAAGGCAGTACCTAGCAGTTTTCAATCTTAATGTTCGACGTTTGTGACCTTTAAGGTGATCTGGGCAGGTGAGATGGAGAAGGAAACATACGATGTCTGAATACCAATGGTTATCAAGATTTTGCAATGTAGGGGTCATGGTTGGCTCGACTCTGGTGTTTTCATAGATCATGTCTATTGCTTTTTCATTAGTTTGAGTCAACATCTTGGCCAAGCCTTGGCCTTTGACTAACTTAGTTGGTTTAATCTCTAAGTCATACTCCTGAATTTTAGATACCCATGTGCCCCTTATTCTTAAGCAATCTTGTTGAGACAAGATGTCTTTCACTACAGCATGGGGGACATACCCTATGACCTTTGAATAGCCAATGTATGTTTTGAAATGTTTTAGAGATTTGACTAAGGCATAGGCTTGCTTTTCCATAATAGTATACTTCAACTCCGAATTCTGTAAAGCTCTGCTCATGAAAGCAATAGGCTGCTTGAACCCTTTGAAGTTCCTCTGGAGCAAAACACCAAGAACTGTATCTTCTGATGCAAAGGAAAAAACCATAAAGTCTTTAGAGTAATCTGGGCTGACTAAAATAGGAGACTTGGTGATAGCATCCTTTATGGTGGCAAAAGCCTCCTTCCCCTAATTAGTCCATACAAACTTGGCATCTTTTTTAAGTAATGCTTGCATGGTTTTCATTAGTTCGGCTAAATTAGGGATGAATCTCCTGACGAAGTTAATATGACCATTGAAAGATTGGAGGCATTTCACATTCCTATGAAGAGTTATCTTTTGTATGGCCTCTATTCTTTCAGGGTCAATCTTGACCTTGTCCTTGGATATGATGTGCCCTAGGAGTTTTCCTTCATCTATGCCTAGGACTGACTTTGCTGGATTCAAGAAAATGCCAAATTTCTTGCATCGTTCAAAAACCTGTTTGAGATGACCAACATGGCTAGATCTTTCTTTTGAAAACACAGTGAGATCATCTTGGCAGATTTCAATAATTTTTCCTAATAACTCCTTAAAGGCATAATCCATGGCCCTTTGAAAAGTAGCTCCAGCATTAAGAAGGCCAAAATGCATCCTCAAATACTCAAAAGTACCCCAAGGGGTTGTGAATGTGGTTTTGTGTCTGTCTTCTTCCTGGATAACAACCTGGTTGTATCCCGAAAACCCATCAAGCATGGACATCATGCTAGATCCAGTGACTCGTTGGAGGAGGGTCTCCATGTTGGGAAGAGGATAGCTGTCTTTCTAACAAGCATTGCTTAGATTTCTAAAGTCTATGCATATCCTCAAACTCCCATTCTTCTTTCTAACCACCACTAAGTTGGAACACCAAGTTGAATGTCTGGTAGGAGCTATGATTCTTGCTGCTAGCATTTTTTCTAACTCCTTCTTTACTTTGGGGGCCAACTTAGGATTTATTTGCCTAAATTTTTGTCGGAAAGGTTTGGTATTCTGACATTCAGGGTTGAGAGGGATGGTGTGCTGAAATACATCTCCCCGATATGCTTTTAATTCATCATATGTAAAAGCAAATACATCCCTATACTCCTTTACCAGACTGATCAAATCATTCCTTTCTTTTTCTGAAGTTCCTTTTCCAATTTTTATCATTTTCGGTTCTGTTTCCGACCCAATGTATATCTCGATGTAATCTCCCGGTTTCATTTGGTCGATGTTGTTCTTTCTCCTATCTTGTCTGTCAAAGATGTTTTCTAAGGAGACAAAATTTCGTGGTACAAGATTATACTGGTTGCCTTCTCCTTGATACTCTTGTCCTTCTTCTTGCTCATTTACTTAGTAAATTGAAAATTCATTTATATTGTTGATAAATTTCAAGATTTGCTTATCATCCTCAAAATTTTTCCAATGCTCAATATTGTCGGGTACTGATGGTCTGAAATTTATCTCAAGTGGATAATCACCTTCTAACATTTCGTCTGATGGTTGTAGGGTTGATGCTTAAACTGCCAGTCTATCTGCTGCACTATTCTGATCTCTAGGGATTGCTTCTATGTTTAGAGCATCAAAAAATTCCATAGTGTCCCAAATTACATTTCTATACTTCTTGGACAAGTAAATCTGAGTCACCCTTGATGCTTAGCAATTTTATACCCATGCCCTTGGCTATTTCAATACCCAGTAGAAGTGCCTCATATTCTGCTACGTTGTTGGTAGCCTCAAACTCTAACCTGAAAGCAAAGTTGAAAATCCTACCCTTAGGTGCAGTTATTACAAGCCCAACCATTTTTCCAGCTCTAGAATATGCACCGTCAAAATTCATCTTCCACAACTCATCAACTTTTTCATCCTTAATCTTTTCTTGAATAGCGGCCAACAAGATGGAGTTAATCTGATAGATTCCATGCTCATCAGAGTTATACGCACATTGGTTCAATGGTCTTTCAGGATTTTCAACATGGTATCTTTTTTTTTTCGAAATACAATTTAATAAGTGAAAAATCAGATGCTGGCACACTGGCATAGGTCCAGTCCATTTGGATTGATCCTCCTAAAGTGGCACCCCACTTCCTAGAAAGCAACATTCCCCACTTGTTTGGTACATCGATAACAAGGATGTCCATGGCAATCTGGATGTCCGGATACTTAGCCAACCTAACCAAATGATTTTCAATCATTCTTTCAACCTCAACTAGTCTAGAATCCATGGCACATATTTTGGTATGGTCTTGTGGTTTTTAAGTTAAGCTGTTGCATGACCTTTTTAGCCATGATGCTAGAACTAGATCCCGAGTCTAACATACAATTGTGTCGAAGAAGATCCCCTATCATCAATGATACATAGAAAGGGGGATGATCTTCTTTTCTTGGGTCCCTAGTATGTAGAATTATAGGAGGATCGACAAAAAACATTGTTTGAGGTTCATTCCACGGTGTCAGAGAAAGTGACCTTTTTAGGGGTAGGGGGCTTTACAGGTGTATAGGGTTTTGGAGGACTTAGAGGGCTTGCTTCAGTTTGAGGATTAGCATCAGTTGGAGGATCTAAGATTTTCAAAAGTTTCTCCGTTTGACCAGGCATTTTGCATAATTCTAGGACATGAACAAGAACTTTTGAATTGGCTAACCAATTGCCCAAGTCAAAACTCAAATCAACATTTTCTTTAATATCATTTACTTCTTTAGGAATATTAGGAGTTGTTACCTTGGGTGCATTCTGTGCAGAAGGTCCATCTCTTGCTTTTCTTTGGTAAGTCAACCCTTTGAAATTTTGGATGTTGTTGATTTGTTCGTCCCAAGGCATCTCACCATAATATTGGGTCAAGTTATCAACCTTCTGATGATATTGGTTGGCTTGTGACCAATTTTCCTTGGAAATGCTACGGATGTCACCTACGTGGTTGATGTAAATAGGCTCGCTTGTTGATGTACTAGGACCACAACCTTCAGGATGACCATGCTCTTGAACATAGCATGCATAGTGGCATCTAGATTCTTCGTGGAAGTCTCTGCATGCCCTACAAAATGGCTTGTAATTTTCAACCATGTTAGCAGCCTCTAATTGATGAGGAGGCCTCTGTTCATGGTTGGGAGGCTTTCTTTGCCAAGTTGGTTTCGTAGGAAAAGTTCTTGGAGCAGGTTGTGTCTGTGTTCTTTCCATAGTTATCACCCTGTTCTGTATTTCCTTTAATTGTGCTAGGTGTTTTTGTTCAGCTTCTTCCATGTTTTTCTTCATTTCCTTTTTTATTTCCAACATCTGTTTTTCATAAGCATCCTTCATAGCTGATAAAGGATCTTTATCTTTAGGTTCATTAATCTTTAAAGATGTTGAAGATCTTGACTAACCATGGAGGTTGGACTCACCTGATGATTGCATGTTTAAGTCAATTTTAACAGGCATCTCTTGAGCTTGAAGCAAAATAGTGGGTTCCTTGTCTCTTATCTGATATTGCATCTTGCCACTAAGTGCTTCAATGTAATAAACCGGGATGGTTGGTGCAGGTGGTTTATAAGTGGCCGGAATGGCATTGGCTAGTTCTATGAATCTTTGATTGAACTCATCCATAGTCTCATTCTCCTTCTTCTTTATGTTTGTTAAAGAAGCCAGTTGATGCCTAGGCTCCTTCTTTTCACCAAACTTGTTAGTGAAAGTAGTCTTGAAAGCTTAAGTGTAGCAAAAGCGTTGTCTGGTAAATTGTTGTACCAATCACCATCCCTTCCATCCAAGGAAATAGCGAAAAGTTTCAGATAGACATCATCATGCTGGTTTGCAGGATCACTGACATAGGCATTGACGCATCTAGAAAAATTTCTGAGATGCATGGCGGAAGTTGTGGCATCAGTGCCGGTATACAATGGGAGTTTCTCGATAGCTTTGTCTGGAAGACGATGGGATTGACTTGCTATCTGAGAAAAATCGAGTTGAGTAAAGTACTCACCCATTATGTCAGAAATACAAGTGTTATTTTTTTCTTCAAAATTATTTTCTAAAACCAAACTATGGATGTCCGACAAAGATTGAGATCCAAGATCTTTAAGGATCCTACAAGAAGCAAGCTTATTTAATCTCCTCGTATAAACCTTTTCAGGTTCAGGGATGAAACTAAGTAAACCTTCAGAGTTTCTTCTTGTTGAATACCTTGGTAAATTTAAAGACAGTGGAGTTGCTAGATGGATTTCAAATTTAATATCAGAGAGTTGATTAAACTAAAAAATCTATCGAAAAGGTAGAAAACTAGAAAAAACTAAGGTCGTCCAAGAACAAAAAGATTTGTCCTAGCAACGGCGCCAAAGATGTTGTTCGCCGAGATGCACAACAGCAGCAGAAATCTTTCGAAAGTTGTTCCCTCACTAGAAGTAGGGAAGGTGTGGCCTTGGGGGCAAGCAATGAGCTAGGTACTGTCACCTGAATCCCAGCTCCTCCGTTTAGGCTAACTCCTAACGAAGCCAAGGGGGGTAGTCCATAACAAAGAGTTTTCTATGGCTTTATGTTTTTAAGTGTTTTTGGTGTTGTGATGCATATGAGTGTTTTTTACGAGTTTTTGAATGATTACAACTTTATAATGATGAAATAAAATAATCACAAGATAAACGCAAGATCACAAGATTGAGGAAACAACCACTTGATAATTTAAAGTGAGACAACCACGATAATATAAATGCTCCAGATAGATAAAAAGCAAATGCAAATTGATGACAAGGACCAGTGCCTTATGGAGTCAAAGATAGTCTTAAGTTCTTGGGTTGCTTGATACAAGAGTTCAAAGTGGTAACATTTGTGAGATCGTTTTGCAATTATTCTTGGTTTATTTTGTTGTAAATTTTATGTAATCTTGCTTTAGGTGTCTAGGAAACCTAACCGGAAATACTTTCAGTGGCTCCGTTCAAAGACATGACGGACCCGTCTGGAATCACAAGCTAGGTGTTTAGAGAATTTAACCAGCGAGTGTCTAGATTGGGTTGCCTGATGCGCGCACTTGGAATTTTCCCACTACCTAAGTATTTATCAAGATAACGTTGGTGCGTTGGTTACGGGGTTGAAAGTTTTATTATGTTGAATCTTGTAAGATTAACAGTCCAATGTCGTTTCTGAGTACTGCAATTTTTAGGTCAGTCAGAGCATACTCCGGCAAGGAAACAACGAGATAAATTTGAATTTTATTTAAAAGGGAGAGATGAGTTGCGAATTTTAATTAGAACACATAGGAATGCTCTTCGATAGAGAGTGCTCTTGATCCTGCCTTATGGCCTGATTCAAGAGATTTATCTAACCTACATGCAATGCAATGCAACAGATAAAATGCTCTCCGACAGAGAGTGCTCTTGACTCGTCTTACGACAGGTTCAAGAGACTTATTTACACTATATGAGATGCATGTTACAAATAAGGAACACAAGTGATAGCTTAACAAAGAACAATGTAAGACTAAAACTAGCAATTAGTGGAAAGTAAATCTAAGCTAGCAATTACTATTCTAAAGCAAAATGAAACTAAACTAGCAGAATATTTCTAAATGAAAAAGATGGAAAAATTAATCTAATGTACACAAGAGATATGACAAAGATCTAAGCTAACCAAGACAACACTCTTCCCCAAATGGGGTGAAACACAAAAATGGGAGGCCTTATCCCACTTAGCCTTATTTCATTAATACTTTACAAGATAAGGGAATAGCCCTTTGAAAATGAAGAAAGTGACTAATCAAGAGAACTTGAAGCCTTATTATGAATTGTACAAAGGAGAATGATTTTTTGAGTTTGGATCCTCTTCTTGGTATGGTTCTTCGTTTTAGCTCCAAATATTTTGGATCTAGCTTTGCTTGATTTTGCTCTTTGTTCCCCTGTAAGTAAGAGCTCTAAACAACAGCTAGTAAGAGTGTTAGAAACTAAATTTTAAATTATGACTCGGAAAAAAGAAAGTGAATGAGATGATAAGTGCCTAATGAGATAAATAAAAGCCCAAAACAGGAAAACAAGACCAAAAATCAGACTTTGGAAATGAGAGGAAAAGCTTGCCTTTTATGACTCAAAATGCATGTTTTTCAATGAAATGACTTGAAATTTTTTGAGAAATAAAACTTTGAAGTTTTTTTAAATTGTTTAGGCTAATTTCTAGAACTGGAAAATAGCAGAAAAGTGCAAAAAATCAGCAAGCTTGAAATGGCACGTTTTTCGAGAAAATGATGGAAAAACTAAGAAATAATTTTTTTTAAAAATTTTCTAATTTTTAGGGTAATTTCTAGAATTAGAAAATGTAGAAAAATTTCCAAAAATCAACAAAAAACAACAAGCTTAAATTTGCATGTTTTTCGAGAAAAAACACACAAAAATTTGAAAAAATAATGTTTTGGAAAATTTTCGAAAAAATTCTGATTTTGAAATGAATTTCTAGAATTGAAAATTAATGAAAAACACTTAAAAACATAAGAGCCATATAAAATCTCTTTGTTAGGGACTACCCCCCTTGGCTTCGTTAGGAGTTTGCCTAAACTGAGGAGCTGGGATTCAGGTGACAGTACCTGGCTTGTTGCTTGCCCCCAAGGCCACAGTGCCACACCTTCCCCACTTGTAGTGAGGGAACAAATTTCGAAAGATTTCTGTTGCTAGTGTGCATCTCGACAGACAACATCTTCTTCAGGGACAAGTTGGGAGTGGTGCAAAACACCTTCCTCGGTATGAGGGAGTGTTAGTTTTGTACCTAGGGAAGTGTTCCCTTAAGTGAATTTAGCCTTAGTTACTTAGAAGGGGGAAATAAAGTGACCCTTGCATTAAATGACTTAAGTGACATTTAATTTGACTTTAGAGCATAAAGTCGGTTTTTGATAAATTTAAATGGGTGAGTGAAATTAATATATTTAGAAATAAAATATGAGCAATTAATTTCAACCATAGATGTAATTCAATCTTAGCCTTTGGATTAGATGCCTCTTCACCTACCTAGGGTTTAGACCAAAAAGCAAGGAAAAAGAAAATGCATTCATTCTGGAGAGAAGAACGTAGAAGAGAGAAAGCTAAAGGAGAGTGGGCACGAATTTCGCGACACCAGCTGAGAGAGTTTTTCAGTTGGCATGAAAACCGAGGGCATTAATTGCTGGCACAGATTTCGAGGAGTACAACCTCATTTATTGCAGGCACAGTTTTCAAGGGTACGACCAGCATTAATTGTTGTGCACAGAAATCAAGAAGTACGACCTCATTAATGTAGGCACAATTTTCAAGAAGTACGGCTGCATTTATTGCTGTTCGTACAATACGGATTTGGCATAGTTTTTGAGGGCAGATTTGGGCATGAAGTTTGAGTAAAGGACAGACACATTTTGAGGTTGCTGACAGATTTTCGGCACATTTTTCGAGGTCTGTACGGTAACATTTAATGCTGTCCATACTGTACGGATTTCCAGCAGTGTGTGCACAGAAATCAAGGGCAGAAAGTTTTCTTATTGCACAGAAATCGAGGCTGGGGGATTGCTGCTATTTCGGCACTGTTTTCGAGAAAATTACAGCACAGAAATAGAGGCAGCATTTGCACGGAAAACGAGGCAGCCTGTTGGGTTGAGATAAGTTGATTTTGACTGTAAATGAATGTCTAATTTTTCCTGAAGCATAATAATAAAAACTCTCTCTCTGACTGGTTTTCCCCTTGTGGGTTTTTCCAGGGCCATTGGCCAAAAATTCCTGAATACTGTGTTGCATGGTGTGCTTATAATTTATTTTCTGTCAGTGAAAAAGTGAAGTTACAGCAGTGTTTTAAGTCTGAAAATTTTATGTTTATTTCCAGTCATTTAATTTTCTG
This sequence comes from Pseudotsuga menziesii, assembly GCA_001517045.1. Lineage (NCBI taxonomy): Eukaryota > Viridiplantae > Streptophyta > Pinopsida > Pinales > Pinaceae > Pseudotsuga > Pseudotsuga menziesii. Next base: position 131,270 of record LPNX010117935.1, read on the forward strand.
AGAATGAAATAAATTGAGACAAATTTTACTTATAAACCGGAGGCTGAAAACTTGCAAAAATCTACACTCAGTGGCTTCACTGCAAGGGCACATTTTCTTTTAATAGCCGCTTCTGTCTGATGGATGTCGTGAATTGAGTAGAACTTGAAGCTAGAGCAGAATATTCTGAAAGAAAATAATATTTAAATGCAAAATCATGCCAAAAATATGAAGACTGAATAAAGCAGCGGTGCTTTCCAATTTGCATTTGCATCCTCTCTCAAAATTAACTCTTCATCCTCACATGAGCAATGGCCATTTTCAGCTTTAATGCCATATTGAAATATAAAGGGAGCAACGAGAAACAAAAATGGAAGCAATGCATAGGAGAGGGAATAGAATTATTATTCATTATGATCTATGACAAAGACCATGTATTATAAAACAAAAGTCTGCAAACATTAATCTCTCGCAAATTTTATTTTTCCTTGGGTTTTCTTTGATATATTTCCCTGTTAATTTGTCTTATTACAAAATAATATTTCGTACTGAATGGACAATAATGCTTTAACAATGTTGAGTTTCCATGCTATTTCAACAATATAGAGCTTTGAATTCTCGATGACATGGAGAATATGTCCTTTGCTAGATTTGTATCATGAGTATAAATCCTTAGTTCATCATAACTTTGATACTTGTGTTTAGTTATACATTGAATAGGTTCTAAATGATTATCATTAAATAGTTCTCTTGATTATTTGTTTAGTATTGTTTTTGTCTAATACAAGACTTATTTTACAGGATATGACTCCAGTGAGAAGAGAAGAGTTCCTGCTTGGTGTGATCGAATTTTGTTTCGTGATAGTCGAAGTGGAAACTCAACTAAATGCGATCTATCATGTCCTGTTGTTTCTTCTATTGAATGGTGTGTCCTTTCCACAAGATTTCTAGCTTTAGAAATTCATATCTGAAGGACAATGAAAGTTTAATTTGTGAATCATATATTAAACTAGTAAGCAGATTAGTATCTTGGATATTTGTATGGTTTTGATAGAAGTTATTTTCTTGTTCCATGTAAGCACCTAAGTTTGTAAATACTCAAAGAAGTCATCTACTAACATGACTAGGAAGACATACATAGTTATTCATAATAATATAGAGGAATTAAAAAACAAAAGCAAAAGTACAATTTGGGTCAACGAAATTGAAAAATATTTTGAGATGTATCTGTCGAGAGATGACATGAAATGAATTAAAACAGGCTCAAAATATCTAGAAGGATCGTATACGAGTGGTTTGTGTGGGTCTTGAAAATACTTAGTGTTGTTAGTAAAGTGGCAAATGATATCACTAACTTTGTCAATAGATTGCCTGATATGAAAGAATATTACGAACATAAAAGAGTGGAAATTCTCAAATATATACTTACATTGAGACATCCAAGCATATCTTAAAGAAACCAAAAATGGTCGAAAATGATGTATTTTTCACTTTCTGTTATGATTTGCCTTGTATTGTATCATTAATTTTACTTCAAGGTTTTGTTAAGGTCAACCTTGTATGCATAGGCCCATAACCCCTATTGGGGAAAGCACCCCACCTCTTCAGCTGGGCATTATACACCCACTCTCGTTTGTATTTGAATTGAAGTGATTCTTATTTGTCATTTAGAAATTGATTTTCGTAAGGGCACTATCTTGGCTTATTTCTCTTCAAGAGTTGTGCTGCCCTAGTGCCGGTTTATTTCTCTTTATTGCAGAACTAGGGTTTGTGGTTGGTTCCATCTTATTCTTGCTCTATGTCATGAATCTCAACATGGTATTAGAGTAGATGTGAACCTCACTCAATTTAGTAGTTGATCCAAAGTTTTTTGGCTATTGGTGTCACCTAAGTGATGTGGATCTGTCTTTACGATCATCTCTTTTTAGGGTTTAAACCCTCCATCAAGTGCTCACTTCAGCAACTAACATGAATATTTCTGGCTAGTGCCATCGCTTCAAGATTCTTTGTGGCTGCAGAATTAGGGTTTTCAGTTCATCCCTTTTTTAGGGTTTCCTAGTGCTTAAACTCTCCTTCAAGGCCAATGCTCTTTTCTTTCATTTACTATGCATCGAAAGGGAGTGCGCTGAAGTGTTTTTTTGGAAGAAGTTGGTACTTGTATTTGTCTTGGGCCTATCAAGGCAAACTCTTGAGACTTTATGGAGGCTTCTTCTTTGCACCATTGTTGAAACTATAATGGACTTGCCTTACAATACACATTTGGTTGTGTAGTCCGCGACTCCGCATATTAGCCATTCTTCTAATTATTGATGGATTAGAAAGGACATGCATGATGGTTTTAATATGGTTTCCTCATGTTATTGTGATGCAAGGTGTGCATCTCAACCTCTTGAGTTGGTTCATAACTTCATAGTTGCATTTGTGGGCCTAATTGCTTGATTTATTTAGTTAATGATGTTGATTTTTATGAGTTTATATCTGGTTATTATTCTTGAACAATTTACAACAATTGTTAACTAAAACACATTGAGTTCGCAACAAATCGTGCAACGGAAAATAAGCACTGGTAATCACATGCATTTGACACTTTAGATTTACCCTGGGAAACCCCAATTGAGGAAAAACCAGCAAACAATAGATTTTATTAATATAAGACCTTGGGCTTCCTTCCTGGGATAATGGCTCATTGAGGAATACAGAAATCAACAAATAGCCAAGCCTACAAACCTCAGGATCATCTCTTCGATCTTGCTGGTTGGATGCTATTTTCCTTGCTGCACCTTTGCTCCGTTCCTTGAAACCTTTCCATACACTTGGACAGAAGTCCTTCTCCACCCACTTAGTGAGATCCCCTTACTCTTTGTGACTGTCATGTCACCTCCTCTCACCTAGGCTGGCTTTTATAACATTACAGTATGCAAATACCTTGTGCCAATACCATGGTTCGACAAATACCAAGCACCCTCTAGTTCACTTCACATAAGGTAATAACAAAAGTACATTCACTTTAATAGTTCACTTTAATTAAAGTGAAACTCCTAAGTCTAAGAGGTCTCCTAGACGACTCTTGCATGCCAGACACTTGGCCTATGTAGAAGTACTTGCTCGATGCTACAAAAATCAGCACTCCCTCTTAGCGAGGAAGGTACTTCTCCGAGAGTCACATGTAACTCGTTCTCCTTCTGACCTTAGCACATGGTCGCTCACATCGTTTTGCACACTAGAATTCTATTGATGCTTTCTCCAGTATGCCGTATCAGACAAAGAAGAAGAACCTAGAAGACAGTACTACTTGATTTATGCTCCCACTGGTTCTTTCACAGAGTGTGCCACCTCTTGGTTCGTGGATAGTGGTGCCTCCAGGCACATGACATGTAACCGTGGAGCTCTAACCAGTTATAGAAAGAAGAAGTTCACCACACAGGTAGAACTTGGAGATGACTCCACTTACAAGATTGAAGGTGTTGGCTCAACTTCACTTCAACTTGACTTAGGTACGGTTCTTCATATTGATGATGTTCTTTATGTTCCTAGTTTGAAGAAGAATCTCCTATCTATTGTTGGCTTAGAGGAAAAGGGCTACAAAGTCGTCTTCAAGGACAAGAAAGTCCTTCTATGGGTAAAGGACGAAGATCTAAGCTCAGCAGTACAGATTGGGGTTCGAGAGGGAGGCTTTTACAAGGATTCCGAAGATTCCACTCATGCTTTGGTACACCACACAGTTGATCCATGTGAACTATGGCATAGAAGGTTTGGACACCTTCACTGCACAACCCCCTCCCAGGATTGTAGAAGATGGTCACAGGTATGCCAAAGTTTTCTCCAAAATATGATGGAATCTCTAAAGGATGTGTTCTAGGTAAGAACACTAAGAAATCCTTTCCTAGAAGCAAGAATAGATCTAAAGGCATTTTGGATTTGATTCATTCTGACATTTGTGGGCCTATGTCTCCACCCTCTTTGAGTGGGTGTTTATATTATGTCTTGTTCATTGATGATCCCTCTTGGAAGTCATGGATTTACTTCCTCAAAGCCAAGAGTGAAACTTTTGACAGGTTCAAAGAGTTCAAGATACTAATTGAAAATCAAACTGGCAGACACATCCATATCTTGAGATCAGATAACGAAAGTGAGTATGAATCTAATGAGTTTGATGATTTTTGCTGAGAAGCAGGAATAAAGAAAGCGCTGACAATACCTTACAACCGTCAGGAGAATGGAGTTGTAGAAAGAAAGAATAGAACGATCTGTGAAGCTGCTACAGCCATGCTCATCGATTTAGGTCTTCCTCTATCTTTGTGGGTTGAAGCTACAGGTACCGTTGTGTATATTCATAACAGAAGCCCTCATGCTATCTTGGGGGAGAAGACTCCAGAAGAAGTCTTCAGCAAGAAGAAACCTACAGTTGACCACATGAGGATATTTGGCACTCTGGTATACATTCATGTGCCAAAGGAAAAGAGGGCCAAGCTAGAGCCCTCCGATAAGAAAGGTATATTTGTCGGGTACAGTGATTGCCCAAAGGCTTATCGAGTCTATGTACAGGGACAAAGGTACATTGAAGTAAGCAGAGATGTGATCTTCCATGAGGAAGCTGTGTTTCGTAAAACACTAGAGCTTTCAACGTAAGATGAAGTTCCTCCACTTGAGTTTCCAGATTCAGAAATTCAGAGGGAGGAAGAGGAATTTGAGGATCAAATTCCAGATGCACCTAAGGACACTAAAAATCCACCAGAAGAACTGCTTGAAGTTCCTCCTTCCAAAAGGAGACCTGCTTGGTACTGAGAAATGGTACAAGAAGGCGAGAAGCATAAAGCTCCTCCTGAGACTTTCAGAGAAAGCATAAGACCACATAAGTACTTAGGTCTTATGAGCCAGCTTATCAGTACAGAACCTTCCTCATATGAAGAAGCAACAGGTAAACATGTATGGGTTGATGCCATGATTGAAGAGTACAGTTCAATCATGAAGAATGATGTGTGGGAAGTTGTTCCCAAACCAATAGGAAAGTCAATAGTGACATCCAGATGGCTTTATAAAATCAAACATGCTACTGATGGCAGTGTAGAGAAGTATAAAGCCAAATTCGTAGCTCGTGGCTTCACTCAGAAATAAGGAATTAACTATGATGAGATATTTGCTCCTGTTGCCATGTATACTACCAATAGAACCATCATTTCACTTGCTACAGTATTGGGATGGAAGGCATATCAGATGGATGTAAAGACAACCTTCCTCAATGGCAAGATTGAGGAGGAAGTCTATATTGAACAACTTGGAGGCTTTGTGACTCATGGGAAGAAGACTCATGTATGTAAAGTGAAGAAAGCCTTGTATGGACTGAAACATTCTTCGAGAGTCTGGTATGCGAGGATGGATGGATTTCTCCATAGCTTGGGGTTTTCCAAAAGTACAACTGATTTTAACTTGTACTTTAAGGTTGTCAATAATCATGTTTTGATACTTGTTCTATATGTAGATGACTTGTTTCTTACAAGCGATGAATAGTTAAAAGAACAATGTAAGTCAGAGCTTACCTCTGAATTCGAGATGAAAGATCTCAGATTGATGCATTACTTCCTTGGCTTAGAGGTCTGGCAAAAGCCAAGCGAGATCTTTCTGACACAAGGAAAGTATGCAGTGGATGTCTTGCAGAGATTTGGGATGCAGGACTGCAAGTCCATGAGTATACCCATGACTGCAAACTTGACAAAGTTGCAGGACTCGGCCACCAGTTCACAATGTGTGGACTCTACTCTGTACAGACAGCTTATTGGATCCCTGATGTATCTCGTGCATACGAGACCATACATCTGTTACACAGTGAATGCACTGAGCCAGTTCATGTCCGATCCGAAGCACATACACTTGGTAGCTGCTAAACATGTACTCATATATGTGCGAGGTACTATCACTTATGGGCTCAGGTATGCTTCCAACAATGGAGTATTGTTATCTAGATATGCAGATTCAGTTTGGGTTGGCAGTGCAGTAGACCGGAAAAGTACCTTTGGTTACTGCTTCAGTATGGGATCAACAATGATCTCTTGGTCTAGCAGGAAGCAGGGTTCCATAGCTCAGAGTACAGTTGAGGCAGAGTATATTGCTGCAAGTGATGACTGCAAGGAAGCAGTTTGGCTCAGAAAACTAATATCGGATCTGTTCGGAGGAAAGCTTGACTCAACGATCATCAATTACGATAATTAGAGTTGCATAAAGCTTTCGAAGAACCCAGTGTTTCATGATAGATCAAAACACATTGAAATGAGGTATCATTTCATCAGACCTAGTGCAGAGAGGTGCTCTGAAGTTGCAGTACATTCGTACAGACGAACATATCGCAATTATCTTGACCAAGCCTCTGACAGCATAAAAGTTCGTGTACTTTCGTAACAAGCTTGGCATGGCAGAGAATGCCTCTCTCGTTGAGATGGAGTGTTGATTTTTCTCAGCAGCCTTGAGAGCCATTCTCTTAGGAGAATGGGGACACTTGGTCCGAGACCACGGTGTCGACTCAACCTAGAGTTGAGTGATCATTTTGTTGAATGATGATATCTGGTCTTTGACCATGATATGAACCCAACTCTGCACTGGGGGGACTCAACCTTGTGTTGAGTGACCATTCTATTGAATGGTGGCATATGGTCTAGGACCACGATGAGAACCAGTCTAGCATTGGTAGACTCAGCCTAGTTCTGAGTAGCGATTCCTTTGAATGGAAGCACCTGGTCAGTTACCAAGACTCAACCCGGGGCTGAGAGCCATTCTCTTGGAGAATGGAGGCTCTTGGTCTGTTACCAAGTATTTGACCTAGTGTCAAATTCTACAGCCTATGGCTGAGGCACCTGGTCTGTTACCGGGAAGCCACTATAAGCCCTAGACTAGGTCTAGGAATGTGTGACAGTCTGAGCCTTGATCAGTGGGCTTTGCGATCTTCTCCAAGGCTTAGCTACCCTTGGTTAAGACACCTTAGTACCCGATCTTGGTGTCACACAGAGTGCTAGATAAAAGCATTAGTACTTCTCTCTGTTTATGATGATGTACTTTGAGTGGTGATGAAAGACCATGTTGACCACATGTAATGACCAAAGGAGCACTTGAAGAAGGCTAAAGCAAAAGTCAAAAATACATGAAGACCCTTAGTACCACTAAGGTGTAAAAGTGAAAGTGCAAAAAGACCTTTAGTACCACTAAAGGCAAAAGTCAAAATTAGAAAAGAATAAAATATTAATATTTTTATCTTTCTAATTTCGGTCCACGTACAAGTGAGTCAAAGGATATAAAAAAAGATGAATCCATTTCATTATGATATACACTTGCTCTCACAAGTACAATTGCTCCATCAAAAGATCTCATAGTTTTTGAAGAAGAAGATTTTTATGATTATGCCCTAGCATGGATGAGTCTAGCTAAGGCATCATCATCCACTTGAAGAAAAACCCTAAGCTAAGGTTTCCTTATCAATTTGCAGCAACTGGTTTTGTGTGTTAGGGGTTTCATCCTAATTTCGTCTTCTTCATCTTACGGGCAGCTTGCTATACATCACCGAGCAAATTAGGCAGCTTTTGTTTCTTCATGGGAAACCCTCTTTCCTCCACGGGCTGCCCTCCTCCTTCACTGACAGGGCTCAACCCTCTCTTCCCCATCCTCGAGTAGCAAACCCGTGAGGGTTTGGCTCTCGGCCAACCCTTGGGCAGCATACCCGTGAGGGTTTGGCTCACCACCAACCCTCGAGCAGCATACCTGTGAGGGTTTGGCTCATGACCAACCCTCGGGCAGTAGACCCGTGAGGGTTTGGCCTACGGCCAACCATCGGGCAGCCTCTGGGGTAGCTCGTGAGAGTTGCGGGCTGTTGCAGACTGCTGGAGCAGCTGCTAGTAGACCTTGGGCTGCCATAGACCTGCCCAGCAGGTTTCAAGCAGCAGATCCAGGCTGTAGGCAGCAGGCCCTGGGCAGAAGGAAAGGGTAGCGGGAAGCTACGAGCAGCAGGATCGGGTAGAGATAAGGTTGTCGGGCAGCAAATAGTACAGTTGGGCAAAGCTGGGCAGTACGGACGAGCAGAGCTGGGCAGTACAAACGGACAACATAGGTACAGACAAGGTAGGGAAGGCAGAACCGGGCAAGCATAATGGGTTTTCGGGCAGCCTGCTAAATTTGTGCAGGAGAGAGAAATTAGGGCATCAAGCCCTTGTGAAAAAGCCCTATTTGGGCATTTTTTTGTGAAATTGAAAAATTGATCATTTGTAATGGTGGAATAACACAGTTAGGGTTTGTGGATCTTTTTGAAGAATCTCAGTCATCTCATTTACGAGATGAATTACTAATGCTTTTGGGGTTTTTGTCCTTTAAAAGGTTTCCCCAGTGAAAAATCTTCTGTTCAATGTGTTGATGTGATTGATGTTGTTTACTGCACTTGTCATTTGTTTATGTTAGTTTGCAAATTTTTAAAAGTATTCATGCTAATGCTAAAAATTTTCTTGCTGCTGAATGAAGCTGAGTTTTGTCTTGAAATTTGTGTTGTAACCTGTCTCTCTCTTAGCTCAACCTCTTTGCCTCAAGAACTCAACCTCTCCAATGCTCATGGAAAAATGAACAATCGAATCTTCAAAATACCTATCCCTTGTCTTTTTGTTTGAGTTATGAAGGTAGTTGAGGGGTCACCAAATCCAAGGGCCCACATTGAGTTTGGTGCATTTAAATCAATGGATGCGATTAAAAACTCTTTTTCTCTCCATTAATTATGTTTCCAATCAACCACAACTTAAATATATCAAAAAGTCACTTTAATCCCTAAAGCAATGTTGAAAATGTCGGCCTCGGCAAAAAGTCGGCGAGGGTCCTGAATACAACTTCTCGGCAACATCGGCAAAAAAATCGGGAAAAATCGGCAAAAGTCGATAAGCATTAAAAAATAGAAAATACATGCATTTTTTTTAGAATTTTAAACATATATATCAACAATAACATCAGAAAAACATATTGGAACATAAATATGAAGAAAGCACTGTTATATATCATCATCATGTAGTCATGCCAAATATAAAACGATACATCAAAGTTGATACTGAAAGTCTGAAACATCATAGTTATCCAATCAAGGACTTAAAAGTGTATAAAGTTTAAACAATACAAAATGACATCACATATATAAATGCATCTGAGGAAAACTAGCATCTAGCTATCTAATATCAATGCCCTCTTCCCCTTTTACGGGAATATATCATGGGTCTTTTGTCGGGCCTGCTCCTAGCACTTGAAGTAGTAGTAGAAGGCCCTGAGCCTACATCTAATACTTGATGCTAAGTGATGGATGGAGGACTAGATGTATCAAGCGGTGCAGAAGGTGGTGGCAATGCTAGCACATCACCCTCCATGGTGCCTCCAACCACCTCCTCCTCCTCCTCCTCCTCCTCTTCCTCCTCCTCCACTTGCCCCTCCTCTAGCCATGCAGGTGCCTCCTCCATGATAGGAATCTCAATCTCCACCCTCCACTTAGACAATATATCTATATTGTCCAAGGAGATGGCATTTGCATCTAGTTCTTTCTGTATCTGTGCCATCCACAAGCGAAGGTTGTAATGAACATACATCAAGTCATTAAGACATGTGAACTCCAACCTGTAAGAGGGTAATAAAAAAAATTTAGAGTCTAGAGGATCGTAGATTCATAAATTGCATTAAACATAAAAATGCAATTGCTTTGTTCAAATTCTAAGTTCTTAGTTTCTAACCGTCTGTGTCTCTTTGCATGTATTTTTTCAAATACACTCCAATTCCGCTCACATCCCAAAGTTGTACAGGTTTGGCTATGGATTTTGATGGCAAATTTCTGTAAATTTGGTGTCCTCGCACCATAGGTTCGCCACCAAGTGGCTACATGTCACCAAACAAGAAATAAATATAAATAAATCATAATTCATCTTTCAAATAAAGGTGAAAACTTAAAACGGTCTAATAAGTTAATAACTTACCTAGCATGAATTCGGTCCTGTCACGAATAGCATCAGCAAAGCTGAATACTCCAGTACCATCTTGATACACCTCTATCTCGCGATTGACTACATTGCGAGTGTCATAATCAGGTATCATCCTCTGAATACAAGTGAGAAGCCCCTCCAAAACCTCACCATCAAAATCAAAATTGCATTTGTAGGCAAATGTAGGGTTGAGGAAGAGTCCTGCTGCATGAATGGGTCGATGAAGCATCCCAGTCCATCGAGTATCAATCAACTCCCATAACATGTGCCTGTCATGCCCTGGGGTACCCTTTCCCACATAGAAATTTCGAATGGTCTCTTTGGCCCTATCCATGGCATCATATAAATAGCCCATTGCAGGCTTATCACCATCAACAAGTTGCAGAACCCTTACTAAAGGTTCACTAACCGAACACACTTCCTCCATTCCTTCCCAGAAGGCGTCAATGTACACCAGCTTGGCAATGGTTTTCCCATCCTCTCTCCTGCTGTAAGCACAATCACGCCACTCATCACAAACAAACATTTGCTTCAACTCAAACTGACATTGAAGCAAAGACTGAAGAGTAATAAATGTGGTGGAAAAACGCGTGATTGCAAGACGCTTCAACTCCTTGTTTTTAGTGTGCCTCCTCATGAGACTAAGAGCAAAACCATGGTTGTAAATGAACTTAGGGATGGCCCTAGCTTGGTCAATCACCACCTTGATAAAGGGAATTTTCCCCATATCCTCCAACATCAAATCAATGCAATGAGCTGTGCATGGAGTCCAAAACAAAGAGGGGTACCTATCCATAGGCATCCTTCCAACAACCACATAATTCGCTGCATTATCTACAATAACTTGCACAACATTGTGTGCCCCAATATTCTGGATGAACCCATCCATCAACTCGCATAAAAGTGCCGCGTCTTTTACATGTGTCGATGCATCAACTGATTTTACAACATGGTACCTCTAGGACAATGTACCAAGAAGTTGATGAGGCTTCTACCCTTACCTTTGTCCACCCATTTGACATGACTGTGCATCCAGTGCTCTCCCATGACTGCCTAAACTCTGCCAACCTAACATCGATGTCCATCTTTTCTGCTTGAAGCATTGGGCCCCGCAACTCCTCAAAGGTGGCACTTTTATAACCTGGGCCAACTACTGCAATGGTATCATGCATAGGCTGCCAAAATGGATTGTTTTTAACAATGCTGAGAGGTATGTGACTCCAGTAAAGACACCTTCCCATTACCCTGTCCGTTTCTACCTTTTCCTATTTCTTTATAATTGATTTGATAGAAGGTTGTGATCCTGGTCCAACATAATGGGATGCGAGCCCCTTCCTCCCAAGAGGTGAAGCTGTGGAGCCCCTCCCACTACCCTCACCGATAGTGGTAGATAGAGATGCACCTAAACTTCTTACTTGGCCAAAAGTTGCAAGCTCAGCGCTATTTGTAGGGATCTCATCCTTCTTTCTCATTTTTTCATGGATGGCGTCATGGGCAGATCTCATGATTTCTGGGGTCACTGCAGTACAAGGGCCAACATCATGGCCAGGTAGTTTGGCTAGATGGTATTTCAACCTGTTAACCCCTCCCGACATGTGATGCCCACATAATTTGCAAGTCAAATTTTGCCTATTGTTGCCATCCTCGGGCTCACCATACTGCCACAATGGGTCCAATATCTTTGGCATTTTTGCAATTGGAATGCTTCAACTCAAATGCAACCCTAGGGCATAAAAACAAAAAGCAATTACATTAAACTCCATTGGAAAATAATAGCAACATTCTAGCTTAAAAAATCAGACCTCTAAATTTAGATTTTAAGCCATGAAAGATAAAAATAAGAGGGTGGCTAAGAAGTAAAAAAACAGCATGCTATTTTAATATTTTCCATTCTAATTTTTTAAAACCCTCATTTACATTGGGACTGCTTTTCATTTTTTGGGGCATGGAAATCAATGGCAAAATAGTAAAAACAAATAGCAAAGAAATAGGTAAGAAATAGGCAAAGAAATAGAAATATGCAATAAATCTTTCAAACAGTCCATGGAAAAGATAGAAAAACAATGGGATAAAATGCACATACCTTGAACACTTGCTCCACAAAAATCCTTGGTTGAGATGCTAAATGGTGTTTGAAACCCTCCAAAGGTGTTGGTGGTCTCCTCAAGCCCTTCTCCTCCACTTCCAACAAGCTCATTTGCCAAATGACATCAAAATAACCGGTTTTTTCCTTTTCTAGGCCACGGATTACTTACTTGGGTGATTTTTCTCATCGACTCGCGTGGTTTCCTTAAAAGTCGCGATTTTTACCAAGAAGTCGTGCTTTGGCGATTTTTTAAAAAATCGCGATTTTTGCTCGCCGAAAAATCGACTAGGAGCGAAAATCGCGACTTTTTACGATTTTTCACGATTTTTCGGCGAGGTTTTCAAGGCTGCAAGAATCACGTATTTTCCCCTTTTTAGTGACTTAGGCAAAATCACTAGGGGAACAACTTCCTAGGTACAAAATTTAACACTTCCTCTAACCGAGGAAGGTGTTCTGCACCACTTCCAACTCTCTGAAGAAGACAAACTTGCCCTGGCCCAAAGATTTTGTCAGAATGTCTGCCACCTGGTCATCAGTGGAAATGTACCATAACTCCACACCTCCTCTCTGAACATAGTCCTGGATGAAGTGATATCTGATCTCTATGTGCTTTGACTTGTCATGAAAACCAGATTCTCAGAGAGTTGGATGCAACTCTGATTGTCACAGTATATCACCGTGGGCCTCAGCTCCTAATCAAATAAGTCCACCAACAACTTGCGAAGCTACAATGCCTCGCAACTAGCCTGACTAGCTGTCATGTACTCAGCCTCTGCGGAACTCAAAGAAACGGACTTTTGCTTTTGACTGAACCACAACGCTGCTGTCGATCCCAAACTTTTACAACAACCAAAAGTGCTCTTCCGGTCTGTCACATGCCTGCCCAATCTGAATCCGTGAAGCCAACCAAACTAACACCATCCGACCTCCTGTAGTCCAAACCATAATCCACCGCCCCTGCAAGGTATCTCAACACATGTTTCGTAGCTACCCAGTGCACTCTCCTAGGCACCAACATGAACTGGCTGAGAGTGTTCATCGCAAAACAAAAGTCTAGCCTGGTGTTGACTAGATACATCAATGAACCAATGAGATGATGATATAATGTAGGATCCACCAACTCTCCTTCATAAGCATGAAGCTTCCTCCAGTAGGTGATCATCAGTGTGGCCATCAGCCTGCAGTCCTCCATCTAAAATCTCCTCAGAATATTAGCTGGATACTTCCCTCTTCCTAGGAAAATATGACCAGGATCTTGCCAAACCTTTATCCTCTAATAGTAATGCATCAACCAAATATCTGTCATCTCATACTCTGAAGAAAGATCTCTCTTGTAAGCTACAATGAGGCGCTCCTCCCCTATGATAAATAAGTCATCAACATACAACAGAAGAATGAGTTGATCACCACCAACCACAATATAGTAAAGGTTGGGATCAACCTCACTCTTCTGAAATCCCATTGACAGTAATTAAGAATCAATCTTGGAATACCAAGCTCGAGGAGCTTGCTTCAGCCCATACAAGGCCTTTTTCAGCCTGCACACATGAGAATCTCTCCCATGGATCTCAAAGCCCTTGTGGCTGCTCCAAATACAGCTCCTCCTGTAGATGACCATTGAGAAATGCGGTCTTCACATCCATCTGGTTGATCTTCCAACCCATCTCTGTTGCTATGGGGATCACTGCTCTAATTGAGTATTATCGAGCAACCGACCCAAAGCTCTCATCATAATCAACTCCCTCTACCTGTGAAAACCCCCATGCCACGAACGAGCCTTGAAATTCTCCACATTGCCATTTACAACGTGCTTCACCTTGTAAAGCCACTTGGAAATCACCAATGACTTCCCCTTTGGTCTCGGTACAATCTCCCATACATCATTCTTCATGATGGAATGATACTCTTCCATCATAACATCTCTCCAAACATGATGCTGAGAGGCCACCTCAAAAGTAGAAGGCTCCGAATCACGAAGACTAGCAACCAATGCCATACCCAATCTGTCTGGCATCACGATGTCTCTCACTGGTCTCTTGGGTGCTCTAATGGCGCTGCTTCCTTCGGGTATCATGAAGCCACTTGGGCTTCCTCTTCCTTGAAGGTGGCTCCCAAACTGGTCTATCATCCTCTGAAGAACTGCCAAAAGTAGATGGCCTAGAAACTTGTGGATCATTAGTTGGTGAACCATTCATTGGTGAACTCCGTGATTTGGTAGCTATAATTGATGAACCCATGACCTGAGAACCAGAACCTGTCCTCGAAATACCTGCTAATTGTACCACTGAACCTATAAAACATGTGTCTGTAACCTGTGGCCCTATCACTTTGGAAACCTATGATCTTGCACTCTGAACTGCTGGACCCTATGTAATTGCCTGAGGTGTGGGAGCCTATTGCTTCCCCTGCTCTAACTCCCTAGACTTCCTGAAGGCATGCTCCTCCTCAAACCTCACTTCCCTCCTCACAACAACCCTCCTTTGGGCAGAAAGATAAATGTGGAAGGCCTTCGGAGTCTCATCCTAGCCCACAAAGATGCCCTTCTATGCAGTGGGCTCTAACTTTGTCCTCTTCTCAAAAGGGACATGAGAATAAGTCAGGAAACCAAAAATATGAAAATGACCAACCTCAGGCTTCTTACTTGTGAACATCTCCTTGGGAGTCTTACTTCCCCAAGGCATGATGGGGACCCCTGTTCTGAAGGTATCGTAGCTCACAAAGATGCCCTTCTTTGTAGTGGGCTCTAACTTTGTTTTCTTCTTAGAAGTGACATGAGAATAAGTCAGGCAACCAAAAATAGGAAAATGACCAACCTCAGGCTTCTTGCCTGTGAACATCTCCTTTGGAGTCTTGCTTCCCAAGGTATGATGGGGACTCTTGTTTTGAAGGTATACAACTGTACTACATGCCTCAAGGAAGACTCTGATCATGAATCATGGCTCTTGCTGCTCCCACTATAGCTCTGTTCTTCCTTTCCACCACTCCATTCTGCTCTGGAGTATATGGAACTGTCAACTGCCTTCCAATGTCTACAAAACTCATCGAACTCCTTGGAGGTATAGTCACCCCCATTGTTCGATCTGAGTACTCGAATTCTCCTCCCACTATGGTTCTCCGTAAGAGCCTTAAACTTTTGGAACCTCTGCAAGACCTCCTCAAATTTCTTGCTCCTCAGGAAGTAGATCCAAGTCTTCCTGGAATAGTCATTGATGAATATCACATAGTACTCATAACTTGTCAAGGAAGTAGATGGCATTGGACCGCGCAAATCTGAATGTATCAAATCAAGCACTCGTGTTGACCTGCTATCACTGCTCGAAAAAGCAGTCTTGGTGTTCTTTCCCAAAGCACACCCTCTGCACACATCATTGTGCTCCGTGTTGAACTTTGGCAAACCCGTAACGATGTCCCTCAACATCCTCAGAGATGGACGATGCAAATGAGCCATCCTCCGATGCCACAACTCACAAAATCACTGCTACTGATGTGTGCCAAAGCATGCTGGGGCTAAAATCAAAGCTTGTAAAACTTTCCACATCTAACTCCAATAGCAAAAGAAGCAGATGGTCCCACTACCTTGGGGAAAACATGCACATGTCCATCCAGGAATTACACTCCAAGTCCTTTGTCCTTGATTATGGAAACTGATATCAAGTTCTTTTTTAGCCTAGGGTCATACAATACATCCCTCAATGTCATGGGACTCATAGACTCCCTCTGAAAGGTAACGGTCGCACGTCCAACTGTTGAGTTGTGGGGTAACTCAGAACGTCTTCCATGTGGACTGCCTAGCATGGTGGCACTTATTAGCATAGGCAGGAGGGTAGAGTGTGAGATGCACTCTGCTAAGTGTCATGGATCTAGCAGCGGAGACATGCAGTGAGTTAAGACACTTTTTCTAGTTAAATGCAAAAGTGCAGGCATACATTTTTTAATGCAACAATATGATTTTTGGCAAAAAATGTGAAATTAAGGTTTTGGAACCCTAATTAGGGTTTGGTGACCTAATTTCTCAGTGACTTATAAAAAGGAATTGAGGGTGCAAAACCCATTTATCTTTTGTGAATACCAGGAGATCAGAGCTGCTGAGAGCATCAGTTGATTAAGGAGGGCGAACCATCTGAGATAGTTGGGTCGCATTCCTCAAAACAATGAGAGAACAGAGCTTCAGAGATTGAGGAGTTCATTCATTTGGGTAGTGAGAGAGATATTTCATTGAGCATCTTCAGAGACTGAAGAGCAACAATAGAGTGAGAAGGTGGTGAGGAGGACATGAGCAACAACACCAACATCACGTCACATGTGTGGGTGACGTCAAGCAATTGTTGGCACGTGTGGGAGGTTGAGAGGGCCCAGAGAGCTGAGGGTCCTTCATCAGTGACTGAGGAGAGACCATCAGGGTTCAGTTGGAATCAGAATGAGTGGAGAACAGCTGGGACATGTTTCTAAGGAAGAGAGACGCAAATGTACTGTTGGGGGTCATTTTCAGAGATTGAGGACACATATCTTCTTCCGGAGCAGAGCTGAAGTGCTAAGAGAGCATTCTTTAGAGTTTGGACAGAGAGTACAATGTATAGTGACTGATAGGTTTTGAGTTGAGATTTCCAGCTGAGGGTGTACTACTAGGGGCACACTTTCCAATTGATGTAGATCTAGGGCTTTATCCCTTCAGGTTCATCTGTTGTTTTTTCTAACTCATCCTGTACTTCTTTTCTATATTATATTTGCTCTGGGCTCGAGCGAGAAGAAAGCCCCTCTGTAGTTAGTTTTCCCAAGTTTGGTTTCCAGGATATATTCAGAGTCATTTGTGTGATTGTCGGTTTATGAGTTGTATGGATGTTCATGTGCTACTTATTCTCACAAGGATAGAAGTGTATTAGATCTAGGAATAGTGAATTTTGTAGCAGTGTTGAATATCTGACCTTTTCGGAGCGAGTGGAGACCTTTGGAAAAAAATTAACACCAACTGCTCTGACAACTGTGTCATCACCCAACACTACCTCCACATCCATGCATGTTTGTGAAAGCTTAGAAAACATCTCCCGAACACTTGTCTTGTGGCTTGAGGCTCCATTGTCAATGTACCAAGTGTTGGTAGTGGATGCGCTAGTCAACAAGGAATACTCTCTCATCCTCCATATCAACGCTGGTGGTGGAAGCTCTCTCAAAATGCCCAGCGTAGAGAGAAAACTCTCTCGAATCTAGTTGCATACTCCTTAATCTCCGCTGAAGTTGTTGTGCGCTTCTTCTTCTTCTTCTTGTTTGAGCACTGTGAGGCATAGTGGCCAAACCCCTGGAAAGCAAAGCACTTGAATTTGCTCAAATCCTTCTTCTGTCCACCCTGTTGCGGCTGCTGCTTAGCCCCACCTTGCTTGGGGTTCTTCTTGGACTTCTTCTTCCCTTTTGTTGTCAAAGCCATATTCTCCTCATCGTCCCTACTGTTAGAAGAGCTCCCTTGCACAAGACCTCTCCGGGTCTCATCTTGCACAAAATCATCCCAGAGTTGATCCTAGGAAGGTAAGTTCATCCTGGCAACTACAACCTCTACAAAAATAGCCCATGGCTTGGCCATGCCATTTACAGCTGTCTGCACTAGCTCATTGCCAGAAACAACCTCCCCAACTGCTTCAAGATCGTCCCTCACCTGAGATATCCTAGCAAGGTAAGATGTCACACCCTCAGCTTTGGCCATCTTGATACTCTTCAACTTCTTCATCAAGACCATCTTTTGGTTCTTATTAGAGCTCTGGTATAAATTGGTTAAGGCCACCCACATCAAATAGGCACGGTTCTTTGTGGTCAAATGTGGGGTAACATGGTCTTCACCACATCAAGAATGATCCTTTTTGCCTTGATGTCTTTCTTCTTAAAGGCCTGCAATGCTACTACATTAGTGGTTGCAGGTACTTGAATTGGGTTAGCTGTTGTATGGTTCACCCCTTCATCGCACACCTTATTTTCCTGCAATATGAGCATTATTCTAGCCTTCCATGGAACAAAATTCCCTGCTCCATCTAGCCTATCCTCCAACTTCAACACCGTGTCCATTTCATTGAAGTTTTAAAGTCCAAAAAGTTTCTGCTCACTGAACAAAAGAATTCACTGACAGTCTGAAAATTTAAGTCCGCAAATTTGCCCCCAAGCTTTGATACCATGTAAGTTTTCAGTGAAATTTCCCAATCCTAGTTTTCCAAGGTTTTGTGTCAAGTATTAATGCCCACCCAAATTTTCAATCTGTTGAATATGAGTGTGACTCATCACATTTGACATAACTAGAAAACATGAAAGAAATATCACAAATTTACAGGCAGAAACTTAAACAACAAATTCACCATGAAATTTGCAGACATAGTATGTTTGACAAATCTGCCCAGGAAAAACCCACAAGCGGAAAACCTGTTGAGAGAGTATTTTTATTTCTTCTTCTTAAATGAAGTTGTACAACATTTTAATCGAGTCCAAGTAGAACTTATCTCAACCAGTAGGGTGCCTTGAAAACAGTGCAGAGGTTGCCCCAAATTTTGTGTAGTCTTGAAATTTGTGCTCTCTCTGCAGTGTACGACCTGTCTTTCCCAACTTGTATGGTCTTGAATTTCGTACCCAAAATCCGAATTTTTTTCTTGAAAAATTCACCTACTGTAACAGTTGCTGAGAGTCTCGATTTTTGAGCCTAGAATGCCTCAAGACTCAAGCTTGGGAAACACAAACATGTGTTGTGCAGAATGCCTGTACGGTCTGCATTTAATGCTAAACAAACTCCTCGAAAATCATCCCACACCACCTTCTGGATTTATGTGCTCGATGTCTTTATTTTTGTGCTGTTGAATGAAGTTGAGTTTTGTCTTGAAATCCATGTTGTACATTATCTCTCTCTTGGCTCGATCTCTTTTCTTCAAGGACTCAACCTCTCCAATGCTCATGGAAAAATGAAGAATCGACTCTTCAAAATGCCTATCCCTTGCCGTTTTGTTTGAGTTATGAAGGTAGTTGAGGGGTCACCAAATCCAAGGGCCCACATTGAGTTTGCTGCATTCAAATCAATGGATGAAATTAAAAACTATTTTTCCACTCAACCACAACTTAAATATATCAAAAAGTCACTTTAATCCCTAAAGTGAAATTAAATGCTCATCTCAAGTCATTTAATGCAAGGGTCATGTATTTTCCCCTTTTTAGGACTCGAGCAAAATCACTAGGGGAACAACTTCCTAGGTACAAAATTTAACAACTAATTAATAATAAACCACTTTTATATGCTCACACATGGAAAGGGTGAACTAATGAAATATGACAAATGAAAGGTTAGTTATGGAGTGAAACTTATATGAATATGGATGAAATGACTTGTGCAGCCTCTAGGAATGGAGTATGATGGAATATAAGTGTAATGTAGATTATACCATGGTACAAAGTGAAATGTGATGAAATATTATGATACCTAGGTACATTGATGGGAAGGTAATGAAATGTGAGTGATAACAAGGTAAAAAACTAAGAAAGTATCCCACCATATGCTAGTAGAGACAAACACCTAAAACGTCATGAGTGTAATGTCCTCTTCCAATTAGGCCTTGAAGCCCAAAATTGCTAACCTATGTGATTCCTGTGGGTTCGAGCGGTTACTGACAGCTAGGGAATCATCTAAGGACTGGTGCCATCCATAGAAAATATAAGGCATCATCATTAGGACAAGAAGGGCCATTAGGGCCAAAGGCCACCTCCGTGCATGCCATCCAAGCATTATTTAATGATGCATGCACTCATTAAGTCTCCATCCGCATGCATGCAAGTCAACTGCAAATTAGAAGATAAAGTGACCTAATTAGGTCAAAGATTATGTTTTTCGCAGTTGAAAGTTATAAAAGAGGGATAAAGCGAAAGGAGACTTCACTTTTGATAATCATTATTTTGGGGAGCTCTTGGATAGCAGCACAGCGTGCCGCGCAGCAGTTGGCGTTGGAGACGGAGTCTTCAACTAGCGGGATTTCGGCAGTGAAACATCTGCCCTAGTCTCATTCAGGGCAAGCCATACAGGTTCACCATTTGCTCTTACATTCATTCATAAGTTATTCAGTATATGGTATAGATCGTTGCAGGGACCGTGTGTAGCCGTAAGGGGGGTTTTCAGCCAGAAAGCCCTAATCAGTTGCTGGGTCTTCAGATCTCAGTTTTGCTTCGAAACTCGGGCACCATTCTCATCATCAGCATCCTACTCCGGCATTCGGTGATTATCAGATCCGACCGTGATCCTTCGGAGCAGTTATCAACGATTCCGGGATCAAGGGGGTGTGAGCAGCTGCCTCTCTGGAACAATTCGCTAGCCTGCCTAGAGACCTCAGAAACTCCGCATGTACTAGGCATTCTCTCTGGCACCGGAAGGCTATCAGTCCTGCAAATCGGCAGCTTCATCGGACACCTCCCTCACTGAAAACGTCACCCTTATCTGATTGGGGGTTCTTGCTGCTGGGGTTTCACCGAAAGCAGAAGATATCAGTCCATCTTCGATTCAGTTCTTGATGCTTGTATACCCTCTCAGGAGCAGTCCAGTCAGCTTATCAGTGGTAAGTGTTCATTCTATCTCACAAACCCTAACCCTAATTCTTGCTATAAAATAGGGATTTTTGCATGGTAGTTTGCATGCCTAGTTGTATCAGCATATTTGCTTAGAAATAGAAAATATCGGGCTTTGGGATATTACAATGAGCAAGGGGAAATATCAAGGTGATCTCCCCAACAATGATCCAACATGAGAAGAATGCCTCCGTCAAGATGAAAAGGTACACGATACACAATTGAAGCAACATCTGCCAATGGTATTGTTGTTGCACAACCTAGTAGCCTTGAGATTGCAAGGATTAATTGGTTGCTAAACCAACAAAACCTCAAGACGATACCCCCATGTGTCACATGGGTAAAATCCTCTCTCTTTAGGTTTTTCAAGTCCACCTAAGTAGACCTGGACTAACCACGGGAAGTGACCCCAGTAAATTTTATGGGATGTGCCTCTAGAATTAGCAAAGGGCTAAAAATGTGGCAGACTATGGGGAATGCTAAGGGGCTTGAGTTTTGAGGATTGAAAATAACCCCTATGTGAAATGAGTAACTAGGTAAGATCTCAAAATGTAAGGCAAGCTACTTGGAAAAAATGATAGTGACATAGAAATGACTAGGCCTAGAATTTAACTGGTTGTCTCTTAAATGATGAAGGACTAAGGTATGAGGACAATTGAGTTATGTGTGCCTAGGAGTTTAAAATCATATATGTCACTAAGAGTCTTGGGTGTTGAGTGTGAAAGGCTGCCACCATAATATTAGGTTCAGATTTTGATTATTATTAAATATAGTGCGTGGATTTGAAGGTTGTAAGTGCAAATAAGGGTGTTGGTATAAGTTTAGATGTGTTTCAACACAATAACAACTTGTTGGTTTTTTTTAAATATAAAATTCAGAAAACATATGACAAACGAACAAACTACACTAAGTTAAAATAAACACTATTGAGCTATATGCTATGCAAATGAGATTCTTCTAGTGACTTGTCCTAGTGTTTTGGTGTGATTTATTTCAGATTTATGCATGTTTAACTCAGCGAATGAAGATTTTTTCCTAGTGCTAAAACAAGTTGAGAAAATTAAATTAGAAGATGTGGAGAAAGATGGGTACAAGAGATCTTGACCGGGCCTTGATGTTGGGCAGAAGAGTCGATTCACCCCTCCTAGCAGGCTGAAGTGAAGATGAGATTTGAAGTTGGAGAAGCCCATGAGTAATCAACAATTTTGAACTCCCTGAGGTGCCTACTTTGCATACCAATGCCCTCCAACCTACGTATTAGAAGTTGGAAATCAAGATTGAAGTCCCAAATCCTGCAACAATGACAACAAACAAGTTAAGAAGAAGATGTATGAATGGAAAGAAACATAACCCAAAAAAGAAAAGGACCCCCAAAGCAATTTGCACAGTTGTAGATTTCAGATTCATACATCAACAAATTGAAATAATATTACCCCAGGAGAGACCCAATCTCATACACACATCAAGAGAGGAAGGCAAGAGCCAAAATCCATCCATACACAACACCAAATCCATAGTAGAAAAACTCAGAACACAAAACTCTTGTATTCTTGCAAAAAATTGTCTCCTCCCTACAAAAATGAAGCTCAATCTCTTGTAAAGAAGAGAGAGCAAAATCCCTATTTCTAAAGAGATAGAGGGTTGAGATCTTCATTTGAGTCTCACCCTTTACATCAATGGTTGAGATTAAATCAATTTTTGCTGACAAGTGTGGGGACACAAAAATGTTGAGGTAACACCTCAAAATGTTGAATGTGATGATGATGAGGTCGCCCTTCCTGATTCACTTGCTGATTTGGATGGTTGAGTTAAGAAATATTGAGTTGGAAATGAGAGGTATGCCCCCCTTGGAGAGAGCTAGTTGAATGGGGCCCAAACACAAGTGAAATTTGCCTTGTAATTTATTATTTGTCATCTCAATCACCTTTGAAGAGGACCCACTTAAATATTTACACAATTATAATTTTCAGTTGTTGTTTAAATTATTTTCTACCATATTTAGGTAATTTTCAAATCAGACCTTAGGAAGCTTGATTAATAAATGCCAACTAATTGGATTTTGATGCTACCATGAGAAAAACACTTAGAAGTTGTCTTGGATAAAGTCCGTGTTTCTTTATAAACATATATCAACCCATACCATGCCAAAATCTTGTCTGAAATTCAATTTCATGTTGCTCCAAATTATTAAAGTAGGACTTAGGCATTGTTAATTTCAAACTTAGGAAAAACCATTTATTTTTGTCTATTAGTCCATTTGAGCTGAAAATCATATTTGGAAGGATCAAATTGGTTTCCAAAGACTTCAATATGTTGAATGATGATGAAATATGAACACATGCTGTTGGTTGCTTTTGTTGACCAATTGAAAAAGTTGAAAAAGTAAACTTTGGTCAAAGTTGGAAAAACTTGTCCAATGAATGAATGGACCTCTTTAATGCCTTTGGGAGGATGAAATAACATTTCAAATGGATTAAATTGATGATATACTAGAGTCATGACTTACAATGCTTGTTCAAGTGAATTATTGCATACCTTCAAACATATAACATGCTACATAAGATTAGTGCAAAGCACGAGGTTAGTGTTTTATAAACATGTCATCATCTATGCAACATCAAAACCATGACAAGGACTATTTATCCTTTCGGTAAAGTGGGTGGAAGAGTCCAAGAGGTAGTCAAGTGAAGTATTGGTCAAAGGTGACTAATTGACTCAAGATGAGGGATAAAGGGACGCTCTGTGGTATTCACCAATTGGGAAAACACTAGGGATTGTGTCTCACGAATGGGTGTTGTGTAATGAGGTACTACTCCATTTGGCTTTAGCAAGCCCCCTTTTCATTGTTAATTTTATTTTTCTTTAGATCTTTTCTTTAGCAATTTTTTTCTTTTATTTTGATATTTTTATTTTTTGCTCTTTTTTCTTTCTTCTTTCCTTTAGTTGGATAACGACTTAAAGGTACCGACCTTGGATACATTTTGGGCTCTAGTGATGACATTACCTTAGCTCCGCTGCCAATGACCATCCATGGGCTCGACAGAGTTGCCACAATAATGCTTGTTTAAAGCGAAATAGGCAGTACCTCTTAATTCAAGGAGTACCTACCATTCCAACCGCTAACTAATTTTAATGATACATAGGACATGCATACTTGTTTCAGGTCTAGGGAAATCATTGCTCAATGGAAACTTTTTGCTTGATAACCAGTCAACCCCAGGGGTCTACAAGTGAGCCTTTTGAACCATCACAACAATCCTCACAACACAAGCAGCCTGAGACATAAGGGAAAAACAGGGAGGTCTTCATGGTGAAGGGGACACAGAGGGGAGGTCAAGAGTCAATCTATCAATCTCTATCCAATGGAATTTTGTAACAAGGGTGGAGTGATGTGGAGATGGATATGAGGTCATAGGTGGAGCCAAAGGAGATTCATAGTTCTGTAAAGATCAAGAGTTGTTAGCCAATGATACATTCATAAAACCAAAATTCTCTACCATTGTTGAAAACATTGGTAATGACAAAAAATCAACGAGGGGTTTGGAACAGTGTTACCAACATCGGTCGAGAAATTGCCAGTGTTCGAGAAATCGCGAGTTTTTCAGCTTGGCGATTTTTTCTCAAAAAATCGCTGAAAAAATCGGGGCGATTTTTTGCCGATTTTTGCCCGATTTTTTTCCGATTTATCTCGAGATATTGCCGATTTTTTTGAGGTGATCTTTTCTCGATATATTGCTGATTTTTTCCCGATTTATCCCGAGATATTTTCGATTTTTTCCCTATTTTTTCTAAAGCTGAAATTGAATATTTTTGTATTTTTTAAGTTTGTCGATTTATTGCCGATGTTTGCCGATGTGTTGCCGAGATATCCCGAAACGATATGTCGCCGCGCCAATGTTTGCAACACTGGTTTGGAATACAACTTCTCAGCAACATCGAAGAAAACTCGATAAAAATTGGCAAGCATTAAAAAATGCAAAATAAATTCATTTTTTCCATTTTTTTAAACACATAAACCAACAACAACATCAAATAAACACATTGGGACATAAATATAGGAAAAAAACCAACATATATGATGTAGTGGATGACAAATCAAAATGATTAATCAGAGTCATTACTAAATCCTAAATCCTGATAGTTATTCAATAAAGGACTGAAAAGTGGATAACCAATACAAAATGACATCAACTATATCATTGTATCTCATTATCATGAGTCATCTACAATGACAAATCTAGCAATTAGCTATCAACCTATATTAGATAATCAATTACCTCTCCCCTTTTTACGGGAAACAATCATGGTTCATTTGCCACTAGAAGTTCTAGCATCATCTATGTAGAAGGTTTCCCCAAATTTTAGTATTCGTTGAAGAGGACATCAAGGTTTTCAACATAGGGACATGCAAATTGAAACATAATCATTGAAATTTATTTATTTATAAATTATAATCTAATACACTAATACATAGATGATCATTGATAACAATGTGATATAATAAATAATAAATGATCTTTCTACAATAGACGATCATAGTATCACCATCGTCATCTGGGTACACATAGGGCTTGATGCTCTTGATTTAAATATCAATCCCATACCCTCATACATATTGAATCCAATGGAAATGGTGCACTTTGGCTAATCTTGAACTCCTAAAAATTGTCAAATCTACTGAATTTTGAATGGGATATGAAATTCTAGTTTGATGAGGTTGGAACCACTCTCAAACATCCTAAAACAATTAGGTGATGTTAAAAATTTAAGTTAAAGGATAGAAAATATATGAAAGGAGAATGTCAACTTTACGAATTTTATATTACCAATGATTAATTGGGAGCATGTCCCCTTGTAACACTAAAAATGACAAATAAAAACCCAAAAATCGCCCTTTAAGTGGGTTATGTGATGTTTCCTATCACGGTGGTATTTTTTGCTGAAAAATCGTGATTTCTCCTAAACATGTCGATTTCCAATTTTTTGGCAGAAATTGCAAATATTTTGGGTTGAAAAATTGGCGCTTGGAAAAAATTGCGATGTGCCAAAAATTTTGTCGATATCTTCAACATTAATCTCTACCAAGTACTAGCCTATGTAACATCTCTGCTAACTATGCTTATTAGAATCAACGACTGTAAGTATTAATACAGTCCAGTGTTTTAAAAACCAGCCGAGTCCAAGTTCGAGTTGGCCGAGTTGGCCGAGTTGACCCTCGACTGAGCTGACTCGGCCTGCAACTCGGCTCGGGTGGCCGATTTTATACTTAGTCGGCCAAGTTGGGTCCGAGTCGGCCGAGTTAGGGTCCGAGTTGGCCGAGTCGGCCGAGTTGACCGAGTTGCAACCCGAGTCAACCGAGTCAGTTGTGGCAGACACCCACAAGAATGCAGACTCCAAAATAACATGTTTATTTTTTATTTTTAAGATTTTTTTAATTCTAACCATAACCTGAGGCCATAAGATGACCCCCTGCCCCTCTATTTGGCTCACACTTTTGCTGTAAGATGTTTGTGAGCATTTGGCATTATTGTTGTTTGGATTCATGGAGGCTTGGAGGAGCATCCAACAATGAAGAACAATCAACAT
>LPNX010117935.1:157809-260076 GCA_001517045.1 Pseudotsuga menziesii
TATATTACAATGTATTACAATTATAATATATAATATATAATGTACATTGTATAGTTATAATTATACATTATACAGTACCCTTCGTGCAATTTTGATATGTTCACCCTTATATGGTATATATATGATCATACTTTGGATGTTTTGTCTCTAATGCTTTGGAATGATGGATTATAATCTTTAAAATATATTTTTTCTTTAAAAATTAAATATTTTACGTGTTTCTTAGTAAACCGAGTCATTAAAATCAAACCAGCCGAGTCATTGCCGAGTCATTGTCCAGTCCGAGTCCGAGTCCGAGTTGACCCTCGGCCGATTCCGAGTCCGAGTCCGAGTTGACCCTCGGCCGATTCCGAGTCCGAGTCCGAGTTTTAAAACATTGATACAGTGATCAATCAAAGCCATAAGTCCATAAAACATATCAAGGCATGAAATGGAAATATATCACATATGGCGTGGCTTCAGTTCAAGGAAAAGCATAGA
Organism: Pseudotsuga menziesii; assembly: GCA_001517045.1. NCBI lineage: Eukaryota > Viridiplantae > Streptophyta > Pinopsida > Pinales > Pinaceae > Pseudotsuga > Pseudotsuga menziesii. The sequence goes on from LPNX010117935.1 coordinate 158,290, forward strand.
AACCATTGATAGTAACTCAGCAAAGATCACATCTGCACTTTGAAAACTGAATCTCAGCCTAATATGTGAATAAAAAAAATGGGCAAAAATCCCCATACACAAATTGGTATAATAGGTACAAACATAACAATCCAAGTTGATGAAATTAAAAGGGAATGTCAAATTGATTGTGCAAGCTCGTTTTCAATGAATATCGTATAACCCTAGATGGCCAAGGTCATAGCATCAAGGGAAACATGTGTGTTGTGACAATGCCCATAATCTAAAAACTAGTCCATATAAAGTCCATAGGTATCATGAAAAATGGTCCTTTGATGCCCATACAAATTATGGTGTAACAAGTACCAATATTTTATTTTGAAGAATACTTCTTATATTCACAAAACTTTCTTACAATAAAAAAGCTAGCAGTGGAAGGGTATAGACAATGCCTATCCCACCCGCTCCCTAAAGCTTACTAGAGCAGAAATAAAATCAGAATATACAATAGTATCCAACATTTTGGCATCCTTGATTAACCCGGCACCCTTGGCTAGTAATTGAGGGTTAACCTTATCTTTTCAAATCACAATAAAAGCTGAAGTAGAACTACTTTCTTGATAAAAAACATACTTGCACCTGAGTTTCCATAGCATGAACAAAGCAGCTATCCGCAAGCAATGGCAAAAACCAGAAAGTGAATCTCATACCATGGAATAGCCATCTCCGAGTAGAGTTTCTCTAAGAACAACTTGGGGTGTTGTTCCTCCAACAATCTCCAACCGTCTCTAGCAAATCGAAAGTCCCAAAAGATGTGCTTAATTGTCTCCGGTCTCTGGCATACAGGACACTGACCATTCGAGAGGCAAGACTTAGCCAACCGAGCCTTGGACAAAAGCCCTCGATAGATCGCCAACCAAGCAAACACTCACAGCTTATAAGAAAGCCGTACTGACCAAACACTGTGTAACTGATGATTCCACTGCATCTTTGGATTTGACAAAACCCATCTTACATTTAGTACCGATGAAAAGGGATGACACCAATGAAGACCTATGTACATACGACGAGAATCATACTGCAACAACATGATACTGATACTTTTACCTATTTATTCTCCCCATTTTCCTCTTTCAAGCTCCTTTTGAATGGGCTAAATCATACCTTCCAATCAAATGTTATGACAATTTTAAGTAAACATACTTTTTAAAGCCCTCCTTTGGGGACTACTCTATAAAACGACCTTTTACCTTTTATATCTCCAAGATTTATGCTCCATGTAATGAAACAAACGGTTCATTCCGAGAACCATAACATGCAAAAGGAACAAGAGCCCATAATATAACGCCAAAATGTAAAAATAATATATAAAAAGAATGAATGATACCACGACAATTGGAAGGTAGTCAATAAGACTCCTTATATAGTTCATGCAAAAGGAGACAACTGTTAGGTCATAATCACTATTTTAACTAATAATCTAATTTATGTTCATTACATCTCAACCCTTGAAATACTTCATCTTCGAAGTAGTTGAAGGTACCTAGTGAAAAGACTTTCGAGAGTCTAAATAGCGTTGTTGCATTATAGATAGATCAACCCATCCTAGATCAATCTTCTTCGGCCATGTTTGTTGATAGCTTCTTGGAAAGAACTTCTTGTATTGCGACTCCAAGGATAACTTTGATTTTAAGAGAAAGTTGCACTGGAATTGATATTTGTTCAGAGTAATGCCTATAAGTTGATTGGTTAAAATGACGGCTTTTGTGATTAGGATGTCAATAGGTATCATTCTAACTTTACTTTTCTTCCTCTCAAGTTTAGGCTTGTTATGATTTACTTTAGGTATTATCATTTATGTCTTCCTCATATGGTTGTGTCGTCCTATCAATCGTTGATATTTAATTAGTAATGACACTTGGATTTGCTAAGGTTTCTATATATCAATAGTTTGAAATTCAACCTCTGAAGATATCCCTGATTCAATTGGGTCTATTGATGAGCAAGTTGCACTGGAATTGATATGATATTTATTACCTTTGTTCAGAGTGATGCTAATAAGTTGATTGGTTAAAATGACAGCTTTTGTGATTAGGATGTTGATAAGGTATCATTGTAACTTTACTTTTCTTCCTCTCAATTCTAGGGTGCTTATGGTTTAGTTTAGGTATTATGTCTTCCTCGTATGCTTGTGTCATCCTATCAGGCATTGGTATTTAATTAGTAATGACACTTGCATTTGCTAAGGTTTTATATCCGTAGTTTGAACTTCAACCTCTGAAGATATCCCTGATTCAATTGGGTTTTGACGTCTCTTGTTAACAATCTATACTTCCTTTTTCATTTTTTTGCATCACTTTAATTTTTTTTAGTGGGCAACTTGGTGTCCTGGAGGGGTGAAGGACTAGGTTGACTTCTTCTTCCACAACATAACAACTTAGAAAGAAAGAGACTTTGACATCAATTGTTACAGACCTGCAAGATGAAATACACTTGCACAAGATGAATAGAGATACATTGGCATAATTGATTTGTAAACATTAAAGTGATGGTAAATTTGAAGAGTGTGATATTGTTATATAGTGTTTGAAGAAATGGGTTACTGAATGGTTGTGAACTTAAGGTTTGAATATATAATAAATATATATTGTATAGGTAGATTATAAATTATATACTATTTATTTCTGTTATACATGAGGGTTTGATCTCAGTTGTTACAGACCTGCAAAATGTAGAGATATATTGGAATAATTGATTGATAAACATTAAAGTGATGATAAATTTGAAGAGTGATATCTATATATAGTGTTTGAAGAAATGGGCTATTGAATGGTTGTGAAAGTAAGTTTTTTTTTTTCTTTTTGTAAGTTCAGAGTCTAATCTATTGAATCAAAATAATAGTACAGGCAAAAATACAGAGCATGATAGCAGTTCTATGAACTGAGTGTAGCAGAGTATAGTTTGAAGCCTGCCCCTCTCGGGGAGTCAAGCTTTTAACGTCAAACAGATCCTCCCTATAGAAGGGAAACATATCATATTGAGAGCATAATAAGCAGTTTTGAAACAGAAAAATTGAGTTTTGTTGCTGCAAATAACTATGAAAACTAGACCCAGATTGACCATATGAAAATTAAACAAAACCCTAGGAACCTAGACTTAGTGCTTGGAAGGATTCTCCTCCTCAATGGGATTACCAAAGCCGAAGCCAGTCTGCGTATTTGGTTGACTTTCAGTTGTAGGGGCCTGAGGGTTAACAGAAGTCTGGCCGCCATCTTTTCCGGGGCTTTTGGAGTCACTACTTGTGTCCTCCTCGTTGCTCGAATTGTTAGCGCTGGAGGAATTCTTCTTGACCGGGAGCGGTTCAATTTTCTTGTATTCCGAAGCTATAGTGATGGCAACTTTGCTCTGACGAGTCCCAACAACGTTCCTCGTAGGGGGAGGTGGCATTTACTCAGTATCAATAGGAGCCGTAGGAGGAATCGAGGAAGATGTTGTAGGATCGTTTTGAGTACTACTAAGACGAAGGATGAGCCTAGCCAGGAGGTTCTTCACCACCCAGAAGTTGCGTTTGTGCAGAACCGTCATGTTGACTGTAGAGGGGGAGCCTAGGAGTTCATCCTCCCAGTTGTCCATAAGCTGACGCAGGTGGTTTTGGATTTCAACATTAAAACCTTTAGTATTTACTATAGCAAAGAGAGTCCTGGCCCGTTCATTGGCATTTCCCCATCCTGCGCGCCCATGCCATGGGGTGGCTGGCAGTCTGCGGGACATTTCGAAGTGAACCAAAGACATAGTGTGGCATAGGCCCTGGAAGTTGGTAGGGAGGGTTGGAGTCAAAGGATGAATACTAGCGCGACCGACAATCAATAAGAGCTCAGAGGAGTTGGCGGCCTTCATTGAATTGCGCAGGGAGGAAGAAACGGTATGAAAAATGCTTAACACCGTAGCCATATTAAGACTACACAGACTGTAGGACAGAATTAAACTCACTTGGCTTGCCATAAATATGCAGAGAGGAGCACAGTACAGCATGATGAGGAGAATGCCACCTCCAGTCCAGAACCTTGAATGTCCTCGCAGATCGAGACTCGATGAGTTTGGCTTCACTAATATCGTAATGATGATCGTCCAGGGAATGGCGTTGGGGGACAACTGTGCTTTCGGGCTGCTGCTCCTGCTCTTCCTCTGGGCTATGTTACCACCTGCATTCGGTTTTGAAAGTAAGGTTTTTAATATAAATAATAAATATATATTTTATAGGTATATTATAAATTATATATTATTTATTTCAGTTATACACATGCACCCCACCCATATAGTATGCAACTAGTTTTTACGGTTTACTTGATGACATTCTATGGATGAAAATTTCTTTGTGAGTGTACATAATTTAGTCTTTATATATGGAGTTTGCCTTGTCATTATTTTTGAGATGTTAGTTGCATTTTTACCTATTTTATTTTCTACCTATAAATGGAGATACTCAAGTCACACTAAGTTCTTGCTTTTCCTGAAAAGAAGAAGGCCCAATTTTTTTAACCATCTCCAGTTCTTGTATCTATTTCATTTCTTATGGTTTCCTTTGAGTTACATGCGTTGATGATCAGATGCCTTCATGTACATGTCTCTCACATTGTACAATTTATTATTTTTAATGTTTACCAAAGGTTTAACTTACATTTCAATCTTTTCATCAATTAGGATAATTGGTCATTTTCCATTTGTATTTTTTACTGTAAGCAACATCAATTTTCTTTTTTTCAATATATGTTAACACTCTTTGATTCTTCAAGCTCATTTCAAGTTTTCAAAGTAATAGTTCCGGTTCATTTTTTTAGTTCATTGAAAGACTAGATACCAATAATCATTACTAATGCTATAGAGAGTCAAGTCAACGATATTGATCCAAAGGGATTAGAGTATGTTAAGTTATGTTGTCTTGATTAGGAATTAGTTAATGATAGATTCTTCCAAGATTTCTAGTGACTTAAATAAAAAGATACCATGTATTGTTAACACAAAAAAGTGTTCACCTAGTTCTACATGGTCTAAACCATATAAATACATCATATTCCTACCATATTTCCCTTACTTTTGACATTCACAGTTGTATTTCCACAAAAAATGGTCCAAAACATTATTATTTACTATGTTATATCTTCACTCTCTCCCCAAACAGGGTCAAAAACCCTAAAAAAGAGAAAGGGCCAGAAAACCACAGGAAAATACCATGGGTTACCACCTTGGGTCAAAAAACCCTAGGACCGTACTATAATTACATTGTGAAGGGTTCTCCCAAGATACCTTTTCCTACATTTTTATCTGTGGCTACGCTGTGACACCTTTGCTCTCAGCTATTCACACACTCCCTTGCCATATCACCCCCACAGTGTATGTTGAGACATTCTCCATACCCATCTTGGATCCACTCCCCGTTTGACACCTGTCCGTGGAGACAATTGGAGAACCAACATGCGGAGCTGCAGAACCATTTCCGAGAATAGCTACAGTGGCCCACTTTACTAAAGAAGAGGTATATTTACTTTTTTTTCTTTTTATTTGCATTAGTTTAATTGAAAAATGATAAAAAAGATTTGCTTTATGTTATTAGTCTAACTTGTTTTGTTTTCCATCGAACTCTTCCTTACAATCACAACAATCTAAGGTTGGTGCTTCTGCATGCTAAGTCACCGGATTTGGCATTTTTTTCCTTGAAATTCGAAATTCTCCATTTTTCTATGGCATGAGATTTTAATCTTGAAAATCAACGATTTTAGTGAGGTTTCAACAGCCGATGGGTAAACCCCTCCAAAAATACGTTAGGTCATCGTGAAATTGAAAGCCGCAATTGTGGAGGTTGAGTGAAACTGAATGTCGCCATGAAGTGTGGAGGTTAGTCGTGAATCCGTGTTGTAGTGTTACTTGCTATAGATGGCCGTTCGCCGAGGAGAGTAAGAACCCCCAATTGGATTCCTCAACCATATCGATTCATTGTCTTCATCTTTAATCCTTACATGGCTAAATCAGAAACTTGAGATATAAGAACCCTCAATCGGATTCCTCAACCAGATCAATTCATCATTTTCATTGTTAGTCCTTATATAGCCTCGTCCAATCAGTTGTCGGCGTGTCGCTGGTTGGCTGCTCTCATGTTGAGAGTAGTGACAAGTCTCGACAATTTGATTCTTGCACGGCCTGCTCGCCCTCGCCCTCACCCACACCTCGTGTCCATTGTCATGTGAAATTTTTTAATATATGTTTAATGTGTTTCATGATTGGTATAGTTTTTTGATATATTGAATTTTATTAAAACATTCACATATTTTTTATTTACAAATTTTGTTTAAATATATGTTTAAAATGTTTAATAATTAATGTTAGTATAGTTTAGTATGTTTATGAAATTAGTATAGGGTTTTTAAAATATTTGTTTAAAGTGTTTAATAATTAATGTTAGTATATTTTGGCATATGGATTTTATTAAAAAAATTTATATATATTTTTTTTCAAATTTTATAAGCTCTCGAGTTTAATGCCGAATTTTATCACGAAAATTTTTGTTGTCTATTTTTTACGAATTTCAAGGTCGTCGAATTCGAACCAGGTGACTTAGTCTGCACGTAACTGGGGAGAAATCCCCACTGCAAGTATGTCAGTGTCTTCTCCACCAATACATACAGATCGGGTAGTCTAACTGTTTCCATGCTTGCTTGTTTTAACTTTTGACAGTATCACTTCTCTTAAATTCTGTCCTATATGTCAAGGCTTCTCTTAAGGATCTTTATTGCCTATACAGTAGAAGCATAGTAAGAATATCCATCAGTATTGGTCATTGCTGTATGGAAATTCAGTGAATCTTTCTTACAGTACAGATATGGCATGGTCAACGTACTTTCAACTGTCTTTGACAATATTCATCTTGTCTTTGATAAATTAAAACACTTAAAAACCTATAAATATAAAGTAAATCGTCAAATTTTCAAGGAAAGAATTATTTTTTCCGATTTATTGCATGTTTGTGACGCTGAAATTCTTCTTAAATTTGTAACAAAATGAAAATTTTCATATCTATGAGATGTATACTTCCACATTAGAGCCATACTGGTTCTTTTTTTATGTATTTTTTCCATACCGAATACATATTTGTATTTGAATTTTACTACTATGAGTTGAACATTGCTTTGTACCCACAATGTCAAGTTTCGTCCCAACCCCCCATTTTCCGCTGTATATCCTATCTCACTCTTATGTACATACAATTTTGTATAACTTTCTTTTAAATTTCCTTATTGGTTTTTTCTTCCAAGGAAAAAACTATATATTTGTCATTTCAAGAATGAAATCAAAATATACATTGCTGAGCGCTCTTTCACAAAAACATAAAAAGGCATTCAGCCACCCCTGTAATTACTTATTACACTCTTCCAGTTAACAAAACGTTCCAGTTCTAAAATGCCCAAGCTCCAATAACACTTTCACTAAAAAAACCACTAGTCTCCTAAGGTTGCCATCTTCAGCCTTGCTGACAGTTAATAAAATGGATAAGGATATTTATGATGAGGCTTGATTACCCCTGAACTCTTGAATTTCCTTATTGGGTTATCTAGTTTTGCCATTTCATTTTAATAGGGGTTGAATATTTTCTCTGAATTTATTTCTTTCGTTCCTATCAATTATCCAGTCTTATGTTAGTTATCCTGGGATCTTTTATGCAGGTACAATGCATGCATGGCTGTTACAGAAAGTGACCACAAGCCTGTTATGTGCATGTTCAATCTAGATATTGCGTTTATAGACGAAGCAACCCGTAGAAGAAAGTATGGGGATTTGGTACACAAAGACAGAAGTCAAAACAATTCTATGGCATTCTAATGTCATCCCAGATACTGTTACTATTACCAACAATATGCTATGATCATGAGTGTTTCTTCTACGACTAACTAAAAATGCAGGCAGAATTTGGCAGAATTTCATTCTGTCTGCAAGTAAAGCATTTGGAAATTACAGCAAAAAGCATGATACAGTAAGAGGACACTTTGATTTTCCTCGTTGGCCTTGGTTATCATTTGTTTTTTCTTTCCTATAGCTCAAACTTTTCTTAGCCTATGAATAAAAGTTTAGCAGCCAAGCTATCCTATCTGCAACAAGTAAGAACTTCTAAAGGCCTGGTTCATTGCAGCAGTAGGTATTAGATTAATCTAGTTGAGATGAAACAAATAGGATTCTTTCTGAGACATGTTTGGGAAAAGAGTTGCTTTATCCCCTTATATGGAGTATACTGCACATTGAATGGGCAGTCCTGAATTAAAAGTTGCCCTTCTTGTTTTGGGTAGTTACCTTGGTTATTACTTATTATTGCTTAAATTGTTTGTTTACAGGTCATTCTAGCTTCTGAATTAGTTGGCTGAATAAGATTGTTGAAGTCTTCACTAAGAATGTACTTTTTACAAATGAAGGAGGAAAATGTGGACAGCGTTCGACATAATTGTTCATTTAAAGAAAGGGACAGAGTGGTAACGCTTTTGGTTGATAGTTAATGAATTACATGATTGCGAGCAAAATCAGTTTTGTGTGCATTAGTACAATTCTTGTTAGTTTATTTCATCAGCCAGATTTTGGAATAATGAGCTTGACAGGAGAGAGAGATAAGGTTTTAATCAATTTATTTCTATATTAATCTATCTAATTCGTATGCTGTGATTAGATGGAGCGTATACAATAGGAAAACCTGCCTACTTCTCCGTGTACGTCGATATTTAACTTGGATGTTTAGCTGTACAATAATGTAGTTTACTTGTAGTAACGAAGTTGGTATTAAGCTGTATGCTAAGGCACATTGCCTCTTTTATTTCAACTAGAAAAATCCACTGAATAGACAATTGTTAAGCTGACAGGAAGGCTTAACCTCCCGAACATAAGGCTGTAAGTTTACATTTTTTAGATTCCTTGAAGGAATTCGGTATGGAAACTACGTAGTGATTCTTTTCCTGTTCTACTCTGCTCTTCATGGAAGGCGAACATGTAATTAATCAATATTTTTATTGAAAATTACCAGTTTTTTCTACCATTCTAATTTTTAAAGAATTTTACCAGTTTTTCTACCATTTTAATTTTTAGAGAATTTTAACAGTTTTTCTACTATTGCAATTATAGGATAGCCTATGATGGAATTTCTATAGGATGGCAGTTTAGAGACGATATTAATATTATAACGCAATTAGATAAGGAGGCCAATTATTAGCCTCGCATTACAAATCCAACTAATTACTTCTATCATACTAAATGTATTTGGCTCTTGTTAGACTTTAGGTTTTGCTTCTGTTTAAACAAACTTCTTGTTATCTTATAATATCTACTTATGTTGTACTATCATTTATGCCTTCTATGTCCATTCGCTGTTAGACTTTGGTTTAGCTTTTGTTAAAACAAACTTGTTATCTCATGTATGCCTTCAGTGTCCATTCGCTGTTGGACTTTGGTTTAGCTTTTGTTAAAACAAACTTCTTGTTATCTCATATAGGATGTACTTAGGTTGTACTATCATTTATGGCTCCAGTGTCCATTCGATTCGATTTTCCAATATTTAAGTGGCTAACGTTTTCACATTTTGAAATAACTATCAGATCACATCAGTGCGTCACTGGTTAACTCTGACTCTGAATTCATAGCCTTGGATTTTTACAAAAGTATTAAAACATCGTTTCTGTAACTTTGCATACTATGGTTCACATAATTTTGGGTTGTTCTGTGAGTTTGCAATATTTTGGAACAAGGATAAGGATAAATAACAGCTACAGAATACGATATGAATAATGATTAAAAACAGCCTCAATAATTTATAAAGACAACTGCATTGGAATAAAGCTAAATATAAGCTTTGAATATGCAACAATGTTAAAATGGAAAGCTTCAGAGATATTAGAAAATGCGTGGTCCGGCATGGTTTTCGGAAAAAAGGCATCAAAAGATACTCGAAAGATGTTCTGAAGATGTTCTGAGAGGCCTCAGGCTGTGGTGACATGACTTATGGTCTGTCAATAGTTGGCTCATCAAAGGCTGTCCGAGGGTACCCTTCCAAAGGCTTCCCGTTAGGATTGCTCCAACCAGTGTACGAGTGCTACTAAGAGGCATCAATGTACGAGTGATACTGAGAGGCATCAGGCTGTGGTGAGCCACGACAGGTGGAGTCTGGTCTCATATTCTTGTACGGATGACTTCCATCGTCTAAAGGTGGATTAATGGGGTAGGCTTTTTTATTATAATTATAATAATGATGCTAAATTAAATATCAGTTTGTAATTATCTAATAGTGATGCAAGATATTAAACTACTCCATTTACATTGTTTAAAATATAAAATAATTCATAAAAAACTATTAACAGATTATCGTTATACATTATTAGTGTGTAATTAAACTTTCAATAAATTAGAACTATTTTGCATATACATAAGTCAGAAATTTGCATATACATAAGTCAGAAAGGCCTAGCAATATTGCAAGAATTAGAACAAATTCACATTATTTATACAATGAGATTTGAAAGTATGTATAGTATTTTGTAAAAGAAATTATAGAAAACAAAAAACAATTTTCATTAGAGGAAATTTGGTGTCGCCAACAATAAATTTTGTGAGTTGGAATTCAAGAACCAATAGAATTTCAATAAAATGAGTTAACCATAATGGTTGAATTGACATATTTGTCATAAAAGNGTATTTTTGATATATCTTCCTGTGTTTTTACTCAAATTTTAAGCAGAAGAGCTTGTTGGATGCAAAATTTAATTCTGCATCTAATGAGTGTCCACACTGCATACTTTTGACGGACCCCGTTACCCCAAAAACAAGAAATACCTGAAAAAGTGTGATGTTATAACTGCATACTTTTGATAGACCCCGCTACCCCAAAAACAAGAAATACCTGAAAAAGCGTGATGATAACATCACGTTTTTTTAGGTATTTCTTGTTTTTGGGGTAGCGGGGTCCGTCAAAAGTATGCAGTGTGGATACTCATTGGATGCGGAATTAAATTCCACATCCAATGAGCCCTCCCACTCAGAATTTGAGTAAAAACATAGGGAGATATGTCGAAAATACGAACACAAAAAGTAGTTTTTTTTCATTTTTCCTCCAAAGTTAATAACTATTAGTTTATTATTTTCCTTAAGAGGCCCATTTTAGACCTAAAATTTCCTCTAATACTTAGATTGTTGAATAGAATCCACAAGAAATAGATATAAATCTTTGCAATGATAAACCCTTCTAAGATCTTCGAGGAATGAATTATGAGACTTCATAATTGAGTTTTTCAACCAAAAGAAACAAACATTTTAAAGACTCATTTTTAGATAGTTCTTTTATTAAAATTTATTTTGATTCAAGGATATATGTTCTATAAACCAAGTAGGTCTCATAGGAGAATTAAATATGAACAAACAAACAAGATTATATGATGATCATTTAGAAAAATTATGTACTTTTAGCTCAAGGTAGCTTTAAACTTACCAAAAAAATGGTCGAATCTAATAGGTAATTGAATGTTTTGTAAGCATCTCATCAAAAGATTAATCTACAATATAATTTTCTAAATAATTAAAAATTATTTTTAATTATGGATAAAAGGTTCTATAAACCAAGTAGATCCCAAAGGATGATTAAAGATGAACAAACAAACCAAATTGTATGATGAACATGTAGAAAACTATATGAAGTAATTTTGGCTCAAGGTAACATTGAGATTGTAAAAAATGGTACAATCTGAATGACAATTGAATGTTATTGTAGGTCAATATTGTATAAAGAAGAGGCTTTGTAAGGACTTTTCTAGAGGTATATATCTTAGTATTGGTGTTACAAAATATTTCTATAACGACTTGTTTTATAGGTGAAAGATAGAAAGACCCACAAGAAAACTTGTTAGAGGCATGAGTGAGTTACAACAACATTGTTTTTTCTACAAAGAAAATAATTTACAACCTATTGGAGCAAATGCTCAACATAGTGTATAAACAAATATTGTGTAACATGTGGTCATGATGTTTGGGTTTGAATCCGTTCAACAATATAGGATAGTTAACTTTAACATTGGTTTAAATATAGTTTGCTAATGGGATTTATTAATATTTCCAAATTTATTGTTCATATTTCATAAGTATTCCAATTTCCATGTAACTCCCACATATTTAAAAAAATTGTGAGAGGGATATCATTAGCATGGCTATTTGGTTAATGTGATGCAAACACTATTAATTTGTTTTCATTTAATGAAATATACAGTAGTATATGATTGTGTATCTTTTAACTTCTCCTTACGTATGATGATGTTACATAATGACTAATCATCCAACATAATCAAACTTAAATCTTATATTCAACATATTAGAGGCTATAAAGACAACTCTTTGTGATTCATTCTCTTTGGCTCCACTATGTAAATTCTGCTTTGATAGTATTTATCTTCTTCCTAGAGGTATTGTACAAACTCAATGAGCTCTAAATAATGGTTTGACTCATAAAATTCATGTAGGGATTCATGAAACTAATATGGAGAATGGTTTGTTGTTAAATGTGGTTCCCAAAATAAATTGTACCATTTAGGAATTGTTGCAAGTTATTCATTTTGTATATTCTAATTTCTTTCATACATAGTCTTCTTTTATTGAATGAAAAAAAAAATAGGGGATTGTTTCTAAGAGAGAGTTAGCATAGTGTTCATTGGCACATGAGTCCCTAAGAGGCATTAAAGAGGATCTTCATTATCTTATTAGTTAGGATTATTTCTTGGAGATGGTATGCAATTAATGGGTAAAAAAAATCATTTACCGATTGAAGTCCCATTTGTGAACTGTATTCTACTATTTTACCATTTCACAACATTGTAGTTTTATGTTTTTTTTTTCCCTATTCACTTATTAATTAAGCATATTATAACCAGATATATTTTACAAGCAAAAATATGATTAGTAAAGAAATTTATTCTATTTTATTTTTAAAGAAAAGATCATATATTTGCTATTTCAAAAATGAAATCAAAATATGCATAAGCCTAGGAGCTCATTTTCAAGATCTAAACTGATATAAATTGCAAAAAAAAAAACAACTTATTCTCGTTATATATATGTAATGATTAAATAATAATATAATTACATCTATTTTGGCCTTGTTATATTTGAGCATCCTGTACAATATCAAGGTTTATGGATTATGATTAATAGTAGAGGACAAAATAGAAATAGTTTAGAAAAGGGTAAGACCTAGCCCAAGTTTGTTTTCCTTCTCAAAAAGAGCATAGCAATTGAACAATTTAGTAAGACTATTACTCGGGGCACTAGATTAAGCTGTGCACTGTTCAATTAAGAATGGATTAAAACTTGAGGTGGAATCATCGTAGAAACATAGTTTTTTGCTCATAAAATTAAGCAGCGTGATGAGAACCAAGATGATGGCTTCAACAAAAAAGAACCTACAGACCATACTAAATTGTATGCCAACCCTTGAGTAGTTGAAGTCTTCCCAATAATAAATTCAATATTTCAACAGACAGATTTGTTGATGGAATTTACCTGGAGTTTGTAGAGAATTGACATAACTTTGAGGGACATGAATACACATGTTCCATCTAGTATTCCAATGTGTTATCGTAACATGGTTCTCGGTTGTAAGTTTCTAGGCTATTTGACCAGGACCACTAAGTAATGACTAATGTGTTACTGTAATGTGGGCACTTTGTCAACTTAGAGACACAGTATATGGCGTATCACTCATTGGGTGCATGCCTTTTTTCCTGCAATACAACGACTGACATATAAGCACTATCAATTTTGTTGCAAGCAATTATTTGAACACAATGCAATGCCAAGATTTATATTGTTTATTTGTCACTTTGGGTTTTCAAAACAAAGCCGGTTATAATAATATTGGTAAGCATAGCTATTACAACCATTTACACAATTTGTTAAACACCATCAATGGTAAGCATAGCTACAATTGGATTAGATTCCATAGGACTATGACTACCATTGGCATGGGAAAACAAATGAATCCATATTTTGATCTTGTTTCCATATTGTCATATATGTTCAATATTGCAGTTTTGCTTAACATGCACAAGCACTAATTTTTGAGTGATAAATGGACTAGCTCAACCCCCCTGCATAAGTAATCTCTTACATATCACAATTTAAAGGTGTAAGCAACGCACTATCAAGATCTTATGAGATAAATATGAGGTAGGAATGAGATCATGCAGACAAATAGTAGTTAATTAAGAAAAGGCAATGATCGAGATAATGAAAACGAATGGCAATTCTTGAGTTAAAGGACCTACCAAAGGATATGGAATTATTTCAATTATTTCCAAGAAAGCTACCTTTTACTAGTTGTGTATAGGATCTCCTTTGAAACATTGGTGGCTTAAAAAATCACTCTTCACATCTGGTCTTTCTGTGAAGGTGTATTACACAATTGAGTCACTATGTAATTCTAATGTTAAATTGTGATAAGAAAGCACAACAAGATTTTATGGTACACGTTAATATAATGATGGTATGGTTTGATATAAAAATATATTGACATGTGAAAACATTATATAAATGTGACTCTATATAAAAATATATTGACATGTGAAAACATTATATAAATGTGACTATATAGTATAAATGACAATAAACATTCAAGCAAAAATATAAAGATAATGATGTCAATTGCATGCATGCACTGACAAATACACATGATTTTGAGGCAACGTCTTTGTTTTCATATCTTTGATATTCTAGCACATATTCAACAAATTGATAAGAAAACATGGCATGCTTTTATGTTACAAGTTAATACAATAATGATATGTTTTAATAGAAAATATATCATGTGTCAATACATCATGTCAACATTATTCTATATAGAAAAAATGGCAACACACATTCATGTAGAAATATAACAATAATTAAATATCAATTACGTGTAGACAAATACACCACTTTTGTCCAAATTCAATATTCTAACAAATATTCATTGTCATTTGGACTTCAACACTTGCAAGTTTAAGAATACATTATGTAAAAAGTTTTTAATTTAAACATGTTATTAATCCTTCACGGACTATGATGACAAGTTGAAGAACACATTATTTATGTTAAAAATTTGTGATTTTAAACATGTTATTAATCCTAGACCAACTATGATGGGCTAATACCTTTCAATATTTAGATTACTTTTTTTTGTATGGACTTGAGTACACTCGTCTTTAATAGGTATTCTTGAAGAATACATTATGTATGTTAAAAAATTGTGATTTTAAACATGTTATTAGTTTTACACCAACTTCAATATTTAGATTAGTTTTTTTTTGTATGGACTTGAGTACACTCGTCTTTAATAGCTCTTTTTGGGCAATCATTGTGGCCATGATTCTATCAACTTGTGTTAACCTTCATTAACAAGTCAAGAATGTGTTATTTATTCCAACTTAACTAAGGATATGGGTGTTCCCATGAACATGGGTAACACATTTTGGCAAGCAGAGGGCATGAGTATGAGAATTATTAGAGGAAATTTGGGGTCTAAAATGGGTCTCCTATGGAAAATAATAATAAAAATGCCACGTCATTACACATATGCCATGTCACACTAAGTCTAGTGAAAGTTGGCCTATATTGTCTCATTAATAATAGTTAAAAAGTATGTTGGGTTAATGTAGAGTTAAGAGATGAGAGTTAAAAATATGAATGAAAAGTTTAGAATATTGTACACAATAAATAATAGTGGTAATTTTCTTAAATTCACATTATAATTTATTTATAAATATATCGCTATTTTGGTGTTTTTAATAAAATGTAAACTTAAACATATTTATATATTTAAATTATAATGAAAAATAAAATTACAATAATATTAAAAATTAAAAATTCCTATTATTATTTACACTACATAAAATAAAAACAATAATAATAATAATAAAAGAAAATTTACACTACATAAAATGAAAACAATCAAAATATATATTCTTATATATTTTATAATATGATGTTGGTTTTAATAGTTTTATGTAGTTTTTAATAATATTAAAAAGGAGTAGTCTATTTGTTAGAAGTTTTGGATTTCTTGGTAATTTATTTATCCAAATCATTTTTTTTTCTTTCCAAAATCTGAATTTTGAAGTGCCCAAATCATGTTTTTAATGCATAAATGGATTCCAACATCCTCAAATACCTCACGGGCATCAAGATGATGCAATCTTAACAATTATCATATGTTTTTTCAAAAATTACTCTAAAATTTCTATTTGAAAACAAGCCCAAAAAAGAAATTAACAAAGGTTGAGCACTTCTAATATTTATACCACTACATATTAAAAATATTTATTTTATTTTATTTTATATTATATTAGTATTTAAATGTCTTAATTAGTTAAATATATTTAAATTAGTTATATATGTTTTAATATGTTATATATTTTAATTCGTTAAGAATATATCTTTAATAATATTATAATTTATTTTACTTTTATTTTATATTACTATTGTTCTAATTATTAGGGAATATAGTAATTAAATATATTTAAATTTTTAAAAAGAGATTAACTTGTACTATTAAAATTACTACATGTTTTTATTTAGTTTAAGATAATTGCATTTAAAATTAATTATTATTCATATATATATATAAGATGGAACATCGCTAAAAAATTCTCAGGTACTTTTCCATTTTTTTTAGGATGGTACCCGAGGTAAACCGTTGTCCCTGATTACGGGGCCTAACCCAGTGGAGATGACGAGTGAGGCCTCTGCCTAGCCACCCGAGGATTTGACCCCAAGACCTTCTGCTAGCGTAAACAACTCTCAACGACTTGAGCTAACCCACTAGGCTGGTTATTATTTTTAAGATATTAATTATATAAATGATTTTAGTATTTCAAAATCACTCCACTATAATTTTAATTAATGCTATATTTAAGCTTTAAAAGACTTGAAGTAGTGATTTTGTAAAGATGCACATAGTATATATTATAACATAAAAAGGGGAACCAAAATACATATATTATTCATGACGAAACTTCAAGGTGGCTCGAGGAAATGAAACCACTATCCCAACCAATAAAAAATAGTGACACTTCTAACCATCATAAGGCAAAAGAAGGCCATCCCAACACAGGGAAAACAAGCCTAAGAACATCTACATGTCTAAGAGTTTAAGTACATTGTTGCAAAATTGGGTATTCTACCATCTAACAACTTATCCAAAAAATATAACCAAAAAAGCTGAAAAACACAGTAATTTCCCGAACTAGAGAAACCCTGTTTAGCTCGAGTGTTCACCATTAGCAGAGTCAGCTCCTTCTTCAGTTATTGGGAAAGGTTTCTAGTCCGAGCTGTGACAATCCTTCGTCGGAAGCTTAACTGGTAGGGGCTCCAACTTGCGGGGCAGTACTGGGTCCTCCATGTCCCAGAGATGAATATTTCAGGTCGGTTCCAAGAAAGGCCCAGGCGGCGAAAATGCTTCCCCTCGTCCCTTTGTTTCCTAACCATGAGGCTTGTTACATTGTCCAATGTTCTTCCACAATTTCATAGACACTATGGGAGGTTGTTGCAACAATGTTTTCCCCTGTCAGGATGGGCTTTGTTGCTCCCATCACCTCAGACCTCTTATCAAACAAAGCATCCCCCCAATCTAGATTTTCTTCAAGATTGTTCATATTATCAATAGTTTGTTGCATGGTGTCCTGAATGTCCAAGGGAACCGCCTTGGCATTCCTCCACTGCGATTGAACATCTTCCGTCAAGAGACCCAACATGTTCTTGGCCACCTAGTAGTGGTTAATTTTTCCCACATAGTGCGCAAAGGAAAGCTAGTAAGCCACAATGCTTGCTTCCCAATCATCAACGAGTCTCTGTGTAGATGCACAGACATAACTGACATAACCTCCCCCTCTAGAATGACCAGACCTGTAGTGTTCCGAGGCTGCACAACTGTTGCTTCCACGCCTTGGCTTACCTCTCTCACAAGTTGCCATCAAGACTGGTTCTTCACACTCAATGCTCACCCTTCTTACATAATCAAAGAGCAGATAGATAACCAAAAATACACAATGCAAATCCATGTCGATCGAGCTTTTGTTAAGCCCTTAATCAAGCTTTTAAAAGCTCAATCAAGGGATTAAATAAGTGCTCAATCAAGATATTTAAAAAAGCTCGATCGAGGGTTTTCTTAACCCTCAATCAAGACTTTTTAAATAGCTCGACCAAGCTATTTTCATTAGTAAGAAATAATAGAATTTAGTGGGAAGACTATAGAAAGTAAAAGGTAGCTTGATTAAGCTATTAGCTCGATCAAGCTTTTAGTTTAACTGCAACTAAACCCTTGATCAACCTATTTAAAAATGTGACCGAAACCTCAGTTTAGGGTTTTTAAAAGCTTGATCGAGGGCTTGAAAATAGGCTTTTCACCCTCTTTTCTACAAATTTTATTTTATTGGATTTTTTGCCAGGTCTAAACCCTGTCTTGGGATGCACCTTAGGTGGTGGATTTCATACTGATGGATTCATCAACGAATCATCTATCTATTGACATACAATTTACGACTTTCTGAGTTCATATGATATTTTTTTTAAACTTATTTTCAAACTTACACTTACAAAACCATCTCCACAACTTCGAATCAATACAAAGAAAAATCAAGGACACAAAAAGTACATAGCCAAAAAATTTCAAAAAATATATATGCCTCGTATCAACGTGTATTTTTCAAAAGTTTTTTGTTTGTAACTAGTATAAATTTTTTTATGTGCACACACATTTGCACAAAATGCAATTAAAATATTCAATGTACACTTTCAAAAATTAATAAAAAAATATTCCAACATAAATTAAAAAAAAAAGATATACCCCCTGGTGGAGTTTCTGTAGATTATGTTCATATATTTTTCCTTAAAAATTATGTGTTATGACTAAATTATTTTACATGCACCCAAGCCACTTGTTAACTTTTCCTGAAATGTACAAGAATAAACCTATCATTAAATGCAATTTTAGCATATTAAATAATATTATTATTTGAAAAAATATAGGTGGAAAAAAACATAATTCCCCACAATTAGGGTTTTTTGTTGCATGTCAAAATTCACAAGGCAAAAACGAGTTTTGAAGGCTTCGATTTAATAAATGAGTAAAATATTGAAATTTCATCATCATTTTTGTCCAAATTGTTACCCATCTTCTTGGATTTACCCATATCTTAAATGGGCATGACACCTTAATGATTTCTCACGTGGAGATCACTTTCAAGACTTCATTGACTAAATTTTTTAATGGTAATTTAGTAGTTGAGTTTAGAAGTTATGCACCACTCCAACCCAATCCCATGAGTGAGTTAACAATTGTCTATATGTAAATCCCAACCAACAAAAATAAATGTAAATTGATGCAGAGGGGTGCCCTGCAACTCTCTTTCCACGGGTTTACAAACATCTCTGCCTCTTAGATGCACAATTACAAACTCGTATTAATTAATAATAGAGATAAATCAATACCAATGGGAACAATATATGTTGACATTGAGATCAACATAACAAAAATTTCAAGTCTTCCTTTATTTAACATTTCTCAGAAGATACACAAAGGAACAATAATTCATTCTCTCTAACATATTCATACAAAAAATATTGCTCACTCGTTCTGCAGCAATGAAGTTAAGCTCTAGAAGCTTTACATGCACATGAAACTCTGAACCAAGCTGAATCAAACCCACTCTCTCTAATGTTGATCCCCAACGAAGGAAGCTGACCTGAATTGGGCCCGACTGAACCAAAATTCTTGAGTTGAATAGAGATGAAAAAAACCCATACTCCTTCGAATTTCTCCCTTTTTATCTTTCCCTTTCCATCTCTTCATTTTCCTATGTTGAAGGTGGATGGTTGTAACCATTCCTCTCTCATTGACGTGGCAAACTAAACTGTGTCCATGTGTGTAGCCTGATCTGTAGCTCACACGATCTGTAGTCGTGAGGTTCCATGACCTGACTATACATCAGTGAAAATGTGTAGCTACATGTGTTCTATAACAACACATCTTTTAGCGATGTAGTTCCGTAGTTGCACAACTCTTAGTGGCGGATCCCATAACAACAAAGATTCTCAGGAATAGGTTCTGTAGCAACTTATTTCCTCCTAAAACTACTATCCAAACAAAAATATTTTTTGGGTGATGCTGACTGCCCAAACCCAAGGATACTCCTGCATTCGAAACCCTTGGTAAAAAAACTTTGAGCATCCTGCTCAAAGAGTTTCAATGAATTCCCCCCTATGTTTATTTTCCCTCTTTTTACATATATTTTATGCAAACCCAATGAGGCTCACTCTGCAAAAAAATGTTCTCAACAAGGCTTACAGCCTTCTAACATCCATGCCCAACAGGGCATACTGCCTACCCATCCTCCTGCTGTAATATGATCAACAACACAAGTTGTTCATCCGCTGCATTGTTCTCTTGAAATGCAACACTTTTGTCCATGGCATAAAGGCCAAAATCCCTGGGACGTCTATTATGTATGTTTTTAAAACTCACGGTGTCGATATTGTACACCAACTCCAAATAAAAATCACACCTCAGAATAAAAAGTGTTTCCAAATCCATCATGCCCAACAACAAAAATATTCGTTTCCAGGGATTTACCTTCCTCAACATTTACACCAAATGTATCCTTTCATTTCCCCCACAGTTTTTCCTTTCAAGCTTACAAGACCCATCATCATGTGAAACACATCCTTGTGATCTCAACCATCTCACCACCTTCTTCAATATTTCACCTACTGTGATTGCTTCACATTCATCTTGGAACAAGTCTTTAAATGCAACATTCCTTTTTGGTGCATCACATGCTGTCAAATCAAACAATGCTATTGGGGACATACCTTCAACAATAAGTTGTCTAGTGCAACCACTTCTTGACAATGTCTTCAAATATGAACATGTTTTATCTTCATCATCTTCTCTATCCCTCAATTGTTGCACCCATCCATTTCCTTATTGCAAGGTGTATTCTTCAGCTTCTTCTGTGGTATTCTTCATAGTGCCAAATCTTGTCACATATCCTTTTCCAAGTTGTTTGTGTTCATAGGATGCGTCTTCCTGGATTTCATCTTCCACATGATTAACCTTTCCAATTTTCTCATGGACAAATTATTTTTTAATTCTATCATCAACAAGTTATTTAAGGTAATTTCCAACACCATTTTCATAGCTTGGAATCCAACCAAACTCTCCCGCATACCTTCTACTGCAAAATCTTTCTCTATTTCCTCTTGGACTCCAACAAAATTGGGCTCAAATTCTCCACTTGAGAACTCTTGGACAATCATCTTTTCCTTATCATTTGAATATTCATAACTTGTAATATTAACTTGAGCAACATCCTCTAGAGCATCTTCACCCCCTATGGGATATAAAATATCAACTCTCACAACATCCTCTTCTATCCTTGTATTATTAGCAACCTCATGGTCTGCAAGGTCATCTTCTTCATCGCTTTCTTTTACACCTACAAAAATAACAAAACCATTACATGATACAAGGACTTCTTGAGTTCCTAGATGAAATCATGGCCTCCATGCCTCTTCATCCTTCTCAACCTCTTCATTCTTTGGAGGTCTCCTGGAAAATTTCCACTCACTCTTCAACACAGACTATTATATTATATGATTCCTTGACTTATTGATCACCCGAAGCCAAATTCACATGTTCCTACTGGGATTGCTTTCCAAATCATCTAGTCTTTCTTTCAAGAAGTCTACCAAATACTTCTCCAGTCTTCTATCCTCTATCGTATTCTTTTTCTGAGGGATTCTTGCTAGGATCTCAATCATGTCCATCAATTCTCTAATTCCATTCATTCCTCATCTCTTAGGGTTCCTTTCTTACCCATTCTTTCCACCAAGATGCAATTTTTTCTCCTTCTCTGCAAATTGCCACTTGTATACTTCTACTATTCTCCAATATTCTCCATAATTGTTCTTGACTATCTTAAATATTTTGTTCTGCTAATTCTGTAGTTCCCTTGGCTCCTCTTTCCTCCTCAAGGCATTCGTTTTTGTGGTTGTATCTTCACACACTTGACTCAAAGTATTAAATCAAGACAACTAGTTACAAAGTTCCTTTCCAACACTATCTCCCACGAGCTCCACTTCCAACAATCACACTTGATGAAAATACCTTTGATCAAGTATTCCATAACTACAGTCTCTACCCATAACAATTTCTCATGGAACCAATTCCACGGGAGCTAAATAACTCTCTAATAATTTTGTAATTCTTCTTTACCAAGAACTAAACCTCTATTTTGCAAGTCTTATTGTTTTCCCCATCTTCACAACATAGAGATGAAACTAGCTTTGATGCAACTTGATGCAGAGGGGTGGCCTGTAACTTGTTGCTCACTCGTTTTGCAGCAACAATGTTAAGCTCTGGAATCTTTATATGCATAGGAAACTATGAACCAAGTTGAATCAAACCGACTCTCTTTGGTGTTGATCCCAAATGAATGAATTTGAACTGAACTGGGCCTGATTGGACCAAAATTCTTGAGTTGAACATAGATGGAAAAAAAACCCCAACTCCTTCGAATTTATCCCTTTTTATCTTTCCATTTTTGCGTCTTCATGCTCTTGTGTGGAAGGTGGATGGTTGTAACCGTTTCTCTCTCATTCCACGTGGAAAGTTGGTATGTGTTCATGTGTGTGGAGTGATCTATAGCCTATGTGATTTTTAGTTCACACGATCTGTAGTCATGAGGTTCCATAACCCAACTATACAACAGTGCAAATGTGAAACTACTTCTGTTCTATAACAACACATCTCTCAACGATGGAGTTTTGCAGCTGCATAGCTTTGAGCGGCAGATCCTATAATAGTACAGATTCTGAGAAACAGGTTCTGTAGCACCTTATTTCCTCCTACAACTACTATCCAAACTAAAATATTTTTTGGGTGACATCGATTTCCCAAACCCAAGGATGCTCCTGCATCAATTAGCAACATTCATCTAATATATTACATAAATCTACATGAAACAACATAATGAGATTCAGACTTGGAATTGAAGATAACCCAACTTACAATCAAAGTAAACATGGAACTATTGACCTCTAACCACTTTCTCCCGTCAATTGCAACCAATCGGGAAACAACATGTGGGGAATGACTCTTGTCCCAACCAATCCCTTTTTCAATACAACTAAGAACCCCTAATCTTTCAATCAATAAACTATGCCAACATCTATTATCTTTTCCACTGAAGCCCAAGCTCCAAGAAATTTTGAACACCAATATTTTCTCAAAGCAAAAAGATATCTTCACTACCTATTCAACATCCATTAAATAATTATTCTTCACATCCATTTATTGATAAGATCCCCTTGTCAATTAGCAATCAACTATTTTCGTTAATTATGAAGCTTTTAGTTATTTCTTCTCTTTTTAGCTTATCCCTTAATTTGATTTAATTATCCCCCCATTTTTTTATTATAATAAATTAGTTCATTTATTAGTATTAGAATCAGTATTACTATTCTCATTTTTATTTATTTATTTATTTTATTTTTTGTCATTTATTTTTATTATTTTTTGTTTGTTCGATTTCTCGACACTCAAAGCCGGTAGCAATGAACCATTAGCTAAGAACTGCAACCCAGGGGAATTGAAGACGTCAAAGTCACCCGAGAATTGCACCCGGCCTGGGCCACACCAACCCTTAACATGGATATCTTTTTTTTTGTCTACTCCTAGAAAGCTCACCCCTAATGGGAATTGAACTCGGTCGCCCTGCTAACAAGACCCACACCATATCCGAATGAGCTAGCAAGAATTGACTCTTATCATTTATTACCATTTTCATGTAATTTATTAATTATTATTATTATATATATGTATATGATTTGGGGTGTTTCATACTCCATCCGTTTAATGAACTTCGTAAAAAAGTAGCTTTAATTATGTTACTTATGGGTTTTTAATTTCTTATTATATCTTCCACATTACCCTCTTCTACAACTAGTATAATAGCTACCCAAGAGACCGCAACATGCATCAAAAGTCCACATCACAACTTAAGGGAAGTGCAAGACCAACTCTAGTCATCTTCTCAACTTTATATATTAGCCTAAAATCCTATTGACCTAACTTAAGTCTCATCTACATAAGCAATCATATGGTATGGTACACTAACTTGTGTACCCCAAGCATCTCAAAAGGTTAAACTTCCTCTCTAATGCCTACTAAGTGCTCAACCCCAAGCATATAATTCCAACCACACAACTCCATCAATGAGTACAACTCCAATATCAAGCACTCTAGCCTTCTCAAGATGACCTTGTGTTCCATCAAGCGTCATATAAGGGAAAATAATCATTGGAATAGGTTATTGATTGAATTTTCCCAAATCCATTAAGGTGTTACTCTATATATATATTCCTTTATATATATTGGCTCCCACTAAATCATTGAATGAAGCAACTCGCTATGGCCATTGGTGGATTTCCTGTCAATTACAATCTTAGAACATGAAAGCAATGCACTGATTATGATTAAAACAAAATCATCCCATATAAAAGAATCCACTTTCTAATTTTTGCATGTCATCATGAGAACATAGCATCATTGTCATCACAAATTGTCATTGTTGTCATAAGAACATCTCTTCATAAAAGTACCGTGTGCAATTTACAAAACCCCATCACGTTCATGGAATCATCATGGGAATATTTATCATCTTATCTTTATCAAAGGTACACCTTGCAATCAAAAGAATTACATCAAGATAATTAAATGGAACCATGTGTGCTCTTAAGACAAAATAACATTATGAATATCATACATCCCGACACATAGCATATGTGGAACAATAAAACACCATGAACATTCTTCTCATGATTAAACATGCTCCAAATCAAAGTCATTCGCATGATTGAATATATAATCAATGATTACAAGATATCACATCTAGTGCAATAAATACTATCAAAACATCCATTTAGTACATGGATTTTATCAATCCAAGGTAACCCTACAAATAATTATCATGAAATACCTTCATGATATACTTTGAGTGACATGTGGTATCATCAAGATATTGATCATGTTTGATTGTTGTTTCTCATCTTGCAATAAGAATATTGCATTTTATAGGGGTAGTTATATAATTCAACAAATTACTATCGAATATTAGAGTCCCTCTTATATTTACTCATTTAAATACACTATTAAAATTTCAAGATCCCATCATTTAGATCCATAATATCTAGTCATGTATTCATTTTTACATAGTGAAATTTAGTGAATTCTACTACCACAAAACTAGGCTCTAGGAATAGTCATTGTTTTGATAATAAATTAACATCCTCATTCAATTCTCCATATATGTGAGTGAAGCGATTATTATCAAAACTAGCAGTATTTTCCTTTAACTATGTATCCATATGTTGTAGGATTATATTGAGAATCAATTGATCTGACTACATCCATTTTATCGCTAACACTGAGATCTTATAAACATGCAACTAGTAAACCTCATTTGAAATTTCCACCATCATCAATGACCTCGATGCCATTAGTTCTACATAGTTATTAGATCCACTTCCTAGGAAATATTTAAAATTGAAATAAGTATTAAGTATCCTCCAAAAATAATAAGCTCCTAAACTGCATTTTGGTCCTTCTCCTTGACATGCTCCATCAAAGAAGCCCCATGGAGTGGAATTATTTTCTTGAAATGTACATATATGATTAAGGAACCTATTTTTAATTTACTCCTTTAAAATTTGAAGTAGTGCCACTACTTGTGTTGAGACCTAAAAAGTGGGAATGGATATGGGATTGAAGAAAAGTTTGTTTTGAGCTAACCAAATGTCCAACAATACAAGTATCGAAATTACCATTTTCTCCTTTAGATCCTGCCTCTAAAACCATAACATGAGACCATTTTCTATGTTGTCCCAAGACCAAACATTATTTAGATTAAAAAACTATATGAATTCCTTTTAGAACTATATAGTAAAGGGATAAGAAATAGCCATATGAGAATTAATATCTTCATGATTCATGCAAAGCACACAAAAACCTGTCACCTCTGTAGAAAGTCCCAATTCAACACTTTGTTGCATAATGATAACCACATATATTGGATGATTGATTGTTTTGGAGCCTTTACTTTCCAAATATTATCCCACCACCAATTGGGATCGTATCCCTCCTTTTATGTTAGAGCTTTGTAGACTAAACATGTTATGTGCATGCCCCCAACATTATTTATTGATTGGACCAAACAAAGATATGTATAGGGCCAATGAACGACTTGATTCAAAGTAAAATATCCTTGTTCATGCAAGTATTGTATCATAATCTCAAGGAGGAAAATATTATTTCCACATTCTAGAATAGTATCAACAATGATAAGAACATATATTCCATTGCCAAGCTATCAAGCTAGATACTAACCAAGGATTGGGAATGCTAATACCAATTCCTTCCAACAATTTAATATTTTTTAATACACATTCTTTCTTTCATTATTGAGTC
Organism: Pseudotsuga menziesii; assembly: GCA_001517045.1. Lineage (NCBI taxonomy): Eukaryota > Viridiplantae > Streptophyta > Pinopsida > Pinales > Pinaceae > Pseudotsuga > Pseudotsuga menziesii. The sequence continues at coordinate 184,829 of LPNX010117935.1, forward strand.
TTGCAAAGACATTGGGGAGATATATTTATTCACAATAATTATATTTCATGGCCTCCCCCTACTTATGAGATTCCAAATACCTTTGGATGCAAAATTCTATCCAAAATTATGAATATCACACAGTCACCTTCATGTTTTGGTTGAGCCAAAATTTTCCATTAACAAGATGTTATCTCCCTTGATTAGAACTTCCCTTCCAAACAAAATTGAAACAAGTTTTCTTTATTCTCTCCATTACCCCTTTAGGGATATGTTCCAAGGAGTGCCAATAAACTATTATTTCCTCCCATACTAATTTTACAAATGTCAACCTCCGACCTCTTGATTATGACACCACATTATTCATAATAGGTTTTAATTAACTAATGTAACTACTATTTAACTGTGTTAATTAGACCAAAAGTTTTAAATGTACACTTTTCTTGTGAAATATATGTTCCTAACATATTTCCTAGGTCAATAGGTATAATTTCAGCATTATGATTTATAGTATATGTTCCATCATAATATAACAACAAATTTGATATGTAATAACCCAAGTTAATCAAAGTAAAGATAGTAAATTTACCTTTAGAATCTAGTTAATTTAGGAATCCACTAGTCCAGGCTTTAGCATGTGTTACCCAAACTGGATTTTTCCTCCTAATCAACAAACAACTTAATGGCTAGTTTTAAGAAACATGTGGGGTTTCCTAGCCCTTAGTGCCCACAAATCTAATAGCAATAATAAAAGTAGTTATATATATCATTTGATTTCTACCCCCAACCTCTAGGTTTAGTAAAAGACATACATCCTCCTAGTTTCCTTACCTTTCCAATAGAATTTCCCTTCCAAGAACCAACCCCTCTACTATCTCCCAAATCCGCTTTTAACATTTTTTTTCCATTGCCTTCCTATCCCTCTTGAGAAGGGCCCTAGGAAGGTCAAATACCATATAATAATAATTCACCTACTTAATGTAAGTTATTTGATAACCCACTAAGCAAGACAAATTTCAAATAAAATTTTAATTCACATCTCGTAAGTCTAAATATAATAAAATATAAGTTTATCATAAATACTCCGAAGCAAGATAAATTCCAACCACATCAAATCATATTTGGTAAGAATTCAAAATTGTATCCCCCACTTAAATGAATTAAATCTTAAAATGAAATCTAACCGATACAAAATAAAAGGTAAATTAATCTAAACTAAATGCAAATTAACCCAATGAAATACTAATTACGATTATATACTTTAACCCTTGTTGCACCCATCATGCATCAACCATGAATAATAATAATAATAACAACAACAACTAATATATATTAGAATGGTACTAGTGTACACATGCAAGGTATGTATGTATATCCAGCATACAAATAACTTGTGCGTGTACTAAAGATAATCATCACAACCTCTAGTGCATATTTCATTAATGATCTTACAGACACATGCAATGCAATAATAATGCAAACACACACTATACAATCTTACTAACTAAATCACAATATATCATTATCAATTGAACATTATACTTAAATTTATTCGTATTGAATTAAACATGTGATTGAACATGAACTGAACCAAGTACAAAAATAAATTGGAATATTTAATTCTCAAATAACATCCTTACTACTCTAAACCATCCTTCCTTCATAACCTACTTCTATCTTCCACATTCTATCCATCCTCAGTTGGAATATGCTAGTGTCAACTATATTGACCTAGCTCTATATATAACCCATAATGAAAAGCATCGACAAATCGACCTAACTTCCCTACTATACAAGTAATAATTATCATCACACAACTTGGGGAGCATGGATTAACATGGCCTTGCCACAACTATAGGATTCCGAGGATAAATGATGGGTAATACCTCCACTTCTCCTAATGGAACTAGATCCAACACTCTATCAATAATCATTTTGTATTTTTATTGTTGTTCCTAGAGTTGCATCGTCAAATGACCAATTTGGGAAACCATGTTTCCTACAAAAATGTGTAGGAACCCACATTTCATCGCAATGTTTGAACTAACAATGAAATTGTGAAATAAACACTTCATAGCTTACCCTTTTCTCTTTTGTTGTCGACAAAATCAGGGTCACTTTAGTAGCACAATGTATCTAGATATCACTAAGCCCCTCTAGCATTTGAGTTAGTCTAATAAAAACATAATATCATGCATAATATTTATTATTTCCATGTAACTACCAAGTTATCTATTGTCAAACAAACAAAAAATGTAATGTATTCATCATGTACATGGCACCCATTTTTTCATTTAATTATAAATTTAATGGGTATCGATGTACCTATCCTTCCATTTAGATTTGCATGCTAGAATAAAATCACACAACTATCATCACTAATAATATATACAATAACCTTGAATGTAACTTTTTCAAATAAATAAATACAAAACATGTTATTATGTTGTTTAGTTGTTAGGGAAAAATGTAAGTCATTACATTGATAGCAACCTATTACACTAGAATTTAATATTCCTTTCATCTTTTTAGTAACATCTAGTGCCAGTCTTGTTTTAAGTAACGATTTGGTTTCAAGGTGAAGCCCAAAATTTGAGCCCATAATCTAAGTTCAAGTTTGCAAAAGAGAAAAATAAATTCATAGTTTGGCATGCTTCATTACTCATATCATTGAAACTCATCGAAGACTTTTGAAAATAAATTTCCATGCACATGGATTTGCAATATAGTTGGAGCATATCCATTAGTGTTCGGCCTTAAAGAATATACACATTTGTGAAAATAAAAACATCATCAACAAATAAAAGGTAAGTAAGAAATTCATCTCCACCAAAATTTACCACTTTGATAATTCTAGATCTCTTAGTTGTTGGTATGGCTTAATAATCCCTTTAGGAACTAATAAGATTAAGTAGGGGGAAAAAGTGCATGTCTTCCTTAGTCCTCTTGAAGGTGTAAAAAACGATGAAGCAAATCCATTTACGACAAAAAGAAAATATATAGAACACACAAAACCCATAGTCCAATTAACCACTGACATGTTAAACCCAATATTTATCAACAAAATCCTTAAGTATGGCCAAAATTTCTTATCATAATCCTTGGAGAGGTCTAATTTTACCACCATATATGGCATATTTATTAATCTGTTGGAGTGTAGACCTTCTTATGCAAAACATATTGCTTCATTAATCTACCTTCCCACCAAAAATATAAATTGCTCTAGAGAGATAGAATATGAGAAGAAAAAAATCAATTTGACTACCAAGACCTTAGAGATGATATTATATATACAATTGCAAAGATAGATAGGTCCATAATCATTAAAAGATTTGGGATTGCCATCTTTAGGAATCAAATCAATGAAGGTAGAGTTGAAAGGTCCTAACACTTTACCTGTAATATTGATCTCCTCCATCACCCTTAGTAAATCATCACCCAGTAAATCAAACAACTCCAAGTAAAACTCAACTAACCACCCATCAAGGCTAGGAATATCGTTGTTTATAAATGTTGTTATCATATTCAAGAGTTCATCAGGTGTTATCTCCTCAAATATTTCATATTGTCCTCATTTAACACTGTTGGAAAGAATTTTGAAAGCTTAGTGATATTTTCTATGTTTGTTTCCATAAGTTCATTATAAATCCTCCCAAAATATATTACACCTAACTCATCCATTTCCATGAAATTTATAACATAATTCCCATCTCCATTTACCATCTCCCAAAGTGTATTAATGTTTTTTGATGCTTGGAAAATTTGTGAAAAAGATTGTGCTCTCATCTCCTAACTCAAAGTAGCCCAACTTTTCAATCTCCAATCAACCTCTCTATCATCTAATAATTTCATTTTCTTAATCTCTAATTGTGTAATTCTAATAAATTCCACTATTATCCACTTGAACATCTCTCCAAATCGCTCCTTGGTCTCATTGAGTTGCTTGCCTATATTTCTAAACATATCACCTGCCCAAACAACTACCTTCTCTTTAATTTCCTTTAAAGATCTATCAAATTGTACATTGGATGAGGCTCTAAAGTTTTGATTATAACTCCTCTAGGTGGTTCTCAACATCTCTTGGCACTCCTCTTCTATGAACATGTTGAGTAAATTAATTGTTGATTAAAACAATCAATTCCAAAACATTAATTATCAACCAGAGAACATCTGTTTGTTTCAAGGTTATCATGCGAAGTCTATGTAGGAAACACTTTCCCCTCTAACATTGGTTTTCTAATACGTGTTGTAGTAAAGTACATCAATCCAATCTTGCATAATTGAAACACGCTTGCAGAAACTAAAACACAATTGCAAAAAGTAAAGCAATTTAAAAAATGTAAAGAAAGTAAACACACTATGGATGCAACCACACTAATCTATGGATCTAACACACTTGCATAAATAAAGAAATTGAATTAAAAATACATTTACAGAAATAAATGAATCAAAATAAAATACATCTTGTGTAAGCAATATGAATAAGTTAATATATTGACAAACTAGAGAACTATAATCTACATTATTAAAGATCTCAAAAGAAATATAATTTTATTCCATCATAGCTTGGATTGTTTCTCTAAGAGTCCTCCCCTTTTAATGGAGAAGGAACTTTTTTTTATACAAAAACTTGGTTAAAACTAAAATAAATGTATATCCAAAAGTTTCTCATGTAGTTACAACAATTTGCTAATAATTAGCAAATAGAAAATCAATACAAGATCTCTACTAATTATTCAAAACTAATCAAACTAATCTTATCTATAGTTCCAATATTCTCTCCAAATCCAAAATGGTTGACGATGATACAAATCTATACCATATCTTGGTGGTTTGAATATTCAAAATATTGATTTTCATGGAGTAGAAAAATTGTTCATGGAGTAGCAATAACAGTAATGGAAGGAGTAACAATAGATAATAAAACATCAATTTCTCAAAAGTACGATCTAGTTTTTTGAGATATTTTGAATATAGGATTATATTGACTTAATAATGCCTCATATAAAAAATCTCAAGTATCCACTTTGTGGATTTTCAATGATACAAGTTGGAGCAAATTTCCTAAAATAACAAAAAATGGCTTGGAGTTGTTTATGCAAAAGTCATCAAACTCATCCATATTTCAAAGCTAAATGCAAAATATGTTATTTTTCCAATGTTTAATCATAATATTCATGAATTACTAAAGAAATGTAATGGAAACGGTGTTTGGGTCTAAATCTCGCGTATAAGCATTAAAATGGGCTAATGAAAGGTTATGGGTAAGTGACAAGGGATTAGAAAAAGGGAAAATAGGATGTAAAATGATGAGAATTATATGACCCAATATAACCCCCTTGAATTAAACTTAAAAGAACTCCCTGGATTCTAATCCTTTTTTTCAAATTGTAGAAATATTGGACTATGGTCAAACAATTTTCCATATTTTGTCCAAGATTTTTACATGTCCAAATTTTGCAATAATGTAGCTGAGTCTAAAAATCTATCTAGTCATTTAAAAATATCCATTATTGTCCTATTGCTACACTGCATTGGCCTGATGGACTTTGGATCCACATCTATTAAAACATCACTTTCAATGTGTTGTAAGAATAACTCTTCAAACATGTCCACATGAGTTATTCACCCCACACCATCGTTTTGTTCAATATAAAATTTAAATCACCACCAATAAGCATTATACCTTCACTAATGACTTCTAAATTGAAGACCCTTTCCCAAAATATCTACTTTCCTCATAATGTCCATATACATTTAGAGCAATACACAACTTGCTCATTATTTTATTATAAGGTTCCATGCATAGACCTACAAATACAACAAAAGAATTTATTAGGGTTAAATTTGTAAACCAAGCTATAATTAATCCTCTAGATAGACCATTTGAATTTGTGTAGGTAAAGTCACAACCCTTATAACACTTTTTCCAAATATTTCATGATGATAATCCATCTACCCATAGTTTCTTGAAGTAATAATATGCATGGCTTCTCTACTTCAACAAGTCTTTCCAAGTCAAATTTTTGGGTTTACTACACAAAACTCTTATATTGGTACACAATATCTTCGTGTGAAAGCATATTTTGATGTTTGTACAGCTTGTAAGTACCTTGGTAATGCCTCGTGGTTGACTTTGTTTAATTTTTCTAATAGACTTAGCCTTTGCATGAAAATAAAAGATTGTCTACCAACTTGAGATATGCATGGGTCCTTTTATTATTATTATATCCCAAACCCCCTATTACTTTCCTTCCTAGTTCTAGTTTTTAAGGACAAAGGTCATAACGTCCTCTCCCTCGGTCTTCACCAAAAGAGAAACTCATGAATTCAAGACATCTTTATCCAAATTTCCGGAAAGAGATTTCCCCAAGATTTAACAACCATAAAATAAATAAAAAGTAAAATTGTGCATACCCTCATACTCATGCGAACACCTAGCGCCCCCTTCTCCATAATAATTTTTCCTAGAATGGGCACAAATTATTTTTGAATCCTCAATCGTAGTCAGTCATTTTCCCTCAAAAATAAGATTAACATTATGGATAATATAAGAAATTATAATATCACAATTTGATGGAAACTTACCTCTTTTATCCAAAGCCTCAGGAAGTGACCACACTACTTCATCCTCGAATTCGATCTCTTATAAGATAGGGAGATCAACATTGATCGAACCTTTAAAAGAAAAATGATTTTGACAGGAACAACCTCAAATTTCTTTTGAACTAGAGGTTGTGGACTCATAATTAGGTACGACCCATGTAGTTTGAACTTCTTCACGAACACTCACTTGGGAATCAACATATTCTAGCCTTATTTTCATTTTCAAAATTCCCTTTGGATATCAATATATTTCCCCACCTCAATAAGTTTGTGACCTCCTTCTTCCTCCAAACATACTTATTGAAGGGCAAAGTACATTCCTTATCTAGGTGTCCATGTTAATGGCATATGCTACATCAAAAGGCGCATTGGAGTAATCCAATGACTAATTAAAAATATTTCTACCGGAGATGATCTCCAAATTTTCAAAAAATCTATCTAGAATGTCAACTCCATCAATTCATGGGAAACTGATCGTCTACAATCTATTTTATAACCATGGTCCACCGTAATAGTTTTTCCAAGTCCATTTCTTGGAGCTGATATACAATCACCTATCCATAATTTCATTAGTATATTTGGAAATTCACACAAATGGGTATGAAAGTAACCACCTAATATTTAGAATAAAAATATAAATTTAAAGGATGGGCCATAACCAACTACCTCCAATAATCAAATTTGCATCCTCAAAAGTAAAATAAAGACGATCCATACATGTGATAGCAAGTTCAAGGATGGGCCATAACCAAACACCAGAACCCATTTATTTTGCATCCAATCATGTATTGTTTCCTTAGCCATCTAACATTTAGAAAATTTTCCCATAAGTTTTTTCATAGTATAAGACAGGTTTTGGTCTACTTAAATATCCCCACCAACAACAAATCTACACCCATCCTTCTTATTCCTAAGAACTCTCCTCCTTCTATTCTAGTTTGAAATACCCTCAGTACTAGAGAGCTTCCTAATAGTTGGATTGCCATTGATTAAACAATACATATTAGGAATGCCCCTAAAAAAACCCTACCTCCTAACATTTTCTCCTCCTCTGTTGGAACCCCTTTCGAAGAAAAAAAACTTCAAAACCCCTAGTAGAATGCACATGAGAACCTTCCATGTTCCTCCTATTCAAAGATGTTTTTGGTAATTTTGAAAAGATTGAGGATCATTTATTCCATCATAACAAATTCCAATGTCATTAACACCAAATTGTTACTATTGCAGACCTAGCACCTATTAGCAATGTTGCGCATTCATTGCTCCTGATAGTTCCTGGTAACTCACCTTCATGCCTAGATATTTCACTCTCGCTCAATTATCCAAAGGATTCAAAAATGAAACCACTCCTTGTTTACTTAAGACGGGGGATGATTTAGCAAGACCAAGGGACTCCATCAAAGGAATGTTGCTTGTATATTTGAAAATATTGATCTCCTCCATGGGGTCATCAGAATAATACATTACTTACATATCATCAATATCATTGATTATGGATTCCATCATGCCCTACCTTCCATCACCTAGACCAATCACATCATCTTATGTCCATTTGATCCCTTATCTCATAGGAAAATCAAATAATTATAAATTCCTTATAATAGTATGCATGATCAACCCCAATTATTTAAATCAAATTGGTTAATTGACAACATTTGCTTCTCAAGTGGCATTGTCCTTATTTAGACCCTGTAGTGACTCTTATCATGTTTCTTATTTAATAAAACTTTTTGTTTCAACAACAATTTTCCAAAGGTTTAGTCATCCAAAATAATACTCAAGAGTGTTAAGTTATCATTTCTACATCATCATGATTATTCCCTCATTACAATTCTAGAATCTTCCTTCATGTTCTAGGTTTCCTTGCATTATTTTTATTACCAAGTGCATTTATGTCAATTTTGGTTATGGAACTTCTATCCCAACTCTCCTTTACAATACATCATATTTTGTGAAGTATTTATCTATTACTCTTTTCATGTTTATCTCATCCTTGTAAGTTAGTTATGGTTACCAGGACTACAATAAGTTATCACCATTAGAAAATATGTTGGAATGCTTTATAATTCGGGTATACAATGTTCTATTAGTTGAAAATCAAAGCTTTTGGAAACCTTCCTCCCTTTCTTAAAATCCATGTATTTCTATACTTATATTTCCCTCTTCTCGTAATAGGTTAACTATCATCCGTTGTGTAATTGGGTACTATTTTTAAGGTATATAAATATTGTCTAAAGTTTTGGTTTCATTTAATGTGCACCATCAAATAATTGTACAACTATCCATTGAAATTGATCAATATATTTTCCTCACATATTGTCTAAGGCCAATTTAATGTATCAAGTGATTGCATATCACTTCATATATGGTGACCTCTTCTTAATGTACTCTAGTTTAGGATCCACAATCATAATCTCGAGTATAAGGGAAATTAAATTACCTTTTCTTCAATTTAACGTAACAGGGTAACATAGTTTGTTTGGTATTTCTAGTGAGACTTCTCCAAATAGCTTGTAAGTAGGCTTTAATTTTCTCCAACTAAAACAATAAAATTGTTTCTTACACAAATAACCAATGTAAATAATACAAAGGATTCATAAATGGACAAATAATTGAATATATAATTCATAAAATATGATAATGTACAATGAGGATGTAGCCGCATATATAGGGCTTATAAGGTGACTATTCACCAAAGTGTTATGTCCCTTATCGACATATAATTAATATTATGTTTTTAGTTTATTTTATTATTTATATTATTATTTATTATTTGTTATTTAAATATTTTATTTGTTACATTGTCTTCCCCTTACGGGAAGCTTTGTCCTCAAAGTTTATTGAAGATGTGGCTTATGTCTGATTTCTTTCTTGTAATGGCATCTCTCTATCCTTTGTGTAAGAATTGCGACACTTTGACGAAATAAGAAGATATGAGTTTTGAATTCCCCCCAAAAAAATTTGCATCGTTTGTGAAGTATTCCATTCGAGATCTATCTTTATTGGGGCCATTTGTTGATCACTTTGTTGGATGGAACTTCTCGTTTTCTGTTTAGTTTGTTTATTTTGTGTTCTTTATTTTCTAATATCATAACTCCTCTATTTGTGTTCATTTTGACTGTGTCATTGGTAAAAATGTTTTTTATAGTTTGGGTGTCGATAAGGAGTTCTTGTTGTTGTTTTTTTACTAGATTGACTTGTTTTTGAACTGTGACAATGACTGGATTTATATTTGCTTCTTTTTTCGCAACTTGGATTTTTGAGTCTGGGAGATTTGATGTCTTCTTCTGAATTTTCTCTAACTTGTTTTCCATCGAATCGTTGTCATTCTTAATAATCCTAATCATTTCTTCTTGCGCTTTCTCATTATCCTTAAGCTTATGAATTTGATTCATTAGATATTATTCAATATTCTTAAGGTGACCATTATCTTTGATATTTTCTAATAATTTCTTCTGAAGATCTCGTTTCTCCTCTTGTAGATTTTGATTGAATTGTGCTTTATCCTTCGCTTTCTTGACTTGAAGAAACAATTTATAATTATGATCTCTAAGACGAGAGACCTCTTCTTCTTTTCCCATGGTGACTTAATCAAATTCTTTCTTCATCTTCTGTATTTATTTTTTGTCTTATTGTGAAATCACCTTCGAGGTGTCTTTGAAGTCTGCATCTTATGTATTGATTTTTTATCTTCTTTGTAACTTCTTCTCTTTTACTTTTTTCTTTCTTTCCCCACTTCTTATTTGTATGAAATAATTAATTGCTTCGAATGGATGACCAAAAACCAAATTAGAAAAATGTATAAATAATGGCCAAAGGCCCGGAACCAATCCCAAGAAGAGGCTTTGATACCACTGTAACGGTAAAAAATCTGTTTACTATAACTTCTTGAACTTCCACTTCCGAAAATTCAAATAATCCATGAATAGGTATAAAATTTTATAAATAAGATATGATATTTTACAAGATAGAATTGCCTGTATATATAATCATTTAAAGGGACTCTAACGCAACTCTTCATAAAGAGTTACACCTTTTCACTAATTATTATTATATTATTATTGTTTGTTGTTGGTGTTGTTGTTGTTGTTGTTGTTATGATTATTATGATTATTATTATATTGTATTATGTTATATTTTTTATATGACATTGTAACGATAAAAAATTAATTTACTGAAACTTCTCTAACTTCCACTTCTGAATACAAATAATCCATGAATAGATATTAAAGTTGATAAATAAGATATGATACTTTACAAGATAGAATTGCCCGTATATATAGTCATTTAAAGGGCCTCTAACACAACTCTTCAAAAAGAGTTACACATTTTCACTAATTATTATTATATTATTATTGTTTGTTGTTGTTATTATTATTATTATTACTATTTATATTTATATATATTGTATTATGTTATATATTTTATATAACATTGTCTTCCCCTTAAGGGAAGCTTTGTCCTCAAATCTTATTGAAGACAAGGCTTACGCTTGATTTCTTGCTTGTAATGTCATCTCTCGATCTTTTGTGTTAGAACTGTGCCACTTTGAGGAAACGAGAAGATATGATATTTGAATCCCAAAAAAAAACGTCGCATTGTTTGTGAAGTAGTCCATCCGATATCTATCTTTATTGGAGTTGTTTGTTGATCGATTTATTGGATGGAAATCCTCATTTTTTGCTTAGTTTGTTGATTTTGTGTTCTTTCTTTTATGATATCATAACTCCTATGTTTGTGTTCATTTTGGCCATGTCATTGGTCAAAATGTATTTTATAGTTTGGGTGTCTATAAGGAGTTCTTGTTGTTTGTTCTTTTACTAGATTGGCTTCTTTTTGAACTGTGATGATGATTGGATTTGTATCTGCTTCTTTTTCCTCAACTTTGATTTTTGAGTCCGAGAGATTTGATGTCTTCTTCTGAATTTGCTCCGACTTGTTTTTTATTGAATCGTTATCATTCTTAAGATTATTGATCATTTATTCTTGTGCTTTCTCATCATCCGTAAGCTTCTGAATATGATCCATTAAATCTTGTTTAAGGTTCTTAAGGTGACCATTCTCTTTGATATTTTCTAATAGTTTCTTCTGAATATCTCATATATCCTCTTATATATTTTGATTGTATTGTGCTTTATCCTTCTCTTTTGATTATGATCTCTAAGACGAGAGATCTCTTCTTCTTTGTCCATGGTGACTTTATCTAATTCTTTCTGTATCTTCTGTATTGATTTATGATCTTATAGTGAAATCACATTTGAGATGTCTTTAAAGTATTTAGACGACACAACTCTTGAACTTGACTTTAGTGTAACATCCTGGAATGTGATTTTCTTCTTTTCATAAAGAAATGCCAAGAATTGTTTCCTTGTATTGAACATGAAGGTACCCAATGTATCCAACCAATGTGACCCTAAAACTATATCAATCTTGTCTTGATCTAATGATACCAGTGAAACAATCATTGAATTGAGTTAATACCTTGTAATCATCAACACATAGTTGTAGTTTATTAAGCTCATATTTCTCATAAAAAAGGAATTGTATTATTGCCAATTATATCTGATATTACAATTCTTCTTTCCTGTTGGGAAAACAACGATGCAGATAAACTTTACTTGAATAAACCCATAAGTTTTTAATATGGTATCTTCATATTTTTTAAAAGTTTGCGAGAATATTCCTTGTTTTTTGCCATGAGACTCCATTTTATTATGCTTCTTATCCAAAGATATACCAAAGAACGACATATTTATCTTGTATAGTATATTATACTATTCAATAATTATATTACTATTATTAAAAGTAATAATAATATTATACCAATTTGGAATACACATAAGTTTGTAAAACAAATAAAAAAAATTGATAAAGAATATGTACCAATGACCAAAAATATGTATTTATATATAAATAATAAAACTTTGAAACTTTTTATCTTTGATTTTATTAAAGAGTTACTTTATATCTTACTCTTTGGAAAAAAATGCTTGTGTTTTTACAAACCACGTGTGGTTTTACTTCTTTTTTTTTCCATTTTCTGTTCAAATGCTTTCTTTCTTCTTTTTATTTTTAACTTCTTCATTTTTTATTTTATTTGTCTTTTCTCGCTTCTTATTTGTACGAAATAATTAATTAATTTGAATGGATGGCCACAAACCAAATTAGACAAAGCCTAAATAATGGCCAAAGGCTCGAAACCAAGCACAATAAGGGGATCGATACCAACTGAAACAATAAAATTGTTTCTTACACAAATAACCATTGTAAATAATACAAAAAATCTATAAATTGACAAATAATCAAATATATAATTGATAATATAAATATAATAATCTACAATGAGAATGTCGCTGCATATATAAGGCTTATAAGATGACTATTCACCAAAGGGTTATGTCCCTTAGTTAAATATAATTAATATTATATTTTTAGTTTATTTTATTATTTATATTATTCATTATTTTAATATTCTATTTGTTAGACCAACTGTAAAAGAATTTCTTAAGATAAAGTATTATATATCCCCAAAAATTGTTTGTCTAGAAACTCATCGACTTTCCAAAGATCTTAAGTGTTGGTTGATGAAGATATGAGTTGTAGGTTTCACATGGTTGTTGAGATCATAACAATATAATTAAGTCGTATTGGAATTTTTTGTATGGAAATTTAGAGGGAGTTTGAAAATCAAAGAATATTCGAGATAATATGGATATGATTAATTTGCTTGCCATTGCAAGGTGACTATACATTTTTTTACACATATAGTTATTTAAATTTTATTTTCTTATTTTCAATTTGGTCCCACTAGGTGACAACACAATCAAGTATTAATTTTCTTTTTTAAATTTAAAGCTTTAAACTTTATAATATATATTTTATTTTAGAATTTAGCAATATTAAATAGTAGATTAGTTTTTATATTATATTTCTTTTATAATATAAATATAGATTTTAGTTAGGGTAATGCTTTTTAGAATATATTATTAGAAAAATGTTTTATTGTTGTATAATTTATTTTTTGTATTTGTATTACTTAATATTTTTATAATTAAATTTATAAATTCATTATTACCTCCCTGACAATAGTTTTTGGTCGAAGGCGTGTTTAGTTTTTGAAGGTGGACTATAGTTTTAGTTTATTACGTCGAAAGGCGTATATATCTTAGAATTTTTGGGTGGACTACCATCTATGCTTTTTCATCTATGGACGAGAATGGGACAAGTGTACTGTCCATATTGATTTTATGGGCATCGTTCAAATTCATAATTAACAATTATAAAAAAAATCGAAAATAACTCATGTGATACCTCCACTTTGTGGTAGTTGGTAAAAAATAATAAATAAATAAATAATAGCTCATGTGATAACTGAACTTAATGGCATGGTAATGTGTAGTCCATGTAACAATGAAACTCCATCTAGCAACTAGAAATTGAGCTAATGTACATAAGGTTTAGTCAAACTACATTTTACAGTTGGGAGTTGAAGTAATGTGCAGTTCATGTCATAGTCGAACTCCTAATAAACTCCTATGAACTCCTAATAAATTCCTCTGAACTTATGTGATAGCTACATTTAATGGCATGGTAATGTGAAACTCGTGTGAGATTCGAACTCCATATAGAAGTTGGGAGTCGAGTTAATGTGCATAAGGATTAGTTGAAATCCATTTGGAAGCTAGGAGTCGAGATAACTCAAAGTTGTTATATTAATTGCAATAAATTTATATTAACTTTTAAATTAACTATTCGATACAATTGTTAGCTTAACTTCAATGATGATATAACTATGTGCTTAACAACCACAAATTAAGTGGTTGTTATATTAGATTAACTATTCGATACAAGTAATTGCCAAATTATTTAGGAAAAAAAACATTATCAATGTATGAAATATATACATGTCGGTGTATTCCAAACATATTAATCTTGTTAATATGGTTGTTGCTAGCACATAGGTATAACATAATTCTTTTTCAAGAAAAAAAAAACAATTATTTCAATTATCATTAGCTATGAGAGGCTAATGCTGGCCTCATTTTGTGATGGAGTAAACTTTCTACCCGACCATTTGCATTCGGATGACCAGCAACGCGTGATGTGACAGCTCACGCGAGCCAGTTTGTCCAATCAATACAAATAGTCGGATAAAAAGTTTACTCCTTTTATGCTTCCCACCACGCAATGACTGAGGGACCTGGGCCAAATTTAATGGCTTTGACATGCATGGTTTAACGTGCCTTTGATTTAAGGTTGGTATTATTATTACAGCTTCGTATTCACTGCAGTCTATGCATGCTACACCGCAATCAATGGAAGTGCATGTAGGGAGCATGGAATTCGTTCTCTAACCGACATGGCAAACACCAATGGAATAATCCTTCAATTTCCTCCCACGCCTACCATGGCTGGGTAAGTATGAGCAGGTAATGTACATTGGTGCTGATGTGAACCATCCCAACCCTAGGGACAGCTACAATCCTTCCATTGTTGGAGTTGATGGAAGCATCAACTAGCTACCCTTGGTATAGTCGCTATATTGCAAAAATTAGATACCAGAAACATAGGAATGAACGGATCAAAGAACTGAGAGACATGACAAAGGAATTATTGGATGATTATCGTAAAAAAAACCAACACCAGTTACCATATAGGATACTCTTCTTCAGAGACAGTGTCAGTGAGAGCCAATTAGATATGGTCCTCAACAATGAACTATCATCCCTCAAAGAAGCACTCGCCCAGGTAAAAGATTAATGATACCCTCCACTAATCTCCATCATTGTAGCTTAGAAGAGACATCAACCAGTCTCTTCCTTGAGAAAGCGTCGAACAATAAAGAGAATGTAACCGCTAGATCAGTCGTGGACACAATGATTGTCCATCGCTAGAAATTTGATGTCTATCTATGCATCCCTTACAGGCATATTGCATTTGGATGAGAGCCCATTGATGGCACTACGAGTGTGTAGGTGAATGTAGAATGATTCTTTGTTTCCATTTTATGTTTGAGGAGGGCGTTCTAGAAATCGAATGCATATAATTGAAATGCATCACTCGATCTGAATCAAAATGGTCTTAAGCAATCGAATTTGAACCAATTCGCAGGGAATTTGTGAACCTCATTCCTTTTTCACTCACTGGGGATGGCGCATACATTGCTCAAGTGGTCTATATCGAGCTACTTGAACCCTCTGCATATTATGATTGACAATTTCTGTGGCTTGAGCCCTGCATCTTTGAAGCAATATTATTGGTGTGGATTCCATTATTTTACCAATTGCAAGATTGCTTGAGAGACATCTCTCCCCTAACGGGACGGCTGCGAGGGTTTGGGATGACTACGGTCACCTCATAAAGATGATGATCGGTGAAAACCAAAAGGAGCTTACAGATCCCACCATTTACTCCTGAATTCCCAGTAAAACTATTAAATTGAAATAAAATAATATGTACTCATTGGGGTGCTTGAATCGGATTTATAATAAGATACCCTTTGGGATTATCTGTTTACGCTTTGATTTGATTGGAATTGTGTTCGTTTTTTCTTTTTTCTGTCGGTAAAAGTTGTATGTTGTTGCGTTTTGTTGTTGACTCTGTTACCACAAATTTCATAACCACCATAAGGTCTGGTATCTGATTCACCAAGTCATTTGAGTTCAACGGAAGAAACAAAATCATAAAACCTCCACACTTAAATCATTTTTTTATTAAGTTCATGGAAGAAACAAAACCATAAAAACTCCATACTTAAATTAATTCTTTTTTATTAAATTTGGATAGGGTTTTTATTATAATAAAATATATCCTATAGACTGGGCAGGTCTAAATAGGACCTCAAAAGAAAAGCAAGTCTATACTTATTTCTAATACACAAATTTATTTTCTCATGATTGACTTCAAAATTAGGACCATCGAAATAGATTTAATAGATTTAGGATATTGTTGGTCAAGAGCGCTTCCGCACTATTACAATTGGTTGGTCTCCCTGACTTTCATTGTTGCATTTGTTCATATGTTGTTTTCATAAAATATTATAAATCTTTCAAACGCCTTTTGAGAGTTGTTTGGTGCATAGGAACTCTTTTTTAGAATCAAATTGAGATTCACAAGATTTATGTTGCTTGGTCACAGAACTTCTTTTCTTAGAATCAAATCAAGCGTCAAAATATTTCTCCTTCTTGGTCTATAGGACTTATTTGTAGAATCAAATCAAGAATCAAACTATGTTTCATGCTGGTAGTGGACTCACGATCTAGAGTTAGGATTTCGGGAGGTGATTAGTCCATGTCACGAAACTCACGGGGAGCGTTGAACACAATGTCCAACAATCTCCCCCCAATGTGAGTTGGGTGAGTTTCGAACCCTTGACTTGTTTTTCTGATGCCATTTGTTGGACTCAAGATTTTAGTTAGACCAAAACCCACACATATTAATCTCTGCCACAATCGCTAGAGTTTGGATCTCGGGAGGCAATTAGTCCATGTCACTAAACTCACGGGGAACGTTGAACCCAATGTCCAACAGCTGGGTCAATAAGACCACTTTTCTAAGAATCAAATTGAGAATCCTTACTTGAATTAAGCTGGTATATGCGAGTAAACATCCCATTCTTGATTGGTTCTACTTGGATGTATTTAGTTTCACTCGTTCTTAGAAAATGCTTCATTAATTATATCAAAGAATTGTGTGTAAACACTCATATGTCTATTCTAGAAACAGCAGGTTAGTTGTGTTAGATGATATATAACTCACAAGTTTTTCTAAAATATTAAGATCTGTCATTTATTTCCAGATTCTTATTTCTGCAAATGGATATTGCTATGTTATGCATCATATTATCGGGGTGCATTGGGGATTCTTATGATATATAACGTGACCGATGAGTCATCCTTCAACAGTTCCACTGCCTTATAATTCCTCATGAATTCTTATTATGTACTTAAAATATCATTCTAAAGTATAGATAAATACACTTCTTTTGCTTTCAGTATACTTTCTGCAAATTGAGAAAGTGGTTTTGACGTGGTATAGTTAGTGGTATTTTAAGTCCTCTCGTGTTACTACATACACATACAAAATACAAAATAGACTATTCAAATGGGGTATTAGAAAGAGGTGGCATTCACTATTCCTGTGTTTCCTCTTTCTTTTATGAATTTGATAATAACTTTTTGAATTCAAGAAGCCTCACTGAATTTATCTCTAATTTCACATGAATTTTAATGTTAAATTTCACTTCAACTATTTTGGTAATTGAGTTTCACAAAAGGATTTTGATATTTTCAATGCATGCATTGAACTCTATATTGCTTAATAAATCTAAAATATTTTACATAATATGAGACTTCAAGTGGCCTTAGACTAAATGAACTCCCCAGAAACATGACTTTGCCTCTTTGGTTAATCCATCTTCCTGAACGTTAGCATCTCAGTCATATCATCAAGGTCAATACACTGCTTGAGTAAAATCCACCCAGGAAAGGAGTTACATTCATTCTTTGACCAACTCGATAGAGGTAAAGGAAATATTATATCAAAAAGAGCAAAGGCTCCTACTCACATAATTCTAGTAATCACTCACTTCAGACGGTGGTCATATCACTGCTCACTTCTATGTAGCCATCCACACGTGGGAAAACTCACTGGCCGCCATATCCCACCCTACCTAAGGCAAGCTACACTCCATTTCCCATAATATGAGGGCACTCACCACCATACTCCTCTATGACATAACACACATAATGCTACCATTACTTGAACTAAGCTACCCTATCACTTAGACGATTATGATTTCTCTAATGCCTCTACATATGAGGAGGTGATCGCTCCATCGCCAGGAGAACTCCACCTTCTTATTTCACATCCATCTCTGGTAGCCAGAAAACTTATTTATAAACGTGTGCATGTACTTCTTAATGCCCTTCCCTCGGCCTATAAACCCCAAAGCAGAAATTATAGGAACTTATTGAAACAATAGTGGTAAAAAAGGGTGTTAGGACAACCTTAGAAGTGTTCTAAACACAAGATATGCTTAACAAATAAGGAATTTGTTGATTATGGAAGAGTTGTACACCTTGGTCCCTATTAAAAACAAAGTCATGGTTATACACAATGCAATTGCAAATAAGCATCCACTGCATGTGCAATGTCAGGGGCATTGCCACCTCATGGCTCTTGTTAGATTTAGATGTTTTAAGATTTATATTTCAATTTGTTTTTAATGAAAAATTAATGTTGTATGCAAATATTGGATGTTTAAATTTTCTAAAATTTGGAAAATATGTTTTATAATCTATAAGAAACCTACACGTATTTTTTATGTATCTAATCATATTTGACTCTGTGTTCATACTCAAATTATGTTGATGTAATTGTAACTTTGGAATGTATTCACTTGTATATTTTATGTATTGTACCTCGATGTTTATTCCATGAAGTATCTGTAATGTAATTGAGTCATGTCATACCTCGATGTTCCTATCGGGAGATTCAATAATGTAAACAAGTCATGTAAAATCATTGTGGGTAACCCTCCTTATTGATCAAGGGTTAAAGTCCCTGCAGTTGTGGGGCCCTAGGGTTATTAGACTCTCCTAGAGAAGTCAGCCCTAGTGAGTTATTGTCGGGTCGGGAATTATTATAAATAGAGAGTGAGCCTCTCTATTTATCATACACTCACTCACACTCGGTTGTAGCACATAACTAAGAGAGAAGAAGTTGTTGGGACAAGAGAGAGAGAGACTACTGTTGTCAAGAGATCATCTTACTGTTTTGGGGTTTTACTTTTGGTGTTGACTCTATCTTTGAGGAAGTTGCAGGGTTTTCTCCTTTATGGTTTCCCCAAGAAAAATCTTTGTGTTAATTTTCTCTTATGTTTGATTGGTGTGCTTGTTATTCTCTCAGTTAAAGATCCTAAGATAATGTTAGCTTGAATGATAAAAATCTAACAAATTATGCTACTATGGTTGAGATGATGATCGAGTGTGAGGAGTCATTGAGTAATAAGTTTATATCAGGGTTTTCTAATATTATTTTCCATAGAGACTCACTGGTTTCTCTATGAGATGACCAACTGCAATTTTGGACCTCTGGTAAAAGAATCCATCCTCTGTACCCACCAATCTGGATGCTAAGAACCTCATTATTATTCTTTTTCTACATTCATAGAGCTCATTTTTTTACAAAACTATGGTACAATGGCATTTATGAACAATGATATGATGCCATTTACAAAATTTATTGAGGAAAAGCAGGATCCATGATGAAAGTCAATACGTTACTCATACATAATAGACTCATTTTCCATGTGTTAGATTTTTTTTGAAGTAGATCAATACATCTATTAGCTTGCAGAAAATAAATTGCAAATATGGAAAATATAATTTGTGTTACTATCGATAGTTATGATGTATTTTGATGGAAATTCCCATCAGAAGTCTTATATTATTACACAACGATTCAATCCAAATCATTGTCATACATAAACATTGTTAACCTATGTTGGCCACACATGGTTGTTTGTGTCATGTGCCCAATTAAATAATTTCCAAATAAGACTACTTGTAAATAATGTTTCACCAACCTACTAGTTCCCTAGGTTGAGATGGAGACATAAATTTTGTAATAAAGGGATATGGGACCCAAAATGACTTTATTTTATCATATTCACATTTAAATGGGTCACATAAATGATAAATTATAAAAAAATAAGGTGGCATGGATTCATGGAGACACTTGGAAGCATGTGGAGCCTTTGGGTGACTAGATTTCCCACACACTTGGCATGATCTTCATCCAAATTAGAACACATGGGTAATGTAAAGTTATTGGATGGTGATTTGGTTCCAAATATCGTATAATGAACCAAGGAATTTGAATTGGTAAAGGAGAGTAACTCCAATGGAAGAGGAAGAGACTAGAAGACAATGTGTGCCACTTCGAAGGAGATTACATGCACTCTATGACAAGTACGACACATTCAGACCTGATTGCTGAAATATGACAAATATGACATGACATATCTAAAAATAGCCACCAAGAGGTCGAATTTGGGAGTTATAGGCATCCATTCAAATTGGGGAAAGAATTGGAGTATGAAGAGGAAGACAAGTGTCATATGAGTTACTAATCCACTAAGATGAGTTGGAGGAAGCCCGTGGAGGGAAATTAGACCTTAGGATTCCTTAATAAGTTAATAAAAGGATTTCATGAGCAAGGATAAGGGATTTTTATCATTTTTTTAATTGGCCTTTGGAATTTTGGAGAGATTTTGCTTGTCCATTGCATGGTGAGTGTTCACTCTCCCTGCTTGTGAACCAATTTTGAGGGAGTTGGATTCCTTTCCAAGTTGGTTGATGGAGGGAAAATTCAGACCTCTCATTGGATATTAATGAAGGATTTTTAGTTTCAGGTTGAAGTTCCATACAATTTAATTCTCATATATCTCTGTATTCTCCCATTCCTACTTCTCCATTCCCCGACACTCACATTTGATGGCGAAATTGTTGGAGTGATTCTTGCGCCTTGCTGAGGATAGTTGATTCCAAATATTTGATTTATTATGGATGTATATTTAATATCATTTCCATATTCTTTTTAATTCTAAATATCAAGAATACACATGTTAGAGACTCGCATTACCATGTTCTTGAATAATTAGTTTTCATGGATTTGGTTTCAATATTGAAGCAGCTTTATATTAGATTTGTATGAGGACATTTATATGAGTTTTATGATTATGGGGAAGAAATATATGATGTATGACTCTGTAATATTATTTCCACATTCTCTTTAAGTTGAAATATCAATGAAACATGCATGAAAATCCTGCATACGCATGCCCTTGTATCAGTAGTCTTCATGGATTTTGGCTTCGATCTTGAAGTAGTTTTATACCAGATTTGTATGAGAGATATTCTATGAGTGTGAGAATTTTGTGACAGCCATATATGATTTATTAATCTGTAAATTCATGTCCATATACTCATTGGGTCGAAATCCAAGAAACTCGTGTGCAAAGCTTGCATTCACATCCATTGAATCACTAGTTTCCATGACTTTGGGTTCAATCTTGGAGGAGTAGTGTATCAGATTTGTGGGAGGGTTTTCATTTGATTTTTATGTTGTTTTGGAATACATTTTTATTCCATATATTGAAACCATGTTTCATATTACTCTCAGAACCATATATTCTACCTTTCCTATGTCAAAGTCTAGCTAGTAATGTAATTTCCTTTAGGCAATTTCTATGAAAGTTACCCTACAAATGTTGCAGATCATAAGCCATTTTCATAACTTAATAAACATGATTAAGGACATTAATTTATGTCCGATACTCATTCCCATAATATTTTATGATATTTGGTAGGTTCGTACTTGATTTGGAGATCTAGTTTGGCCATCACCCTTGGGGGGGACTTGAGCACAATTTCCTAGTAAAATTTCATTGTTTCACCTTAACTCAAAAAAAAATTCATAGGTATAAATTATGATACAAAGTGTCCATTTACCATATTGGGATGTTATAAGACTCCATACCCTTACATTTCAAATTCGATACCATTTGGTGAAAGTTGGAACCCTCTAGAGTCATGACTAGTTAAACTCGAATTTTGCCCAATTTGTAATTTTCTCCAAAATTCCAAAAAAGGGACATTATAGTGGTATCAGAGCATGGTATTGGAACCTATTGAAGTTATGTATTATAAGGATGAATTTAATAAACTCATCAAGTCATATTTTGATGATACGACCAAACAACTCATGCAAGGATTTGAATTGATGGCTAGCCAACTTAGGGGTAAGCTAGCAGGAGGGGGTAGTAAAAGTTTCCATCCTGGAGAGACGCATAATGCAATTAATTTTGAATACTTTGATGATTGTTTTAATATATATAAGCACAAGAATTCAAATGTGAACTCATCAAGGAACACTCAGCAATCCACAAGTAGGGAGGAGACCAAGGAGCCACCAAGTTCTGTGGGTGGTGAAGCAAAAAAAACATTACATTATGAGGATCGAAAGTCACTCCCAAGTGACTTTGAAAAATATGAGGAAAAATCACATGAGAATAAATAATAGTACCTTAAAACTATTGAATATCATTATGAGACACATTCTACTATGGACATGGACCAAAGGACATCTATTGATGGATGCTTGAACTGTGAAGGAGTACCTATTGATGGGTGCTCACAACTCTATGTTGGTGAAATAGAGATAAGATTTGAAAATGTTTTTGAAAACAAAATTTCTTGTAAGCATGAATATGAATACCTTGTGACAGATAATGAAGAACCAATATCAACTTCTTATCACTACATGAGCTTCAAGAAGTTGATCAAATTAAGAAGAAAGAAGAAGTGGAGGTTCACTCCCATGAACCATCCTTCATTGAAGGGTATTTGAAGATGATTGAAATGGATATCCATGAGGCACTTAGAATACCCCATGACACTAAAAAATTGGTGTCAAATTCTTGTTGGAAAATTTCTTCATTGGAGGAGCCATCCTTCCTTGAAGACATGGAGAAGATTCAAATAGCAATGTGCAACATCGAAGGTAATTTCATGCATTTTATTTTTTATATAAACAATTTGATTGATATTAATGAATTATTACTTGAATCATACATTAATAATAATGAGGATATTCATAATCTCAAAATTCAAAATGAGCAACTTCTTGAGAGGTTGTAAGATACTTGTTCTTCCTCCTATGTTTTAGATTGTCATATGGTATATTGCTTGGAGGATTTTCATGACATGAGGAATCATGAGAAACATGGATATTGCAGATTCTTGATGTGTTTTAATATGATCTTGATGAGATCCAATCACTAGTTGTGGTGGAAGAGGAACTTGATTTTCCTCTTGAAGATGGGTTCACACTTTTTGAAGAAGTGCATGATTCCACCATCTTGGAACCAACCTATAAGGAAAGTTTTTCATTTTTGATGGAGGTGCATGTTCCTACCACTATGGATCCTTCACATGATGAAAATTTTTCACTTTCTAATCCTTTGGGTGAGTTGGTTCTTTCTCCTACATCCTACAATTCCATATTTTGCAGCATTCATCCTAATGACGTATGGGTGAAAGATTTCTTTTTAATGGTTCCATATGAGGAGTATGAAACTTCTATCTATACTTTTGATTATGACGTTATTATATAACCATATTCTTTACATTTGCAGTAGCATCCCTTTTTACATTATGATGATACACATCTACGTGGATGCACCTATGGTATTCACTTGAGTCACTTGGAGACTCATCATTTTCATTTCTCCTTGCCTAGTCCATTTGATGTTGGAGCAACTTCATCCCACACTTGGGTGAATAGATATATGATCGAAGAAAATTATTGTTGGTAGCAACAAACTTTGTTATTTCATGCTGATATAAATATTCATGGGTTTATTGATGAGACTTCTTGGAGCCACTTGAATTCTTCATGTTTTCTTTGTTCCTTATTTGGTTCAAATTTTAGTGGAGGCTCTGCATCCACTTATTGGATGAAAGAACACAAGGATGATTATATTGATGCACATTATATTATTTTGGAGCAGAATTTTGGGACACGGGTTCCTCACCTATGCCATTGGAGAAGATATGATATAATACTTGATGCTTGTGTGTATGGGATACATGATTATATACTTACTTGGATGTACAAGCACTTTCATGATTCTTTGATGAGGTACCTTATTGATGTCAATTTGTATGATGTTGTCATGTTCTTTCATTATATATATTTTGTAATAATTATTTTTGGAAGGGTGAAATACAAGCAATGGGATCCTGGTATTTCTTGGTTTCGTCTCACTTGGAGTAATAGTTCGATTTTTGGTTGGTTTGAGAAAGCAAACCAACATTCAATTGTTTGAGTTCATCTTTGCATAGAAGTGCTTAAGTTTTCTATGTGGGAGACCTTTTGAGAGAATGGATTAAATTTTCACATGCTTGGTGTTGATGGTATTCCATCATTGACATTTCACACCATGCATGTATCAGGATCATATGGGACCTTGGGATCATTTTTTGTCTGGTTTCAATTTCGGGGTAGCAAGCAGTATTGGAGATTTAGTCACCACTTGAGAAGATGATTGTAATCAGAGTAGTGAAGCAGCAAGCATGGTGGTTCCTCTCTAAAAATTTCTTGGAATATTAAGAAACTCATAGTTTTGTAATTGAATACGAACTTCAAAGAGTTATACAAAAGAAAAATGGGTGAAAGTTTAGAAAAAGTTTCCAAAATATGGAGGTAAATATTATTTGTGAAAATTTTGTTTGTATGGATTGGATTAATACTTTTGGTGTTAGTGGTGATGTTATAGGATATATAAATATTCACAATCCACAACTCTTTAATTTTGGGAACACAAAATTGCAGTACATGAGTGCCACTACTCAAATTGCAGCTAAAGAAAATTAATCAGCAGAACCATAAGAGAGCACTTGGTGCAAAGGAATGAGGATCAAATGAGGATGCCACTTGGAAATATGAAATTTTTTTGCAGCATCCAAACTTGGCATTTCTTGAGGACAAGAAATATTTATTAAGGAGGACTTTCATGTCCCCAATTAAATAATTTCTAAATAAGACTACTTGCAAATAGTGTTTCACCAACCTACTAGTTCCCTACATTGAGAAGGAGATATAAGTTTTGTAATAAGGGGATATGGGACCCAAAAGGAATTTATTTTATAGTATTCACATTTAAATGGGTCACATAAATGATAAATGCTACTAAAAAAAGGTGGAATGGATTCATGGAGGCACTTGGAAGCTTGTGGAGCCTTTGGGTGACTACATTTCCCACATACTTGGCATGATCTTAATCCAAATTCGAACACATGGATAATGTAACGCTATTGGATGGTGGTGTGGTGTCAAATATAATATAATGAGCCAATGAATTTGAATTGGTAAAGGATAGTAACTCCCATGGGGGAGGAAGATACTAGAAGACAATGTGTGCCACTTGGAAGGAAATTCCATGCACTCTATGACAACCAATGATGGAAGATTCTATGACAAGTATGACAAATTCAGACCTGATTGCTGACATATGACAAATATGACATGATGGGGTTAAAAATATCCACCAATAGGTAGAATATTGGAGTTATAGGAATCCATTCGAATCGGGGAAAGAATTGGAGCATGAAGAGGAAGACAAGTGTCATATGAGTTACTAATCCACTAAGATGAGTTGGAGGAATCCCATGGAGGGAAATTAGAACTTAGGAGGACTCAAGAATTTAATAAAATAATTTAATGAATAAGGAGAAGGGATTTTTATCATTTTTTTAATTTTACTTTGTCATTTTGAAGAGATTTTTCTTGTCCATTGCACGATGAGTGTTCACTCTCCCTGCTTGTGAGCCAATTTTGAGGGAGTTGGATTCCTTTCCAAGTTGGTTGATGGAGGGGACATTAATACCTATAATTGGATATTAATTAAGGATTTTTATTTGCAGGTTTAAGGTCCATACAATCAAATTCTCATATATTTCCCTATTCTCCCATTCCTACGTCTCCATTCCCCCACACTCACATTTGATGGCGCACTTGTTGGAGTGATTCTTGTGACTTGCTAAGGATAGTTGATGCCAAAGATTTGATTTATGATGTATGTATCTGTGATATCATTTCCATATTCTCTGTAATTCTAAATATCAATAATACAAATGTTAGAGACTCGCATTCCCATGTTCATGAATAACTAGTTTTCATGGATTTGGCCTCAATATTGAAGTAGCTTTATATCATATTTGTTTGAGGAGATGTATATGAGTTTTATGATGACGGGGATGAAATATATTATGTATGGATCTGGAATATTATTTCCACATTCTCTTTAAGGTGAAATATCATAAATACATGTATGAAAATCTTGGCATACTCATGCCTTTGTATCACTAGTTTTCATGGATTTTGGATTCAATCTTGAAGTAGTTGTATACCATATTTGTATGAGATATATTCTATGAGTTTGAGGATTTTGTGACAGCCATATATTATGTATTAATCTTTAATTTCATTTCCATATCCTATGTGGGTTGAAATCCAAGAAAATCATGTGTGCAAAGCTTGCATTCCCATGCCATTGAATAACTAGTTTCCATGACTTTGGCTTCAATCTTGGAGGAGTATTGTATCAGATTTGTGGGAGGGTCTTCATTTGAGTTTTATGTTTTTGTGGAATACATTTTTATTCCATATATTACCACCATGTTTCATATTATTATCAGAACCATATATTCTACCTTTCCTATGTCGAAGTCTAGCTAATAATGCAATTTCCCTTAGGCAATTTCTATGAAATTTACCCTACAAATGTTGCAGATAATAAGCCATTTGAAGAAATTAATAAACATGATTAAGGAAATTAATTAATGTCTAATACTCATTCCCATACTATGTTCTGATATTTGGTATGGTCGTACTTTATTTGGAGAGCTAGTTTGGCCATCACCCTTGGGGGGATTTGAACACAATTTCCTAGTAAAATTGCATTGTTTCACCTTAACCCAAAACAAGTTTGCAGAGGTATAAATTATGATACAAAGTTTCCATATACCATATTTGGATGTTATAAGACTCACCATACCCTTGCATTTAAAATTCTGGACCATTCGGTGAAGTTGGAACCCTCTAGAGTCATGACTAGTTAAGCTCGAATTTTGCCCAATTTGTAATTTTCTCCAAAATTCCAAAAAAAGGACATTACAGTTTACAAGGTAATTGGAAATATTTTAGGAAATCAAATATATCATTTTCAAAATATGTTATGATACAATCCATGATGTTACCTTGTTCACGATATGATTCATTCGATGTTAATCCCATGCCACTTTATAAGCACTATGATCTTAATCAATATGCACAAACTACTATGCATTGATATGCACTAAGATCCCAATTATGGTTGACATCTTGTTCAACTTTATCTCAAATGAAAATTGTAGACTGCAATGTTTTTTGGACCTTGATTTAAATAATTTTAAATGCACTGAATGTAGGAGATAATTGGAAGATTAAACTCAATTGAATTCATGGCATTGTCCTTCCTCTCATAATTTAGAGAAAATTTGTAGAGAAGGTGGACATGTATATCCATGAAGCTAAGAAGACAAATTATGACATTTCAAAATAATTTTTTTAGAAATTGGTTTTGATGTAGTAGCATCTTTGAATTTATAATCATGTTGGGCATTAGGAAATTGGAAACAGAAAACCATGCACCATGAAATAGGTGCAAAAAAATCCAAAGCATGGGAATAACGTGAGAAAAGAACAACATAGTTCAAGTGCAAAGGTGAAAAGTGCTCAACAATATGAGCAAAGTGTGACAAGTGACATTAGTTTCAATTAAAAAAAAGTGGACTCGGAAATCATGATGAACTTGTATGGTGAGAGTGCACCAAGATAATATCAAAGGTTACACATGGAAGATGAATCAACAAGAACATATACAAGGTTTGAAAGAATGCAAAAGCATCAAGAAGAGGAGCTAAAGAAACATGGAGGAATACAAAGAGTTCATCAAGTTTGGATTGTTAACCATTGCGAGAATAAATGTGATGGAAACCATGAGGATCATGTTGGATAATCATTAGGCTCAATAGTTTTGTTTGGAGCCAACTGTAAATTCCAGAGAAGATAAATTGGGTATATACCAAATTTTATGCATGTCTTTTCTATGAGGATTAGTAGATTCATTTCATTACATACATAGTATGGTTCTTATGTTTGAATATTTAATAATCATCTAAGATAGAGTATAACATTTATGTTTTAATCCATATGAGATAGACTATTGTGCATAGTATCTAAGAAAGTTGGTAGATTGGGCCAATTACATCCCCAAACACCATTTAGTGTTAAAGCAAGCTTGGAAGCTCTATGAGGTGAAATATGCAAGAAGGGTCAGTGAAGACAATGTGAAGTAATAGAGACAATAAATGTCATGAAGAGTAGAAAGGATTGTAGTGAATAGAGAATTGAAAGCACTATGAAGGAGAAGAGAATAATTGGGAATAATACAAGTAGCGAGAGAAGTCTAAGAGAGTGGATTATAACAATATGAGGAATAATACAATGAACACATTGTTGGAACCTAAAGTCTTGATGGTTCATCGTACCTTTGGATATTATGGAGACAAAAAGTCATTAGACAATAGAAGACTAATGGAACAATTGACTGGAATCCTAAATAGACTAGTTGGCAGAACAATTGAACAATAAAAAAGGTCGTGATCGATGCAACTACAACAACCGAATAAAATTTGGGACGTTGTGTATTTTACATAAACGGTTAGGACCAGTGACCCACATTTGTGGACCAGATCCTCCTTACTTCTAGGAAGTTGGTTATATATGGATATCATAAAAAGGAGACCCTATGGGTTATCCATAACAATAATATTGATTTGAGAAATATTTTATACTAATTATGCATTGTGATGTTCTGATCATGATACATTGTGCTTAAGTGATATAACGATGTATTTAGACACCACCTTTCTTCTTGGAATACTATTTCCTTCTGTGATTTTATTTTCTATTCGATAGTTCAGGGTTAAGAGGTTCCCCAACATGGTATCATAGTTGATGGTCTTGACATATCCATGTTGTCTAAATATCATGTTGAGTCAGATCTAGGGTCGATTAACTTCAAGCGAAGATTTGTCGACTAATACCTCTCATTGAACTTTGATTAGATATATTAAATCAGAAGGATGGATTCAAATGTAGAACCTGGTGTTCTTAATGGACACAATATTTATGCAATCTAGGTGACAAATATGGAGACCTTGTTCAAGAGTAAAGGATTTTGGAAGTTCATGAAGACTGTTATTACTAACCTAATGGATGTGGATGCTAAGTTTTCCATTGATGTTAATAAGGACGAAGTTGTGAGTGTTATCAAGGCCTACATTTCAAGGAATATTTTCTTCCATACAAGTGGTATCGATTGTCCTCGTGTTTTCTTGAACAAGATGAATACTCTATTCAAAAAGATAAATGAAGGTGAAGTAATGCAAATAGAGAAAGAGTTTATCTCTCTAGAACCTATTTCCTTTGATTAGATCAAGGACTGTTTATCTTGTATGAAAGAGATACAATTGAAATTAGGAGAATAAGGAAAGTATTTTCCAAAGAAGGATGAACAACTCATTGATATATTTTTGATGAATTTGAATAAAATTACCATATGACATCTTTTGTTCCTCCTTTCGGGTCAACTGGATGTCACACAAGAAAGATGGTCAAGATTTTACCTTTGATTTTTTTGTGATTTGTTGATTAAGGATCAACATAAGTTGCAAGAATAAGGGAAGCTTGGTAGAAAAAATCAATATCATATGTTGAAAGGCAAGGTCAATCCAAAATTTAAAGAGCATGATCGACAGGATCAACGACTAGAATGTATTGACCAACCTACAAAGGGTAAGAGTGAATATTCGACGTCTACGAAGAAGGATCATAAGAATAATACATGTCACTATTGTACCAAGGTGGGACATGTTGAGATGAACTGTTGGAAGAAGATGAAGGATTTAGAAGGAAAGTTTAAGCACCTTAAGGATAGTGCATAGACTAGAAAGTCGATCATTCAACCTTCTAAAATCAATACCTTCTATGTCAGAACTTCCTAGGAATCGCATTCCCACACTACTCAGACTGAATGGATAGTCAACTCTATATGTACTCATCATATGGAAAATGATAATTCTCTGTTCTCTTCCTTAAGTGGTTGTCCTAAAGAGAATATTTATGTCGCTAATGATTATTCCCTCAGTGTCAGTGGAAACACTGATGTTGAATCTTAGCATGGTCGCATATCCAGTGTCTATCATGTACCAAGCTTGAGTGCAAACTTGTTGTTGGTTTCTCAACTAACAAAGAATGAGAAAATTGTTGAGTTTTGGTCAGATCGTTTTTTTGTAAAGCATTTAAGGCTTAGGGGGGGATTTGTTGCTTTAGGGGTTTTGGATCCCAAATATGGAATTTATATGTTACGCTCAAACTGACGACAAAAATTGACTTGGCATGAACAAGTTGGTCATATGAACTTTCGATGTTTGAAGATGATGGTGACTCACAACATGGTAACTATTCTTCCAAAGATTATTCCACATGATGGAATTTTTAAATGATGTATGCTTGGAAAGCATCATCAGACACCTTTTGACTCAAGGAAAGCATGGGGTGAACATAATCGACTAGAGCTTATTCACAGTTATCTCTGTTGCAAGAAGAACCCTTCATTAGAAGGTGCAAATTATATTTTGACCTTTATTGATGATTTCTCTAGATTTGCATGGGTAAATTTCTTGAAGAATAAGAGTCAATTCTTTGAAAGATTCAAGGAATTTAGGGCACTAGATAAAAAGCAGTGTGGGAAACCCATTAAATGTTTGAGATCAAACAATGGCAGTGAATATGTAAGCCGAAAGTTTGAAGAATATATCTTTCAAAATGGTATTTCTTGGCAAATATTTGTCCCTCACACCCCTCAACAGAATAGTTTCATAGAGAAGAAGAATCAAACTTTGATAGAAATGGCCAGGTGCCTACTGCAGACCAAAGATATATGAACAAAGTTTTGGGCAGAAAATGTTAACTAATCCAATTATCTCTTGAAAATTGTACCAACTCGAGTAGTCATTGACACAACTTCAATCAAGAAATGGAATGGAAGGAAACCCTCTTCAGACACCTTAGAACCTTTGGATGTGTTTCTTGAGCACATATTAGTTATAACTACAAAATAAAACTAGATGCAAAGATCCATGCTTACATCAAGAGTTGAAATCCTATAGACTGTTTGATATTTTCAAACAACACATCATCTTAAGCAGAAGTGTGCTCATTGATGAGAATACTTCATGTAAAAAAAAATTCTATTCCTCCTCTAGTCCTTTGAACAGTGATCCATTTGACATTCTTGAATATCCTAGATCAATTGTACCTATCTGTAGAGTTCTGACCAGATCGATGAATTATGCATCTAAGTCAACTGGTAGTCGGTCTACTATTACTGTTTAAGTCGACAATCCGACTTGATCGACTTACACGGATAATGATACCCAACCTAAATAATCGACAACTTGCTTACCTTGGTGGGATGTTAAGATGATTGAAGTTGTTGGATCAGATGATGGAAAATTTAATATTGGTCGGTAGACTTGAAGTAAAAATAATGTGGTAGTGTTTCCTTGATGGAACATGTTCTTTAAACTCGTGATCCTGATACATATTCTAATGCTTAGCGTGTTCCAGAATGGGAGAATGTTATTATTGTAGAAATTGATTCCTTGAAGAAGACTTAGACATGGGAAATTGTTCCCCAACTGCAAGGAAATAATGTAATAAAGTGTCAATGGGTATATAAGACCAAGTTTACCTTTGATGATGCTGTTGAAATCCACAAGGTTTTCTTGGTCACTATGGAGTTTTCTTAGCAAGAAGGCATCGACTACATTGAAACCTTTGCTCATATTGCAAAGATGAATTACGTCTAACTGATCATTTCCCTTGCTTCTCATTTTGGATGGGAGCTTCATCAAATGGATATCAAAAGTGCTTTCCTCCATGGAAATTTTGCTGAAGAAATCTATATGGAGAAACCTACTGGATTTGTGACATATTTTGGTCTTGTTTGTCGACTAAGGAAGATGTTGTATGGTTTGAAACAGGCACCTCGTGCTTGGTATGAGAATATTGATCATTTATTTGTCAATCTTGGATTCAAACGTTGTGAATCTGATCACATTGTCTATGTATTACATTATCATGGTGATAAATTGATTGTGGCATTGTATGTTAATGATTTAGTCATAATTGGAAATAATGTAAATCTGATTTTTGGTTTGAATAAACAACCTGTAGATACCTTTGTCTTTTTCATTTGTTTCTTGGCATCCAAATATTGC
The DNA here is from genome assembly GCA_001517045.1 of Pseudotsuga menziesii. Lineage (NCBI taxonomy): Eukaryota > Viridiplantae > Streptophyta > Pinopsida > Pinales > Pinaceae > Pseudotsuga > Pseudotsuga menziesii. The sequence continues at coordinate 217,369 of LPNX010117935.1, forward strand.
AAATCGATGATAACATCCTTTTTTCTCAACCTAAATATGTCTTGGATATTTTGAAACAATTCAAAATGGACTAATGTAAGTCATGTGCTACACCTTATCAATTAGGAGTGAAGTTGTCGAAAGACTATGACTTCGCTCGAGTCAATTCCACTCTCTATTGTTAGTTGGTTGGTAGCTTGATTTACTTAACTAACAGTCGACACATATATCCTTTATTGTTAGTGTATTTTCTTGCTTCAAGTAGGATCCTCAAGAAAACCACTAGAATGCCGCAAAGAGAATTGCTCGCTACATTAAGGGCACTCATCAATATGCCATTAAGTATTGTCTCAATACTGAACTTGTTTTCAGTTACACTAATTCCAACTGGGGAATCGACATTGACAACTGAAAGTACACTTATGGCTATGTGTTTATACTGAATTATGAACCCTTGGTTTGGTCATGTAAGAAATAGAAAGTAGTCTCTCTTTCAACTATATAAGTCGAGTATCATGGAATTTTCAATGCAAGTAAAGAGGAATTTCACATTCACCAACTTCTCGACGAGCTTGGGTTTCCTATTCAGGCCTCCAATGTTAATTACTGTGATAATCAAGGTGTTATCTCAGTTTTTTATAAGCATGTTTCCCATATAAAAATGAAGCATGTTGAAATTCATGTTCATTATTTGATACCATTGGTATAGGAGAATGTTGTGTCACTTCTATATTGCAATACAGATGATTAGGTCATTGATATCTTTACGAAGCCTTTACCAAAATCTAATTTTGTTAAACTTCATGCTATGATCGGGCTTCAAGAAGATTCAGTTATGGGGGGGTGTTTCAAGCACATAATTTCACCTCCTAAATATTTAGAGTGTTGCGTTGATTGGTGGGTGTTGGAACCTAAAGTCTTGGTGGTTCATGACACCTCTGGATCTTCTAGAGATAAATAGTTATTAGAGGATAGGAGACTAGTGGAGCAGTCAACTAGAATCCAAACTACTCAATCAATAAAATGATTGAGTAGTTGTTTGGTCAGGCGAATAAATAGGAGAAAATGATGTGATCGATGCAACTACAAAAATCGACTAAAATTTGGGACATCGCAGATTTTACAAAAACGGTTAGGAACAAAGACCCACATTTGAGGAGAAACTCCTTACTTTCAGGAAGTTGGTTAGATATGGAGACTATAAAAAGGAGACCTTATGGGTTGTACATAACAACAAGATCGATTTCATATGTATTTCATATTCAGTTTGCATTGTGATGTTCTAATCATGATGCATTATACTTAAGTGTTATAATGTTGTCTTTAGACACCATCTTTCTTCTTGGAATGTTGTTTCCTTCTGTGATTTTATTTTTTGTTCAATATTTAAATCTTAAGAGGTTCCCCAACACACATTATACAACTTGATGAGAACTCTATACTCAAAACAAGAAATATAGCTATAAACACTCAAATTTTTGCGTCGAAAATAACCATCAAATCGAAAAGTGGTGCTACTAGTAGCACCCCTTTTTTATTTGAGACTAAATTGCAAATTTTTTGAAACCCTAGCCAGACATGGCTAGTTCCATTGAAATTAAAACCATAAATTGAGCCCCAAATCAAAAAATGGTCCTCACTGAATCACCCTCATTTTTATTTATGGTAAAAAAACCTTGTCCTTAACAACCAATGTCATTGTGATGAAAACCCTATAATTATGCTCCCAAAATCACTCAGAATCACAATGGCACTGCTATTTTTCTTTTTGGAGCTAAAATTACAACTTGTTTGAACCTGTGGCCTTGAAAATCAATGTCGTTGTAATAAAAATACTGAAATCAACTTCTGAATAAAAAAGAGATGCCACCATTATCACCACTTTCTCTAATCAAATCAAAATTACAAGCATTTAGAAACTGATATATATATATAGAAAGAAAAATTAATTTAAAAAATCTAAAATTTTGAAAATAAACAAATTTTCCAAAAAAAACCCTTAATCCTTCAAATACATTTAAAATAATAATAATAATAGAAACATTGTGGAGATCCATTTAGATGACTGCAATCTACTTTCAATATTTTATCCTTCAAGAATATTTATCGTCAATTCAATGCCTTAGTAGCCAAGTTGTAAAAAAGAGTCGTGTCAAAGGGATCATACAAAGTATATTAAGGAAGCATGTTAAAGTTGGCCTTTTATCTCATTGTTGGTTTTTCTGATGATAAATGTGTTACAAATGGATGTATTTTTGGAAGACTATAACAACAGATAAATATCTATGTGAGGTTTTTAGAGTAATTAAAATATTATGTTGTCAGAAAGATTCTGTAAATATGTGATCTGTAGTTAAAGATGAGATTTGGATATGCTCTTTTTTTAAAGACATACAATGTAATGTTTTTAGTTATCTTTGATTCCAATAGGAATAACAAGTAACATTTTTTTCATTGAAATTTTTTTTTTATAAAAAACTAAAAAATATTTAAAGTATTAAAAATATTTTTAAAAAAATAAAGTTAAATATATAAAATATTAAAAAATATATATATAGAAGTTAAACATAAAAAAACTAAAGAATAAAATAAAATAGTAATGAATAACATTAAACTAAACTAAAATAAATAATGAAAGAAAGAAATAAGAGAAATCAAACTCTCTAGAGAGAGGGGGGGGTTGGGTCATATGGGTGAAAAGGTAGGAGAGGGGAGTGTAAGTGTGGGAGAGAGGTGGAGTGAGGGGGCACAAGGGAGGTGGAAAGGGATGTAGAGTGTGGAAGTGGAAGTGGAGTAAGTGTTCAAATTTGAACCTTTCCTAGAAGTTAAAAGTTAAATTTGCCCTTCAAAAAAATTTAAAACCTGAATTTATCCTTCCAACTAAGAAGAACATAATTTATATAAACATTTCAAAAGTAGGAAACATTAGAAATTACCCATCCATGTATAATTCTTTTTATGTTGAAATTATCCTATGCTATAAAGTTTGACTCGTCATTCAAAATATTTGAAATATCATAACTTATAATTACTCACTCATGTCGCCTAGTTAGTGCTTAGCTGTGCAAGATGATGAGTGATGACTAACGACTACAAAGCCGCCTAGCCACCAAGATGTGACTCTAACTCGCAAGTCACTTGGGGCTACAATCTAAGGTATGACAATGTGTCAGCGACAACAGTTGTAACAACAGAGAACAACTACTAGTATACTACTAGACCCAAAATAGGCCCAAAACTTTGTGCCTACTACCTATGTGAATCTAGCTACCAATGTCCACTCATTTTTCCTCAAAATGAAATTCAAATGGTCAGTTTTATGATTCATCCTCTACAAGACTTCATTTCTTGCATGAATATCATGGAATCATGACAACTATATAAATAACACTCAATGTCATGCAACTAAATAATGGCATGCAACTAATATCACAAACTATGTAGAGGTTGATTTATGCATTGATATAGAGAGGTGTCATTGGGAACATGATATGGAGAAACAATGAGTTAGAAAAAAAACATTTGGACCAAAGCAACACAATGGTTAAAAAAAAGTTGTCTCAAGAATAATATTCAATTTGATGGCTGGCATGATCATGATGTAATCTCCCTTTGTCCTTCCAAACATTTGTGGTTTCTCACAACATTTGTCCTTGTCACTTGCCACCAAAATACGTATAAAAATTACATGAATTTACATCCTCGTCTCTGTAAATCCTCACCTCACAGTCATAACTAAGGATTATTTTACACGCACATCCTCACCTCATTGTCATAACTAACGACACATCCTCACATTATAATATCAACTAGGTCAAGTCACAGAGACAACCACAAAATATCAAATGTGTGAAGACACAAAGAGTAAGAGACAAAACTATAAGTAAGACTTATATTAATTTTCCATATAAGTATTTGATTGACACTATTAAGTGAGATTTGACACATTGGATTGTTGTTTTCTTCTCATCACTCCTTACCAAATTGATTGCAATGCATTCTTTGAATGTGAAGTCCATAATTTTACATCTTCTTCCTCATTCTCGTGCCTTTTGGTAAGACAATAAGGAGGGTAGTGTCCCGCATCAACATGGAAAATGGTTTCGACATAGAGGTAGATACATTAATTGTTTTAATTAAATAACTTAAACTTCCTACTCATCGTTGAATCGTGGATTGGTAAAAAACACATCAAATTTTAGATCCTCGAGCTCTTAATTACTCACACCTAAAACTTTTTCAAATCCAACGATTAACAAACTTATTTTGGTGTTCTGGTTCAATTTAAAAGGCATATTGTCGAGACTTAGACATGCAATGATGTGCAAGGTTCCAGTTAACTTAGGATTGGTTGCATTACCCCTCCATCCCATACATGTATGATGTCACGACAAGTGTTGAAAAAAAAATTTGATTCCCCGACCGCGGTGATGCTAGCATTGCCAACTTGCTTGGTATGTAGGATTTTTTTTAATGTTTTCAATGTTGTGTATTATTTTTTCTTAGGAACCCAATGCCCGTAATTCTTACATATCTCGGGATTAGATAACTGCCCTCTCTCCAATTTGAATTAAGTTTTTGGTTGGTTTTATATGTATTTTTTTGTTGTAGGTTTATTATATCCTCATTATGCTTATTGGCTTCCTTTTGTATATAGTTAACAATAAGTAATTCTCTTATGGTTCAACTTTTTTTTAATACTATACATAGTTACAACATTTTTCACTATGCATAAGATCATGCATATGCCACAATATGGTTATTGTAGAGTCTGAGTAGTGTTTATGTATAAGGAAGTGTGCTCAAACTTGGAAAAATACAATAGAATAGTTGTTATGTTATCGAACTGTAAAATTAATGTTACACTTATGTCAAATTAATGTGTTCAAATTAGATTTTATTCAAAAGATATCATTTTTTATGTATGTATTAAGGGTGCTCACTTGTTTAAGATTGTAAAAATTTGGAAAGGCAATATTTGTCTTTTGCATTTTTGGGAGAAAGGGTTTAATTAATTTATACTTGTCAATTGAAGTACAATTATTTATATTTCCCTTCATCTTTGAAGGGATCTAAGAGTAAACTCCCTTACAATTGATGTTGGAACATATTTCTCATCTAGACTTTGTTTAATAATATTTGCACAAGGTTCCAAGTGTTTAGTGTAAGTTGTTCCATGTGAAAATGGTTCTAGTTCCTAGTATAGTGTCTTGGATCCTAGTTTGTCCACATTTGACCCACTTAGACTATTGGTTATGCCATAAAAGCTTGTTTGTCCACTTACCCACTCTTTTCCTTGTTCTATGGAGTAAATGTGCCCTTCTATGCTACGTTTATGGGGTAGTTATTGCATTTCCCTGTTTTAAGGAGACTAGGTGCGCCTTCTTGAGGATTTGGTCAATTTGCTCATTAATGATCCAAAACCAAGCCATTAAATGACCTCTAGCACCCTCATGATGGTTCCTTTCACACTTTTTGACTAGCCTAACCACTTCATGGTCCATCTAGGCTCATTTCACCTCATTATGACCACTACTTGGAGTTACACTTGCCACAATATCATAGAGTGGGGGAATTAGTTAGGATAAGCCAATATTAATGTGAGCTACTCAACTCACCACTAAGCCTATCGATTTTCTATCTTGAGAAAATCTATTTATTGTACTCATGTTAATGAGTAATATCATAGTGGAATACTTCTTCTATATTCTTGTTATCTCTTTGTTCAAATAATTCTAAGTGAGATTGTTTTTTCTATCTAGATCTAGGTTGGAATGTCATATGAATCAGAACATTTTGTTGTGATGTTGTGCATTCCAAAATCTTACATTAAGGGGTTCTCAATTGTTAAGATTGTAAAAATTTGGAAAGAAAATATTTGTTCTTTGCATTTTTGAGAGAAAGCATTTAATAAATTTATACTTGTCAATTGAAATATATATTGCCTTTCATCTTTAAAGGGATCTAAGAATAAATTCCATTACAATTGAAATTAAGACCCACCCTTCAAATTTCATCACTTAGCGGAGGTGGATGGAAAGGGGAGTGGAGTGTGGGGAGGGAAGGAGGTGGAGTGTGGGGGCACGTGGGAGTGGAAAGGAAAGTGGAGTGTGGAAGGGGAGGTGGAGTGGAATGTGGGATCGAGGACTCGATTTTGGCTTCAATTCTTCCATCATCCCATGCTTCACTCTAATCCACCCTATTTCGATCTCATGTAATTTTTTTTATAATATTTTGTTTAATTTTAATTTTAATGTTATTTATTATTTTATTTTTAATTTGTTATAATGATTTTAAGCTTTTGTGTCTTATTTTTTATAAATTTTTTTAAAATATATATATTTTATTTTATTTTAAATATATTATCATGTTGTAATTTTCGTAATGTTTAATTTAATTTTTATTATTATAATCTCTTGTTATTAGTATTTATTATTTTGAATGTATTTGAAATATTAATGTTTTTAATGTTTCGTTGGAAAATTTGCTGTATTTTAATCATTTTAGATGTTTTTATCATTATTTATGTTGTTTTTATAATGATTTAATAAAAAAATTGAATACTTTTACATTGTGGTTTTTAAATATTTGCAATTTTATTCTGATATAAGAAAGCAGTGCTATTGGTAGCATATCTTTTCGATAAGAGATTTTGTTTTGGCAGATTCATTGCAACAACATCAGTTGTTAGGGTCGCAATTTCAAACGAGTTGTAATTTTAGCCCCAAAAATAAAAAAGGAAGTTTCATGGTGATTCTAAGTGATTTTGGGAGCGTAATTTTAGGGTTTTTGTTGTAGTGACATTAGTTGATAATGTCAGGGCTTCAAACAACATGCAATTTTCACCTCAAATAAAAACGACGACGATTATGGGAACTGTTTTTCGATTCAAGAGTCAATGTATAGTTTTCATTGCAATGGCATTGATCAAGGTCGATTGGGGTTTAAAAAAAGTTGTAATTTTACCCCTAAAAAAAGTGTCACTCGTAGCACTACTTTTCAATTTGGGGGTAATAACAACCACGAAATTTAGCCTATCAAAAATAAAAAATCTAGAGAGTTCTCGTCAAGTTGTATAATATGTTAATGTAAAAGAAGGATATATCACACCATACCTTGTTACATTTTTCAATAGGGTAGGCTTTCATGCTACAAGAGAAAATTTGAAATGGTATGGAAAAGATGCAAAGTTGGAAATACATAGTCATGAAGCTCGAAGAGAAAAAATTTCCCTTAATTTATAACTATAACTTTTTCAACAATTACAATGAGAGATGACCCAAATTATATAGTACACAAGTTACTTTCACAAATTTTCCATCCCATATAATCACAAGAAGGAGAAAGATCCTCATGTCTTGAGGTATGTGAATGGTCAACAAAAAAAATAAGATCCTTATAAAGGTGAATAAGTTGTTGGATGAGTACAATGATATAACACACAAAGTATTTCTAGAAGGATTGCCACAAAAAGGAATTTTGTTCATGCGATGTTAATTTGAAGAATGACACTGCCAGATCAAGATGTGCATAAGATGAGTCTTTCGAAAATCTCAAAGATAAACTAATAGGTAGGTGAGTTTCCATTGAAAGGATTGATTAGGGGTCATGCACCCATGCATGGTTCTAGCTCTATTAACAATTTGATGAACATATTGAATAGCACCATATACTTCACTAAGAATGATTTGAAGAGTGGTTATCACGATCTAGTATTGAAGAAGATGGTGAATGTAAGACTTTCCACGTGATACCAAACACAGTTTGTAGTAGTTCATTATTTTGTTTGGGATGACTAATACACTAAGTAGATTCATGTCATTGAAAAAAAAGGGTATTTTAATTGTGCATTGATATGATTGTGGTAGTGTATTGGATAATAATGGTTATATTTAGTAGAGACAAAGAGGATGATTTGAAACATTTCATGTTTGTTCCTTAATAACTAAGGAAGGGTATCTTGTGCATTAACTTGAAAAAATTGAATTCTTTAAGTCAATGTGCTTTGCATTCTTAGTTTCCAAGGATGTATTGTATGTGTATTTACAAAAGGTGAAGGCAATACAAGAATGGCATATGCCTCACAATGTTAAAGAGGTGAGAATTTCTCATGGCATTTCTAACTTCTATGGTAAATTCATCAAAGGATTTGATGTCATATGTGTGTCAACAACTAATTGCATGAAAGCACAAGGATTTGAGTGGAGTATGATAGAGTGCTATTAAAAATAATGGAATAACTAAAAATATAAGTATTTTTGTCTCAATTTATTCGAAAGTATGTTGAATAAGAGATTAAAATACACCAAAACATGCATGTGGATATGGAAGGAGTATATTTACGAAGTTGGTAGTAAAACCTTTATTTTGTCCTCTGAATTGATTTTTGAAGTGCTTTGATGAAGAAAATGTGGGTGCACTTTACAATTAAGTCACTTGAGTAATAAAGAGCATGATTTAAACTCAAAATCATTTAGTTCCAAAAAAGTATTCTGCCAACCATTTATACTAAATACATTATTATGTTTAACACATGAAAATATAAAGAGAGAATTTTCTTAGGCAGTGGCTATCAAAGAGAAGTGGTGCCCTGCAAATACAAATTTGGTTATTTTTTAAGAATTATTTTTGGATCTAAAGTTGATTCAATGGGAGGCCCCTCAATTTAACCTAATACTCTTTTATCTACATTCTATGAATATTCTCAATAACACACTTCATTTTTTCCAATAAAAGTCAAAGGGTATATTCTTATAATATTTTTATAATTCCACATAATATAAAGAGGGATATGCATCCCATGTGGAAGAGACTCTTGTGTAAAAGGTGATTCATGCATAAACAGATGCAATTGTTAAAGAGGATGACACAATTATTAATAATCCAAGGATGGCCCTTGTTTCTATCAATAATTTCATGTCAAAATTGAATTGTAGGAGGATTTGTTATGTAGTAGGAAAGGAACAATTGTATGACATGTAGAATAGATAATTGAGATGGAGTTGTGCGGTTCATCTAATTGAGATGGAGTTGTGCGGTTCATCTAATTGAGATGAAGCATCTACAAAAATATTATATTTACCCTTATCATAGATGAGCTTAAATTCATAGGCTTAAATATACCCAATCCACTTGAATTTCTCTTCTTCTTTTTTATAGTACCTTGCATCAATAAGCGCTTCAAGATAAGGTGATCGATTTTCCAAATAAATTATCACCTAGGATGACAGACGTCACTTTGTGACTAAATGAAGTAGAACTGATGGTTCTTGTGGTATGTGTCCATGTGTCATTCCATATCATTTGACTTGATACTTGAAAAGGAAATGTGTCTATCACGCTATAAGAGAATTGCACCAAGTCTAACCCCAAGAGAAACACATTCCATGATGATGTTCTAGGCGAAATCCTATGTAGAAAGAAATGGATTCAAAGCAACGGATTATTTTAGATTAAAAAAAGATTGGTGTTCCATAGTTGACCAATTAAAGAAATCCCTTTTTGTTAATTCAATTAAATGATGAAAAACAGAAGAGAAAATTCATAGAAATTGAAGGTAGAAGCTAGCTAAGCCCAAAAATACTTGAAATTTCCCAAGGGTTGTGGAAACTATCCAATATTAAATGGTTTGAATATTTGTAGGATCAGTATGAACATCCTCTATGCATATAATATGGTAAATATATTCAATGGAAGCTTTAAATGTTTTATGCAGACTCTTGCATATTTATGTTATGCTAAAGTTGCCAATGCAAGATCCAAAAGTTCCAAATGCTTTATGGATGTTCTACAATATATAATATTTCCATCAAAGAAAACTAAGACAAAATTGTGGAGATATTTACTAAAAAAATTATTCATTGAGGATTGAAATGTAGAATGAGCATTGTAAATACAGAATGGCATCACCCAAGACTGGGAATGGCCTTAGTGAATCCCAAATGCAGTGTTCTTTGGGTCGTAAATTTGTATATGTGTTTGGTGATATATAATAAAAGAAGTTAAATCTTAGAAAGAAACTAGCACCATGTTACTCATCCATCACAATATTAATATGAGGCATATGGAGCATATATTTTATAGTATTTAATTAAGTGATTCAACCATCCTTTTCCTTTCCAAAACAATGAGAGTAACATAATGGATCCCACCAAGAGTTATCATCCCAACCTCTAATTGTGCCTTTCAACTCCTTCAATATCAAAATTTTTGGAAAGTCCACATCTATAGGGATGAAGCATTGTGGGGACTTTTTGTGGGGACTTTAGTAGGGTCATGTGCAAGAACATGTTCCATGCCCTTGTCAAGTGGAAGGCCATCTCCTAGAATACCACCCTATATTTGTGGAGTAAGGAATAAATTCTTAGGTTAAGAGTTCATTGAGAACGATATACCTCCATAAAGTACATGTAGGGAATGAAAATAGAGTGTCCCTTATTTAGACATTTAGATATGTATTTGTAGTCATCAATCTGGATACTTTTAGGTTATAGACCTTTGGTATTGTTTTCACAATGATCTTGATGAAAATCAATGAATTCCTATAGATGGTTAATGGAATAGCAAAGGAATTAATCCATTAAATACCCAAAATGAAATCTCCTCCTACGACGTCAATGACACAAAATTCATCATCAAGTATATTGCATCCCATTGAAAATTACACCTTACGCACCACAAAGATTTCATGCTAAATATGTTTATGTAATAGGATGTTAATGGGGAATTGTTTAGATGTTTTGAGATGGAAATATAATTGCTTAACCTATATATTATCAATAATATACAAATCACTTCCAATCTCAATTAGAACATGGATCCTTTTATTAATGTAGGCATAAAACTTAAGGTATCAAGGCTACCCTGCTTAGTCATTGCAAAAAGGATGATTGAGGATTCCCTTGTTTCCAATTGTGGAGGGAATTGGTTTTGTGTCCCACAATGACTATTACGGTTGGTTAAGGAGAGTATCATCCTCATGTTTAGATTCAAAACTAGAGTAGCATAGAGATTCATCCATTAAAAAAAGGGGCTTGTCAATGTGTCCTTTAAACATGATGGAATACATGACATAATTTTGAGATTCATCCCTTCACATTTTTTAACCTCACAATAAGAGTTAAAATTGTTCAATGCTATAATATCAACTTGTCATGTTCTTGTTGTTAAATATACAACATCAAGAGTCATTCTCTAAATTTGTGGTTAATATCAAGTCTTAAGTATCCTCATATGATTGAGGTGGTGATGTTGTAATTGTAAAGTATTTTGGTTAATATCAAGACTGAAGGCCTGTGGTTAATATCAAGTCGGACTTGTGGTCAATATCAAGTCATTGATTCTCATGAGGTCATCCAAAGAGTGGTTATCCATTGAAGTGGGCCTCCAGTTATAGAGGTGAAATGATTTGCTTGTTGAAGCATAAATGTTATGTGATGTTTTACTAACCATGGTCACATATTGCTATTAAGTATCCTTTAGGGGTTAGTTACCCTTAGAGTGAATTACTTTAGTAATGAATATATGGTCCAAGAGTAATATAATATGATCATAACATGCGACAATTCTTATGAGTATAATATGATATGATGAATTAATGTTAACACATATAGACCATGCAGTAAGATAAAGAGATAAGCAAATAAAAGAGATAATGCCAAAGAAAATTTAAATTGTGTATGATGTCTAATTAAACCTCAAATTGTATAAAGATTCAATTTAAGCTTCAGTATGTGCTTAATTAAAGAAACTCATAGTGGTTCATGCAAAGTTAATAATAGTAAATAAAGTGTTCTACATGAATGCCACTTGAGTTAAAGCACCATGACACTTATGTTATCCTATTAACTAAGTGGTCAAAATTTAGTTAAGATAATGAGTTCACTCATATGACATTTAACTATCAGTTAATGACCAATATTGAAGGTATGGCATGTATTCCTTGCATGAAGAAGAATCCAAGGAACCGACTTGGCACTGGTGAAGGAAAGGCGCAGTGTTATGCACTAGGGAAGCATTCTCTATCACACACATTCTCTATTCTCTACATGGCATTAGTTTTGACTTATTATTAAAGTGTTGGGCACATGGAAAGTTCATTACGGTTCATACATTTGATTAGTATTCTCTATTTCTCCATGTTCTCTCTTATTAGGAAATATGTTATTTTGTTGTAAACTATTCTTTGCAAATCTATATATTATACTCAAAGAATTGTTGGGTTTTTCATCCTCTTGATTGAGAGTATTTTCTTAGCGTATATCTTGTCTTGTGTCGATGAATGATTTGTGTGTTTGATGATTCATTGATTCATGTGTTCAGTAATTCATTGATAAAAATTTTAAAGTTCAAAGATCTTCATTATTGCTCAAAATATTAACATGGTATCAGAGCTTAGGGTGTGAAGGAGATGAGTTTGTGCAAGCAACTATAATCCTACATTATTTTGAGGGTTTGAGAAAATTTTGAAGAGCCATGAGATCAATCTCCATTCATCCAAAAGATCGACTTGACGGTGCTTCCAACTACAACACATGGAAGGAGAGGGTATTGAAAATTATTGAATAACATGATTTGGATACCTATTTATCCATTGTGGTAAAGAATCCTACCACTAATATAGGGTGAGTTAAATTCAAGATGAATCAAGCAAAGGAAAAACAAATCATCTATGATTCATTAAGGACAATCTCATTTCTGTGATCATTTCATTGAAGAATGCAAAGGAGTGTTTTGATACACTAACGAACTTGTATGAGAAGAAGGCTCCTGATTCAAAAGGGGGATTTGAATAATAAGATTCAAAACCTAAATATGGAGAAGGATGAGACAAAATCATCATTCTTCACCCATATCTCACAAGTACGAGATGAACTCTTTAGTATTGGTCTAGTGACAGATAAAGATGATCTTCTCCAAACTGCAATTGATGGTCTCCCATTTGAATGGGAGACATTATTAGTTGCACTAAATGACTGATAATATCAACCTAACTTAATAATGTTGTGGCATGACTTCCTCCAAGAGGAGGGGTGAATCCAGAGCAATTCAGTGTGCACTAATGAAGGAAATATTTCCCTCATGACAAGGATGAAGAAATGGAAGAAACCATTCACTCCAAAGAAGTTCTTTAATTCGAAGAAGAAGGATTTCAATAAATACTTTGACAAGTCGAAGGTTTGGTGCTACCATTGTCAAAAGAAGGGCCATTATGCAAGAGAGTGCCATACAAAGAAAAAGAATCAAGAAAAGTTTCATGCATCTACGACAGTAGAAGAATATGAACCTTCTTAGAAGAAAACATCCGAGGAAAAGGATGATGATTGTCGGAAGGAATATTTCCTGTAGTGCAGAAGAGAATTCACTCTAGTTTGCATGGGATCTAGTTTCTTTGTGTAGAGATTCACTAATGTTTGCATGAGAGTAAATTTGTAGAATTGAAGTTGCAGTGAATAAACAAGGACTCTAGTAATCTCCGCAAGGAAGCGTAGATCAAGAGGGAGCCAAAACAAAACTATAAAAGATAAGTTTTTATATTTTGATTGTTATATGCTTTTATAAATCAGATCTAAAGGGTTTTGAATGTGTTTCACTACAATTATTTAGAGATATGTATTTTCGATATTAAGAATGATGTTATGGTATAACTTGATTAAAGCATACAATCTATATTTTATTGGAAAATAGTAAAAGTCATGAAATATATTGTATGCATAAATATTTATGAATATAGGGATGCATAAATTTTCACTAGACACAAATACAGGGATGCATAAATTTTCACGAGATACAAATACAAGGATGCATAAATTTTCATAAGATAAGAATATAAGGTTGCATAATTTTTTATGAATATGGGGTTGCATAACATTACATGAGATTAGAATGGGGTTATGATAAAACCTTGGTTAATATATGTACATAACCATGTGAAATATATTGAAGTATTCATATGATTAAATTCCATGAGATATGGTTATACTAAAACTTTGGTTAAAATGTTTGCATGTCTATATGAGCTATTTTCCATGATTGGATTATGCAAATTTGCTAATAAATTTGACTAGAATTGGCTTGTAGGGAATGACCATATTCTATGGCTTATACATGGAGAATGGAAAATATTGAAAATGGAGTGATTATGATGGATATTCCTAAAAGAGAGTATGATGTTGATAAGTGAGAAGATTCTAGGAGAAGATCAGGAGGTTTTAATATTTTATGGGAAGAAGTCTCCAGCAAAAATTATTCAGAATATAAGCCCTAATTCTATTTTGGAATTTGTGGAAAATCTTGAAGATGTTTAAGTTTAATCTATTTACATCCATTTGTCAAGAGATATCCAAACATAAAAGAGCATGATACTCCCTGAAGAAGGACCTGTATTATGATTCTGACATCCTGATAGTGAGAAAGAAAAGATAGCTTCGCTAGCTCATGATGAACTAGTAAAACTGGTTGGTACATCCTATTAAAAGGAGATATGCATGGGTCTTGTATGCAAAAGGAAACATATCATTGCATTCAAGAATCATAACAAGATTCTTGTGATTAGAGGTGTAGCAGTTACCATATAAGATTTTCCTTAGTTAAGGAAAATTCTTAGGATAGATCCTCAAGAGATTTAGGACAATGGACAACAAGTCCATGGCCACACATATGAAGATAAATATGAAGTTAATTTCAGATTTGGAGGATATCAAATTAAGTTCAGACGCACATGGTGAGAACCAATCTAGGTTTATGTTTTTCTATATGTACATAGACATGTACAACAAAGCATGTGTTAAGGTGCCTACTTGGTACAAGTGTATGTGGATTCATACATGTATCAGTTAGTGAAAAAAAGTTTCAAGGATATATGGATTATGACTAGTGCAATGATCGAGAAAGATCACATCAAAGATGTTGACACAAATAGAGCATGGTGTAAAGCAGTAAAATATTCAAGAGGTTCCTAGTCAGTTATATCCGAGACATGGTGAAGAAAGGAGAAGTAAAAATCTAGCACATATCTACATATGAGCATAATTTACAACATTCTTTCCAATCCTTTGTCCATGACAAGATTGACGTAATATAGAAATACTCCTCTAGTTGAAGAGGGAGTATTGATGTGTCTCTATAGGTAGTAGCGAATAAAGTCCACACCAGTAAGTCATGAAGTGATACATGGCTCAGATACATGTTATCCATATAGGTGTATATGGATCAGTCTAACTTTGTAGTGGTAAATGGATCTATTAAATTCATGCAGCAAATAAGGTACTAAGTTGCACGTAGCTATGATAAGTCATGGTATATGAATCAGACAATTAGGCATTATAGAATTCATTATGGAGAGAGTCTGTATGAGCAAAGACATTGCCAAAGTCTCATATACTAGTAGATACTCGAGAGGAGTTGTAGTAAGGACTGTTGGGGAGTAGTCAAACCTCTTGGAGAGGTCAGATAGCCAAATAGTTGGATAGAGGGGTATTATTAGTAGTAGATGATATTTTTACTCTAACTTGTTTGATTACCTGTCATAAGTATGTTCATGCTAGTTTTTGTGATTTTCCCTATTTCATTTTGGTTATGTACCTGCATATAGTTCATTCTATTGGACATTGTTATGGAGAAAAACTTCCTATGTCATGGGGTGGACCACAACAGATAGTATGACACTAGAAATCAATCCATTCTCTAGCATGATAGATACATACAAGAAACTAAACACTAAGGGATAAGAATCATACCTCAATCGTACATTCGAAGAATATCCCTATTGATATCTTGATCAAAACATATCCCTACACTTCATCCTAAACAACAAAGGATATGCAAGTGTGATATATAACATGTTAGTGTCTAATCTATCATATTCAATTTAAACGTGTATACAAAGTAATTGCATCCATGGATACAAATATTCATAACTACACATGAAATTGGATAAGAAATGGATATTTATATTAATGTAAACATAGATACAAATGAAAACCTCTTTCAGGACCTCATCGGAACCAAGAAACTAAGACCCTCCAGTCAAGCCTCCACCATTTCAACCCTCCATGCAATGGCAAGATCACAAAGACAAGGGCAAGCTTGGGAAAGAGCACTAATGGCTTCCTCAAGGACAAAATGATGCAGAATCAAGAATACTAGAATGGGGAAAATTTTCGCTATAATATCTTTACTCTCCAAAAGTATCCTCTTCCAATGCTTCACAATAGCTCAATGTATAGCCCCTCAATAGGAAGTGAAGGATAAAATTGGAGCGTTTCATGGCATATGGAAGGATACGGATCAAGTAATTCATTACTTGATGGGAAAAACTCCATTTTTTTAGCATAAAATCGGATATACGTGGGTGACAGTGGTGCAAGCTACGTATAAGCGAGTTGTAGACTTTTGACCTGCACGTATCTTCAAAAAGAGTTTTTTATAGAGTTAAACTAGAGCATCTGGGCTATGGTGATTAAATGGGGCATAGTGAGTTTGCATAGGGACAGGGAAATGCCACCAAAGCATGATGTATCAGGTGTAGAAAATCACACTATAACATATTCCCCCTAATGTGTGAGGTCAAAGGGGTATACAATGGCCATAATACATTATAATATTAGCAAGAGTGGAGTAGTGAAGAATCGGGTGGAAAAACCAGCCACGCGTCAGTCTAATACAATGATAAGTCTCTACATATGACTACAAATATGAAGTATACATAGAAGTCATGGATACATATCAATAAAATGGCCGTGAATAGGCATAATAGACATATGTCATGAGTGTTCATCGCCATGTACAATATACAGTGAAGTATGGCCTCCATACTGAATGAATACATATGGTACATAAGAAGGTACACTGAAATCTGGCATGAGAACTGAAATCTCATAAATATTGTCGCGATCAAGGAAGTAGCATATATGACATGACACTAAACTCTGAGGTATTCTACACAAATGACTGCTAGTACATGTCCCATCACATGAATAAAGGTATTAAGGTCAAACATGATGGGCCATCGTCTAATTACCGATCATTGATATATACCATTAACAGACGTGAGACATCTCACCGATAATGATATGGGAATCAAGGTACATAATGCATTCAATCAAGTGTGGATATATGTGTTGAGGTCAAACACTTGAAAAAATCCATCAATTAGAGGACATTGATGTATTCCCAAATTTGTCGATGGTGAAATAACCTGCCAATGATTACTGCAAGCCTCAAGGAACTCAATGGACTGTAGATCCCTATTCCAAAATAAATGATTTGAAGTCAATGGAATCGAATCTACCGAAAGGAGGGAATTAAGGAACCCCCCATAAACTCACACAAGGTTAAAAACAATGTTGGATAAATTGGAAGAACTCTGACGAACAAGATGAGCATGAACCAAACCCATGTATCGGGAATGGAAAACATGCAGAGTCAACATAACGAAGGAATGGTTGACTCATGTTAAATACTTCCTTTGAACTACAGCATAAGGTAGATGGAGACACTTAGGCATCATAGACTCAAAGTGAAAACTGGGACAACTCTATGACAAATGAGGCATCAACAGAGGCTCCATAGCAATTGGACGCATAACCAGTCGATGGAGAAAGATATAAATAACGAGTATAGATCCTAAGGTCATACTAGAAACCAAACCAATGATGAATAGACTCATGGATTGTGTTCTGTTTGAATGCGACATGACAATTTCTAAGGTGAGCTAATATCATTCCCTGTCCGATTTTTTATGTTTTATGACTTTTTTGGTCTTTTATATGTTAAGAAGCTATTAGATTATGGCAGGCAGATCTTGGGCCAAAAATAATCTTCACATAAATTGCACAAGAAAATATAGAGGAGAATAATATTGGAAACCTTCCATTTTCTATATTCAGTAATACAATGGTGTTACAATAAATAGAATTCCAATCATGTGGATATCCACCAACTAAACCTAGATGAATGGTTAACTAAGAGTGTCTAAATCACTACATGGGAACAACTATTCTAACTCCACTTGTCTAATTCAGTTAATAATCAGTAAAAACCAGTTAAACTGATGAGGTAGGTGAGAAAATGTGCCTACCCTCATGCATCCATGCAAAACTGGTGCCAATTGAATTGAAAGACATCTAACTAAATGTAACTCGACATTAACTTGGCATAACTACTTACCTACCACAACCAATTGATGGACACTATTGGTGGCACTCATATTTGCTCCTAAATGTAGGGATTGGTCTCAGAGGGACATCAGCACATGCATGCACATGCAGTAAGTGGCGAATAACCTCTCTGTGTGTTCCTTGCACTCTAGTGTGGTAATGAAGTTCCCCCGAGTTAGGAAAAATAATCTAATATACTTTATGTGGTCAAAGGAGAAAAAGGGAGGATTAATAATAATCCTAAAACCCCCATTTAATCCTAAATTTGTATGACCTGGGACCTGGTAACTAAGACAAAAGGTCACCCATTACAATCTAAAAGTAAAAATAAGGATCGTTGTAAAATGAGGAAAAAGGAAAAATTGCATGGGGAAAATCCTTCCTCCAAAATGAACATGGCACAAAATTTAAATGAATATTTTCAATCTGTCTTTGTTCTTCACTTGAATAAGTTGGATGTACTACTTCTTGGTGAAAAACTTGGTAGAGTTGTTGTAGATGCCTTGATCATGTATCAAATTTTCAATGTTGTGTAGACAAAAAGCATGAGGAGAAGCCCCTTGTAGCTCATATTCTAGTGATGAAGGAACATAATATGAGTTCTCTTTGATGTGACAACATAAAATATCATATCTGAACATAAAATCATATATAGAAAAGATATTTTTGCAATCATATCCTAACCAAGAAACATCAATGAAATTGGTAGGCACAATTTCTAGTTTAGTTGCATTATGGTGAACCCGATCATGAACATTCTATCCAAACTGATGTGAAACCTTTATAATTATGTAATAGAGCTTATTAGGCTCTTATATATCAGAAACTAAGTCATATGGAGCAGCAAGAAACCAAGGTATAGTGGCTCCAAAATCCGGTTGAGTTACAGTAGGAATACTAGGTTTAACTAGTCTACACTGATAATTGAGCAAATCTAGTGAGCACAAGGATCTAAAAATTGAACTAATAAAAGTTATATCAGAACCAAATGTTTGTAACAGAATCCCACTTATATAAAATGATAAGGAAAACCAACCAATTATACAAAGCAAATACCTGATAAATACTTTCACAAGTGATACAATATAGGAAACTGTGAATTTGATGAGTTTACCAACTAAGGAGTTTGGGAGTTGTACGGTATTCTGAGGATCAAATGGATGGGACAGAGGTGTCATAACATGAATATCATCCTAAAAATAATATTTTAAATCAGAGAAAGAATAATCTGAATGGATTTTAAGGGATTCAGATGAAGACAAGTCAGAAACTAGTGGTAAAAAACTAGTTTTGAGAGGAGATGGCTCTAGGAAACTGATAGGTATTTTTTCAAGGGGAGGAAAATAGATTTCTGATTCTGATATATCAGAATTACTATAAAAATCATAGACTTCATAAACATACTTTATTCTAGCAACCAATGCATGATCGTCATTACCTTTGAATTGCACAGTGTTACGATGCCCCTGAGAATCAACAGATTTTTCCCTTCTTGCAAAATATGGCACATCACTGTTGTTCCTTTCGAGAAACTGAGTCATGATGTCCATTTTATATTTAAATCAAGATTTTTCATTGTGAGAATATTTTCTGCAATAGGTACACTGATATCTTCCTTTCTTTTTTTATTCTTCTTGAAATTCGAGCCTTCATTAGTAGAGTTAGAACCTTCATCTTTGGAGTCTGACTTTGTATTTTTGTCCTTCACTTTTATCTTTCCTTTGGACTTGAGATTCTTGCTTCAAAGAGTAGAAATTGCATGATACTTTGAGGTTTTGAGATTCCCCGTCTGAATCAGCTTGATCTTCTCTTGTGTGATAGAATCTATGAATGCATCCAAGGATGGCATCCTCCAATTTCAAACTGCAAGCTTAGTAGCATAGAATGTTTACACAAAAACTGAGTATTTCGAACCCAGATTTGATAAAATGGAGAGGATTAATCGATATTATTCCTTCATAATCCCATAGTATTGTGCTGCCAGTGAGAAAACTGAATACCTGAACAAAACTAGAAAGACAATTTTTGTTTAGCCTGACCAGGCTCTAATACCATATTAGATTATGGCAGGAATATCTTGGGCCAAAAAAAATCTTGACATAAATTGCATAAGAAAATATAGAGGAGAATAATATTGGAAACATTCCATTCTCTATATTCAATAATTAAATGGTGTTACAATAAATAGAATTCCAATCATGTGAATATCTACCAACTAAACTTGACTGAATGGTTAACTAAGAGTGTCTAAAGCACTCCATGGGAGAAACTAGTATAGCTCCACTTGTATAATTCAGTTAATAATCAGTTAAAAAACAGTTAAAATGATGAGGTAGGTTAGAAAAGGCGCCTACCCTCATGCATCCATGCAAAACTGGTGCTAACTGAACTGAAATACATCTAACTGAATGTAACTGGATATTAAGTTAGCATAACTACTTACCTACCACAACCAACTGATGGAGGCTACTAGTGGAACTCATATTGGCTCCTAAAATCTAGGGATTGGTCTCATAGGCACATCATCTCATGCATGTACATGTAGTAAGTGGAACATAACCTCTATGTGTGTTCCCCACACTCTATTGTAGTAATGAAGTTCCCCTAAGTTAGGAAAAATAATCTAATAGACTTTATGTGGTCAAAGGAGACAAAGGGAAGATTTATAATGATCGTAACAGAAGCTTGAGAAATAGTAAAAAATATTATAGTAAAACAAGAAGGAAACAAGTGTCACAACAAAGCAAACTAATTCCAAGTAGTGGAACATTCCTATGCTCAAGGCAAGGAAGCATGTGTTGGATAAGGACACTCATGGGGATGTCTCCTCCAGGTATGGAATATTCAAGTTGCAAAAGATAACTAAGAGGCTCTGCTTGGATAGAATTGACACAATATTGGACTATATGGCTTATAAAAGTGAATTAGGGAGTTGGGTCTAAGCTCAATACAACAAGCGGACGCATGCAATGCAATTACAACTTAATAAAACGAGATTCCGTATAGGAGTTGGCCACCATAAAATGTAAATAAGAGTATTAGGTTCTTGTTCAAAGGCATGGTGGGACTACAAGGGACTTCGGGACATGAAGGGGGGACACTCAGCACGGGCATCGAATGACAAAGCGAGATCTAATTAGGGAACCCATGATTAGGAAATATCTACCACTTACGTAATGTCACTTCTAGTAGTAGTAAGATGGTTTTGTGACATTAACAAGTGGTTTTGTACCCATGGATAAGGTGACATGTCATAGGATAATGCATAATGCATGAGGAAAGTGGTCTTATCCTATATTCCAGTTCAGTTTTATACATGCCATGGGCATGAACAAGCCAAAATATCGATAAAAGTGCACCAAAAAAGGACCCTACACAACAATATTAGTCCAAAATAGCTAGAAATAGTCAATAAAGAGTCAAAACTATAGGAAAGTACGTAAAAATATTTAATAAATAGTAAAAAATCAAATTGTTACCATACCATTTGGTTTTTTAATGACCATAGTGCATTGGATCCCTAAAATTCATACACAGATTGCGGGAGCTTTGAGCCATGAAATCAATAGACATAGAGACCATGTAACTCACAATCTCATTCTCTAGCCATTCAATGCATTAATTTTCAATTTTGATGGTGAATTTTTAAGTTTTAGACCACTGAAGGTTGGTTTCTCGAACCACGTGGGTGACAGTTCATCGGGTCGCATATAGGGCCACATTTTAAGCGGTAAAATCAAATATTTCCCATGTACATACACACATGTTGTCACTAAAAGTCATGTATAAGGTCGCGGATGTCAATTTTAATGGTAAAAACTCACATAATTTTGGTTTCTCTTAGCCGGGATGGTGCTAGAATGGAGAGAACATGAACATTAGGATGTTGATAGGGTCGTTCATGGTGATGCAAATGCTCAACAAGAGCTACAAAAGTGTCTTCTATATAATTTTTGGAACCTTGGGAGTTTGAGATATCAACCAAGACTCTTGCAAATGTTTGTGGACTATTGGGATCCAGACATGGAGGAATTTATGCTATATGGGATGTCGTTGAGACTCGAGGTAGAGGATATCTACTTCATTACTGGACTATCTTGTCAAGGAGAGGTAGTAAATCTATGGGCTTGTGGAGTAGTTGGAGGACCGACTATAGATGAATACATAGTTATACATTGCATTACAGATACTGAAAAGGTGGGAATTCAAGTCATGGTAAATGCCATCCAGATCCTCAGTCTCAATGTAATCATCCTAGTTTTAGCTAGAGTAGCAGGGCAGCATCAATACATTTGGCATCAAAATGTCTCATGTTCTCTATTGCAGAATGCATGAGGCCCACGGTATATGACTGAAGTACATTGTTGGACACCATGAAACAACAATTGACTGGCTGCAAGTTGGGTTGGATAAAAAAATTTAGGTTTTCCATCATATTGAGCACTTTATTTCTCGAGAGGGAATCGATTCTTATCCCTAGAGTTGAGGTCCCTCCTCATGGTAGACGATATCCAGTGCAGACACACTAGATGGAGGTGATGTAGAGGTTAGGGGGAGGTAGGGTACCGACTCCTTTCCCACCTGACTTCTTCCACTGGTGGCGGTGACAAATCATCGCTATAGATAACTATCCCTATGATAGGAGCAACTTCTATGGAGATTGAGACATGCCACTACCACTAGGGTATGCATTCATAGATATCAGTAAGATCCAATTTATTTTTTGGATTATTTGATTTTTTTGTATCTTTCATAGATGTGGAAATAAAAAACATGTTTTTGGTAGTAACAAGTACTTGACATTCAGTTTATGTGCACAGACATAGGTCCACAATGAACGGATGGTTTCCCAGGACATCGATGCCAGGGATGATGCGATGAGATGATCAACATTGATGTTGAGCGGATACTACAGAACATTCATGGAAAGATGGCCCAATTTACAAACAAGCTCCCCATGGTACAAGTACTGGACTTGCCCGAGGCAATTCAAAGGCATGTGGTTGGGCTACCCCATCTGTGGGTTAGGTTGTCTAGGCATTTGGAAAATGTTGTAGTATGTTACCATGGTCATCATCTAGGCCCATAGGAATAGATTCTGGGATAGACATTTTATAATGGTCATCATCTTCCGATGGTATCTTGCAAGGATGGTGTTTTTCCGGTTGTGTACTTGGAAAACATCATCAAGACAGTTTTGACAAACGTGCCTCTTGGCACATCTCGGTTCCCTTGGAGCTTGTGCATAGTGACTTGTGTGGCCCTCTTCCATCTGCATCCTTTTCTGGTTTCAAATATTTCTTAACTTTCATTGATGACTACTCCAGATGCACTTGGGTTTACTTCCTAAAACTTAAGAGCGAAGCATTTAACATGTTCTTGGCCTACAAGGCCCTTGTTGAAAAACAATCTGGTCATCAAATTGTTAAGTTAAGATCTGACAATGGAGGAGAATATGTTAACAACATGTTCACTACTTTTTGCACTGAACAAGGAATCCAACAATAGCACACTGTTCCATATACACCACAACAAAATGGTGTAGCTGAACGGAAGAACCGCACTTTAAAAGAAATGGCTAATTGTATGATCCAATCTAAGGGACTAAGTCTTCAATATTGGGCTGAGGCCATAAATTGTGAAAATTACATAGTTAATCACACACCCACTAAATTTTTACAAGGTATAACACCGAAAGAAGCATGGAGTAAAATTAAGCCAGATGTAAGTCACTTTCATGTGTTTGGTTGTGAAGCATGGGCTCACATTCCAGATGAAAAACAGAAAGCATTGCAGCCTAAAAGTGAAAAGTGCATATTTGTTGGACATTCTAAAGATGTAAAAGGTTATAGACTTCTTCATCCCATTCACATGATATAATCATTAGAAGAGATGTTAAATTTGATGAAAATCTCTTGGCCTGCGAGCCTAACTTGGCGGGTATGCCATCCTTGGCCTACGAGCCTGATTTGGAGATTGTGCCTTCTTCTTCTTCTTCTTCCAAATTCCTTGACAGATTTCCAACTCCAGTTTCTGATGATGATAGTGAGGATGAAAATCCACCTCCGCCTACTCATGTTCCTCCAATTTCACCAGCACCAATGCCTCCTCGATGGGTCCGTTCAACATGTGAAGCAGCTAGTGATCTTGTTGGTGATCCTAGAGATCAACGTCGAACAAGTTCTCAGTTTCAGCGAGCCTCTTCTCTTTTGGCTCAAGTTTCCAAGAATCATGATCCAAAAACTTTTGCAGAAGCTTCAGGAAATCCAGATTGGGATGCAGCTATGGATGAAGAATATCGTTCCTTAATGGCGAACGATACTTGGGATCTTGTTCCTCTTCCAAAAGGAAGAAAACTTGTCAAATGTAAATGGATCTACAAAACTAAGTATGCATTATATGGAAGTGTTGAAAGACTTAAGGCAAGGTTAGTTGCCAAAGGTTTTTCCCAAGTTGAAGGGATTGACTACAATGAAACCTTTACCCCTGTAGCAAAAATGAACTCCATCCGCTTTGTTCTTTCCCTTGCAGCCTTACATAACTGGGCAGTCCATCAAATGGATGTCAAGACCGCCTTCTTACATGGTGATTTACAAGAGGAAATTTACATGGAACAACCTCCTGGATATGTTTAGGATAACTCTATCCTTGCCTATCTCCTTAAGAAATCCTTATATGGCCTCAAGCAAGCTCCTAGAGCTTGGTATGCCAAAATGGATAGCTCTCTCCTTGACACTTGTTTTTCTAGATGCCATTCTGACCCCAATGTCTATACCAAGAAATTAGGAAACCATCTCATCATACTTGTTCTTTATGTTGATGATCTTATCCTTACTGGTAGTGACCCTAACTTATAACCCATGTGAAATCCAGTCTTAAGCAAAATTTTTAAATGTCAAACTTAGGACATTTGCATTATTTTCTTGGTCTCCAAGTATTGCAAACCAAAGAAGGAATATTTCTTTCCCAGTCTAAGTATGCTTGTGACCTTCTTCGTCGCTTCCACATGGAAGATTGTAAACCAGCCCCTTCTCCCTTCCAGTCTGGAGTCAAACTTTCTGCCACTTGTACTTCCCCTGAAGTAGATGCCACCTTGCATCATCAGCTTGTTGGTAGTCTTTTATACTTGACTCATTCCTGTCCTGACCTTTCCTTTGCCGTTGGTCGTGTTTCCCGTTATATGCAAACTCCTCATGAAAGTCACTAGAAAGCAGCAAAAAGAATACTTTGATATATTCAATGTACAATTTAGTTTGGGATTCATTACAGTATAGGGGGGAAACCTTTGTTGGTTGGTTTCACTGATTCAGATTGGGCCGATGATCCTGATGATTGAAAGTCTACTACAGGTTATGTTTTCAGTTTTGGATCTGGACCTGTCACTTGGGCTTGTAAGAAACAACAAGCTCTTGCTCTTTCTTTAGCAGAAGTAGAATATCAAGCCGCAGTTAATGCCAGTCAGAAAGCTTTATGGCTTCGACAGATCCTTTCAGAGTTTGGATTCAAGCAGCAACAGCCTACTCCACTTTGGTGCGACAATCAAAGTGTCATCAAGCTTGCCAAAGATCCAGTTCTACATCAACGCAGCAAACACATTGAGCTTCACATGCACTTCATCAGAAGTCTTGTTCATGATTGTGTTATTGAAGTGCTCTATTGCCCTACAGATGATCAAGTTGTAGACATATTCACCAAGTCTCTTACAGAAGCGAAGTTTTCTAAACTTCGGTCTATGTTAGGAGTTGAGGAATGTGTCCTTAAGGTGGGATAGGCTCTAATTCCTCCTTCCTTCTCCTAATAGTGTCACTTTTGTAAATCCTTCAATCCTATCCCAAGTTGTTCTTAAGGGGGGATGTTAGGATATTTATACACTTAGGAGTTAGTTAAGATCAACTTGTGTAATATATATGTTAGGTAAAAGTGTGTTTCTTTAGTATGCATTAATATGCATTTGTAAATATTCTAATCCGACAGTCACGATATGTTCTAGACATAGAGTGATCCAACGGTTCAAATTCTCTTAGATCATACCTACCATTGATCCGTGGCTTAACACCCGATTGGTCCATGATCTCTATTTAAAGAGCACGGAGGGTCCTTGGCTAGTTGATCATTTATGAGAAGCTCATTTAACTTTCTTTCTTTTGCATAATAAATTTCTCCAAGTAGCTATTTGGATGGGACCGTGGACTTTTCCCTCTCAAGGGTTTTAACCACGTGACAAACATAGGTGTGTTGATCTGTGATCTATTTGTGTGAAGTGGTTTCTCAAGGTGTTCAGTCTTTTGGGAGTACCCTGTGTACCCGAACAATAGGAAGCATGTTAACAAACCGATAACACTACAAGGAGAACAAAAAACAAACTATGCAAACTATACAATAATATACAAGGTACTAACCTGAGCTAAAGTTCAAGCATATTACTTCTTGATATAGATCCCATTTCTAGGAACCACTGAGGTGTTTCCTTCATGGTCATTTAACTCATAGGAACCTTTCTCTAGGACATGTTTCACAATGTAAGGCCCATGCCACATGGGGTTGAACTTACCCTCCCCTTACGGTTCACTATCTTGGTCATACAAGAGGACAAAATCACCTTAATTATAATGACAGGGAGAGATAGACTTATCATATTGGGCCTTAACATGACGCTTATTTATATCTAGAGCCACCATGACATCTCGACATTGCTCATCCAGGTGCTCTAAGTGGACTAAACGCTCCTCTAACTTAGAAGTGTCAGGTAAAAACTCTATGGGTAAATTCAATGAAGGGATCTCGCATTCAACTGGTAAAATTGACTCCACCCCATCTACTAGTTGACATGGGGAAAATCTGGTGGCATCCTTAACCATGGTTTGATAAGCCCACAAAGTAGGGTATAGCATGATATTCCAATTCGTTTTTCTTTGTATGATGGTTTTTTGTAGAATATCCTAAAGGGATTTGTTAAATACCTCGGCCTGGCCATTCGCTTGGGGATAGTAAGAAGAAGAGTGCTCTTGCTTAGACCCCAATTTCAAATCTATTTTTTCCATCATTTTATTCTGAAAGTTCCTACCATGGTCAGTGACAATCTCCTTCAATATTTTGAACCAGATGACATTCTGATTCAATATGACGTGAGCAGCCATCTCACCATCAGATTTGATTATATACATAGCATCTTTCCATTTCATGAAGTAATCCATGGCCACAATAATGTGATGGTGCCCCCCAGTGGATGTTGTATTTCAATCCATAAAATCCACCCCCACTTGGTAAAGAGAACGACAATGATAATTGGGTGTAACGAGGCAGGATGCGAGCACATGTTCTACGCAAACATGTGGCAAGGTTGACATTGTTTGACCACATTAATGTAATCTTTAAATATCGACGACCAATAATAACCTGATCTTAGAATTTTTTGGGTTGTAGCAATCCCAGATAAATAATCACCACATGAATCACCATGGAAATCATTCAACATAACCTTAGCCTCATCATGGGTCAAACAACGATCCCAACAATGATACAAAGTGTCACCTATAATGAGATAGTTCTTAGAGTTATTACGTAAGCATTGATGTTCATACCTCGAGAGATGAGAGGGGACCTTCAAATTCTGAAGATAGATGATATTGTTTCCATACCAAGTGTCCTTAGACGAAATGAGAAAAAAGTGTTCATCCACACACAAGTCCTCATGAATCATATCTTCATCCAGACTAGGGATATCTAACATCAACTTAGCAAAGACTAACAACTTCTTTGATTTTTCCAAAACAAATTCAAGGTTGAATTCTTGCAAGATAACAATCCATTTATCATATTTCATCCGTCTAGTTAAGAAGAATTGAAACAGATTAATGTGAGCTATAAGCATAGTCTAGAGAAGCAAGATATAATGTCTCAAACGTTGGACTGCATGAAAATTCAATAAGCCTAGTTCCTCGATGTGAGTGTATTAGAGTTCTGCATCAACAAAATTCCAGCTAAGTTAATAAATAATGTGCTCATGGATCTCATTGTCCTCTTGAACCAAAACCATACCAATCGTCTCTTGAGACGCAGCCACATGCAACAAGATATACCTGCTATAGTCAGGCGGACTAAGAAATGGGGTGATACCAAGGATTTATTAAGAGCATCTAAGGACTCCTTGATCTCTCATCCATATGAAAGGAGTATCCTTCCCCAACAAGCGCAGAAATCCCTTGGTCAAATTGGCATAATTGAAAACAAATCGACGTAAGAAATTAGACATCCCTTGGAGAATATGAATGTGTCTAATTGTGTGGGGGGGAGACAATCATAATATTGCCTCAACCTTTAAAGGATTGACCCTAATCCCCTCCTTAGATAAGATAAATCCCAATAAACGATCGACCCTAACAAAAAAGATGCACTTTTGAGGATTCAAATGAATTTGATAACGACAACATCTTTCTAAGACCAAACGCAAAGGATCTAGATGATCCACCCTCAAATGATATTGAACAACTAAATCATCCAGATAAAATTCAATATTACATTTGAGGTCATGAAAGGTGAAGGTCATGTCCCCTCGAAAAGTATCCTCCGACATTTTTTAGGCCGAAATGCATTTTTCGGTATGCGAAGGTACCACAAGAACATATAAATATAGGCTTATGTTGATCCTTAGGTTTATTTTGGATTTGATTGTATCCTAAAAATTCGTCCATAAATGAGAAAACCTCACTTCCAACTCACTCATCCAAAAATTGATCAATGAATGGCATGGGGAAATTATCCTTCTAACAAGCCCTATTCATGTATCTAAATTCGGTACATACACACATAGTCCTTTGTTTCTTATCGACTGGAACGGGGTTGGATACCCATTCGATTAAGGGAAGCAGATAGATGAAGAAAACTTTAAGCAATTTCCCTATCTCGGCCTTCATATCAGGCGCTTTATGACGTTTTATCACATGTAAGCATCGTCGAACAATTTTATCATTTGGATAGGTTTTGATTTCATTTTCAACAATGCGGGGATCAATCCCTAGAATTTCATCATACGACCAAGAAAATACATCATCAAATTCTTGAAAGAACTTGGTGTATATTTTTATTTCATTAGGTGAGCAATCAACACTGATGTAAACATTCTCAATTTTATCACAAATCCAAGAAATGTTGATAGGAATAGTTGGAGATATATTTTACATGTTCCCTTCAACATATATTCCATGACTGCCTAATGGGACCACATGATGACCAACATTCTCACTTAAGGTCATCCTAAAGTCATCACGCTTGCTATGGGAGAAAGAAAGATCAATGATGTATCTCCTCCCAAGGCTGTTATGGACCAATCATGGCCTTGAGAATAGATTCACCTAAAGGAAAAGTGTCGCTGAGGAAACCGTGTGAGCATGAAGACACAACCTCCCAAGAAGGCAGCACAAAGAGATCCTCATCTTCCATCTGTGAAGGGAAAGGATCAGTGTCCATAGTAAGAATAAGCATATCTTGGTAAGAATTATGTGTTGTAGACAATGACATTTCTACCCTAGTAGGTATAAGGTCCTCATCTAAATTTCTCAGAGAAGGAAGAGTCCATGGTTCATCCAAATACGTTGTGTGAAATGGGACTGAACTCAAGGGTGGTGAAGCACCACTAGGAGCAGAATCGATAGCTAAAATTGGTGTTGAAATATTAAACATTCCCATCAATGGCGGATACATTACGATGCCAACATTCTCAGTTGTTGGAAGAGAATTATCAATAATCAGGATATTAGGACCCAACAATACAGTCGAACCTAAATTATCAAATGATAATTGATCGATCGTTACTATCCTATCTTTGTAAGGGAAGAAAATGACGTGAAATACGGACCATATGATCACTTTCATAGCGTAAATCTAGTTTTGTCCCACTAAAATATTGTAATCGAGGGGTGCATCAACCACCTCAACTTCGATCGACACGGTATTCCCCCTAAATTGGACTTTAAGGAAGGGAATAATGCCATGTGGTTTGAACAAACATCCATCAAAGGCTATCAGCATAGTCATAGATTTGGATAACATGGGAGAGCCAAGGCCTTTCCAACAAGCCAAAGACATCACGAAGGTCACAGTGCCTTCATCAACAATTGTGTGTTTGATAGTTTTATTAAAACAAACTCCATATGGACTCGAAAATCCATGTGATAAGGAAAGTGATGTTGGACATCATGAGTCTCAAATTTATCCACAATGGAGCCATATGGGTTAGCTACTCCCAGAGAAACTAACAGTGCTCTCCTCTGCAAAGGACAAGTCTGAAGAAATTCAAGAGATGACATAGCATAAGGAGTCTAGACCAAATCCTCAATGATGGAATAATTTTGGGTGGATCTGGCATTAGTATTGTGCCCCAAACTATTTAAAACCCCTTTTGGTATCCATGGTATAGCTTTAGACTTATCGATCTGCAAGGGAATTTTAGGAGGTGTGGGCTCTTTACCCATGTTGGGTTTTGACGAGCCATAGTCTCGTGAAAGCCTCACAACATTGGAAGCTAGCATCATTTTGATACAACTGTGACCACCTTCCATGACTGGTTGGTTTTTGTGCCCACCAGAACTACTTATGGTGGTCGAGGTCCTCGAAGCCATATTCTTCTTATGAGGAAGAGGATCAACTAACATAGTTGGGCTCTGTGTGATGAACTTCGAGGCATCCTCAATCCGAGGGCACAAGTAGGTGATATGTTCTCTCCCACACAGCTTGCAAGGGAATTTGACCTTCCTCTTAGGTTTATTTTCCCCGCCAGCATTCTCATCGTTCTTATCATCTTTTTGGTTCTCCTTTTAATTCCCACCCCGTTTGCTATTTATTCCCTTCTTTATATTTCATCTAGGATTTTGGTTACCCTTTTGGTTCGATGAATGAACAGAAAGTACATCCGCCAATTGGGTGGGAGTGGAAGAGGTCGAAGTCTGTCCAACCACAAACTGGTTAATAAACAAATTTTTCATTTGAGTTGTAACATGGTCCGCAACTTTGGTACTTATGAAGCCAACAATGTCATTGCCAACCGTGGCACACCAGGAATAATCTCGTGAAGAATCTCATACTAAGCATAAATCAAATCTAACTATTGAGCTCTAAAGATAGCATGTTCCTCGGTAGTCACTCCAGATGTAGAAACATCCTTCGTGATATATCGTAATAAATACTTCAGGAACCATTCCAATAAAAATTTAGGTGGAATGTAATAGGCCTTGATCAACCGCTGTCATATACGCCACTCTTGAATGTGATTATAGATATGGGTGGGCTCATATTGTCGAAATGTCGACAAGAGCTCAGTGCTGACATCAAAATGCACTGGCGACTAAAAGTTGAGGAGGAATATTAAGGCTAATTCATTGAATGTCTGATATGTTCCCCCAGGAAACTCTATATACCATTTCGTGGAAGAACCCATGAGGGTGCGTTGAAATAGTTGTAGTTGAATAGAATCATGGTTTAGTGCATTTGAAGAGCACCACAGGTGGAATGTAGTCACATGATCACCAAGGTCCTCGCCATTTTTACCCTCAAACTTCATGACATCCGAAGGAATTTTTGCGGGAACCACCGCCCACATTGGATCATGACACACTGGGTCATTGGTAAGTTTCAATAGTTCAGTCATATTCAATGTGGCTAAAAAGGGGATCCTAGGTTGTGCTATTTGGTTCCATGCTCCCTAGAAGTTTTGTTTCACATATAGTTGATTCTGATAAAGGCCATGGCCCTGACCTATAGGATAGTAGCCACCTCCCATATGGCCTATATAAGGATACTCGAGAATTTGGTATTGAGGTATTCCCTGAGAAGGAGAAACCATGTAACCATGGTTATAGTATTGGTAGACTGGTTGACCCCCATACATATGGAGAGGTATGTAACCTATAGACATAATTGCACCAGCTAACGATGAAAATCATAGTTAGATGGATCATATATTCCTGAGGGACCATGTGAGACATATGGAGGGTTCGTCATAAGAAAGGAATTTGAAGGAATCAGTGCAGTGGATGATAGGATGTAAGAAGGAATGTAAGTTATAGATCCAATGCTCATGTATCCACTACCACCCCCATGGGAATGAACATTGGTGTTAATACTGGATGAAGGAAGTGAATATCCCCCACAAATGAAGTAGAATTTGGAACATGACCACTTCTAAATCGATGCGCAAGGTAAGGGGTTGTCGTGGCCCCTTGTCCAACACCAGGGTTTGCACTAGAACCTGAAGCAGGTGATGGAATTCTAGTAGTGATATCTAGAATTTCAAACGTAAAAGTACATGTTCCAGAGGGAACTGACTAAGCCTCAACACTCAACCTTTTTGAGGAAAAATTTCAGTGGACAACTGTAAAGTCTAACAACTGTTGTCATGCGGTATGGGAAGGAACATCCCTGTGAGGTTCGGTGTAAACTGGATTCCTAGGAATCCACATAGTAGATGAAGGAGGAACCTCAAAGTCCCCTCCCCCCGTTCCAGATGATGGGGCAGAGGGAACTCCTAGTATTATGAAGTGGTATTGATGGTAAGAACTGCGTGGGAACCTCTATGGATAATAGGTCACCTAAAGTGTCTAATCCTCTTACAATGAGGAGGTTAAGGATCACAAGGCGGTAATCCTGCTAAATGTCGATATCAACGTGACACCGAAAATTGTTCCACGATGACCCACAAATAAAAATACAAATTACTATGATCCCTAAAGCCAACTAGAACACATAGAGAACACGTCTAAGTAAAACTAGGTCACATGTAAACATGTCAATAGTGAGGACAAGTGAGCTCCCAAATGCAGCAGGTATGTCTCGTCTACCAAGGGCCTGAGAATCCCATACACTAAAACTAGAGGTGTGTAATCAATTATAGTGATCCTCAGCTTGACACTCGTAAATGGTATCTACCATATGGGAAGGGTAACAAATCTCGAAGCTCGAAAGCACCAAAGGTACCTCAAAATCCCCCAAATACAAATAATATCCTAGAAATATCTCTAACACTCAGCAAAAAGTATTATGGTGTTATCCCCACCACCAACGTGCACACTGCCTTGTGCTTAACTCCTATGTAAGAGGATCCTCCTAAGAACACTAATTATACTAGGGATTTATCTTCTCACCTGTACAGACACCTAATTGTTTTGTTTCATTGTTTTTAAGGATTAATTTTAGAGGTTGTGATTACTCAAGGGAAATGAACGTGCAACTAGTTCCGTTACGAATCATCAATGAAAGAAAATATGCACACCTAAAAACAATGCCAAGTGCAACTTTGTTTTAAAATAAAAATTGTATGCCACTATATGTAATGCACAAAAATTCATTCTTTTTCAAATGCCAATGCAGTCCTTCCTATATGAAATCCTAAACACTAATCTCATCTAAGCAAACCTAAGTCAAGTACCATTTTCGATGCATATGCAAGAAGCAAGTAAACTTGCAACTATGGAATTATTTTTTTATTTGCAATATAAATGAATGAAAATGCAATTAAATTCACTAAAACTCTTAGTCCTTACAGCAAGCAGCAAACACAAGCCAAGCAAGAAACTTAGGCTAGAAATACTAATTCACTAATGGAAAAAACAAAAAAGGAGATAAATTACAAGAACTACTTTTAAAGAGAAATTAATAAAAAAGAGGTCTCTGGTCACAACATAAGCATCCAAAGTACATCATAGGTATCCAGTAGGATTCAACCACACTTACAATCCACCCAACAACTTCACACATCAAAAACTCAACCAAAAAGGGAGGTGTACGTGATTGTTCAAGGAACAATAGTATATGCATGCAACTGTGTAGACTACATCTCGAGTATATACGTGATTGTATGTTATATGACCTACATATACAAAGAGGAAGGTGTTAAAAATAAATCCAAGCCAAACCACTTTAAGGGACTATCAATGAGTGAACATATTACTAAATACGACACAGAAACATAGAGAAACAGAGAGAAGATTGAGAAAAAATGCACCCAAACCCCATCAAAAAGGAAATTCTCGGTATGGTCACCAATTTTGTTACGGAGAAAAAATTTCTATGATGTGGGGTGGACCACAGTAGAAAGTATGACACCAGAAATTAATCCATTCTCTGACATGCTAGATACATAATAAACTAAACACTAAGGGATAAGAACCGTACCTCAATCAGATGTTCAAAGAAGATACTCATTGAGCTCTCAATCGAAACTTGTCCCTACACTTCGTCCTTGACAACAAAGAGATATACAAGCACGACATATAATGTGTTAGTGTCTAATCTAGCATATTCAATTTAAACATGTATACAAAGTAATAACATCCATGGATACAAATATTCATAATTACAAATGAAATTGGACGAGAAATGAATATTTCTATTAATGTAAATAAAGATACAAATGACGACCTTTGTCGGCACCTCATCAGAAACGAGAAACTGAGTCCCTCCACTTGGGCCTCCACCAGAGATAATTTTAAGAACCCCCCCAAAATTTATATGTATAATAAATGGGTGAATCTCCATAATATAAAGGAAAATTAGAAGGCTATTTAATCAATATATAATATGTATATATATATTTTTTGTCTAATCTTTCATTCGATTATAAAATCTTAGCGAATCTTTCACTAAATTATAAGATATTTTAAAATCTTAGTGAATATTTAACTGAATAATTAAATATTGTAAAAACTTGGTGAATCTTTCATCAAATTATAAAACTTTGTAATGTCTTGGTGAATCTTTTTCTATGAAGACTCAACTTTTGATTCTTCATATTACTAAGGTAGCGCAATAAAAGAGAATATACCAGAGCTTGACTCTCTCAACTCCTACACCCTCAAATGAGCAATGCATGAATGAGGAGAGGAGGAATTTACTTATACATTTCCAAAGTAGTATTGGGTCACTCACAACTAGAGATGTTGGTGAAACACAAATACACTAACTTGATTCAGGGCAAGTGGGGACTCCACTTTTTATCTCGTCCCTTAATGGTCCAACATACATGTGGGGACCCAAATCTTAACATACCAACAAACTGATAGAATTGAAAACTTTACACTGTGGACTGATTATGGAACCCACAAACCATTATTATAATGTGCAGTATTATTGAGACCCACAACATTAATATAGTTTATGAATTCCCAATTAGCTTATTTTGCAAATATCTCATTTTTAACCTACCCTCTAAGAATAAAGTAACATGCTTATCTGTTTATAGATACAAATGCCACTTTTTTGCTTCTTTTGTTGACAATAAAAATTTGAATTATGTCATTTTATTTAGACTTTTATACTTAGTTAGAAACTTGCAATGGTTATTAGAAATGAGAATATACACTAACAAGAAGAGAAATCACATTAATCCATCATCACACATATCATTAGAAGTACTTTGTTAAATACTGTTTTTTATCCAATAAACTGATGAGGAGTTTGTATCCATATCCTTGAAGTTTTTGAAACCATGCAAAATGTGGTAAAATTATTTCAGCACCCTCATTGAATGCAAAAGGCTACATATCAAATGGCATAATGTCTACCTCTTAGATCAAACATGCCCTATACATATTATATAATATCATGATGGAAATGAAGTATTGTGTTCAAACTAAATCATATATTTATCATACATAACTAGATCCATTGTTGGACGATGATAGCAATTACACATAAAAAAATCACCAAAAGCATTTTACTTCCGAATGACCCTTACAAAAAATATATCGTAAAACAAGTACTGAACCCAACAAATTTAGGTCAAACATAAAATTGGCAAACTTGGAAATATGGAAAAAAAAATCTACCAGTCAAACTTCTTAATACAAATAAAAGAATCTACCAAAACTCTTTGGACAACTCTACAAGAATACATTGAAAATAATGACCATTCCACTATAGCCCCACCATTATAATCAGTGTGCATTCATTTATATTACAAATATCAACAATACCAAACATAAAATATGAACATATACACTCTAATTAATGCCTTAGATCCAATAATAATTACAAATAAATATCCTAATAAAAACACGATTTAAACAACTGGGTCAAATTCAATTTGAAAATATAAAAACCATGTGGCGTCTCTCCATCAATAGTAGCATCCAATAACAAAATATAAATTCCATTCAATAGCTTAAAAATGAAAAGGCATAAAATACATAATATATTTTGAGCTCTCTAACAATTTCACGGAACCTAGCTTCCTAGACTATGGGGTGTAGAACAGATGGTGAATGAGTGTATTGTGAAGCCACCCCTTGTGTAAGATCATCGGTTCAAAACTTCATGGGAACTTACTTACAACAACAACAACAAAATTCATGGAACCAATACTTCTAGGATAGAATAAAACCCTAATAACATTGAATGAGCCTTAAGAATCAAAAGTGCCTCAAAAGCATCCATGATAAAAGTATGATAAAAGGTAAATTTACAATATAATAATCTATTGTAATTGTGGACCAAAAGCATAAAAATCATACCACGTTAATTATTGGATAAAAAGCATGATGCAAGTTTGTATTCTCCGTAAATTGCATGTGTGGCATGCCTCTTCAAGAGTTGAGCTTTCGACAATGTAGATGTTATGTGAACATTAAAATATCTATAAAACTAAGAATGAAAAGTGGAATCACATCAACTAGAACCTTCACCTTACAAGCACAATGTGATGTGGGTCAACCATGAATCATTGTAACGTTTATGTAGAACAAAATATCCCCTGATTTTATCTCTAATAGTGGAAATCGAGGGCTCAAAGAAGGTGTCACAAGAAATTGACTAAAAATACAGGCGAAGGAAACCATATGCCTAAATTTCAAGGAAAATGGAGGGAAAATAACCCTTGGGAGCATCCATTACTGAAAATTGTGGGCGAATGAATGACTTCACTAGAATTTTTCAAGAAATTACGTGTGAAAGATAGATTGGAGGGAGATTTCGCTAGGGTAAAAATAGTTTTTTTAATTTTCCTCATTAATATATGAGATGCTAATCATTTTGGATTTATTTTTTTTCTAATAAATATTGGGTGAATATATTTAAGGTGAAAAACCCCTTTCCATGTAAGAAAATATCCCACTAAATTTTTGTAACACCCTTAATATATAGCCCCTAAAATTATACATGGCCTCCACCATTTCAATCCTCCATGCAATGGAAATCTCACAAAGACAAGGGAAATCTTGGGAAAGAGCACTAATGGAGTCCTTAAGGACAAAGGGATGCAAACTCAAGAATACTAGAATGGGGCAAATTTTTTCTATATACTCTTTACTTTCCAAAATTCTTCTCTTCCAATGCTTCACAATAGCTCAATATATAGCCCCCCAATAGGAAATGAAGGTTCGAATTGGATCGTTTCCCTACATATGGAAGGCCAAGGATCAAGTCATTTGTTACTTGATGCAAAAAACTCCAAATACATTTTTTTTAGCATAAAACCTAGTGTACGTGGGTAACAGTGGTGCAAGTTGCATATACGCAAGTTGTAGACTTGTGACCTATGTGTATCTTCAAAAAGAGTTTTCTATAGGGTTCAACTGGAGCATCTAGACTATGGTGAGTAAATGGTATATAGTGAATCTGCATAGGGACACAGAAAGGCCATCAAAGCATGATATATCAGGTGTGGAAAATCACATTATAACATACATCATAGATGTCACGTCCCCGTACACCATAATGCGGATTATTAAAAAAAATTGCTTATAAAAACTGATAAATATCGAGTATGGACGTTAACCTATCTTCCAACCTTCATCTCGGGATTAGAACCACTATACTAGTCGTTATGCCCTTCAATTATCCATTCTGCATATAGAATGACCATTTCCGAACTAAAATTTCTCTTTCCCCACCTCCACTTCCGCACTGCTGACCTCGGAAGTCGGAAATTGGAACACTAACTTTTCGACGAAGCGTTCCTCTAACCTTTCGCTTCCGCACCTCCGCTTTCTGCCTTCCGACCTCAGAATTCAGAAATTGGAACATTAACTATGTGAGAAGGGACTTTCAATGGCCTTTCCTCCTTCCACCTTCCGCACTACCTCTTTTCTCCTTCCGGCCTCCGAAATTGGAAATCAGCGAACCATCAAAACAATGACTGAACTTGTTCACTTTATGCCTCCCGCCTTTCTCCATTTCGTTGTAGAAATTAGATCACAGGAACCCAATACTCGGTCTTGATCAACTTCCATTCTTACGCCTTCCACCTTTCCACTGCAGAACTCGAAAACCAGGAACTTACACTTTTAACTTAACTTTTATCTGTCCTTTTGACTCCAGACATTGAAAATCGGAACGTTAACTTTTCGTTAGGACCCTTCTACGCTTTTTTGCTTCTTGCCTTCTACAAGAGGATCACAGGGTGTGAAAACACAACCTTTCTGCCCAATTCATATGATCCTTCCAGCTTTTCGGCTTCCCCCGTTCCTAGGCGTATTTCAAAGGGCAGAAACACTAAGTCAGAAGCATCCTGACCTCTGTAATAGGCTTTCATCCTCCATGACCGTAGGCATAAATGCATGAAAAACTATAATGTAAAATAGAGATAAGCCGAAGACCACCGAAGACCGCTGAAACGTCGGCTCCATTCAATTAAAAGAACCTTCGATGATTGACTATCAGAGGAAATTAGTCGAAGGGATCGGCGACACTTAGTTGATGAGATCGTCGTAACGACGACAAGGATTAGTAGATTGATCGGTGGAAGTTAGACGATGGAACTGCCTATGACTACATCAGAAACATTTAGTTGATTGCACGGCCGCCGTTGTGGCTGGCTAGTAGACTACCCCTCCGATGGGTAGTGGCTTCAACCGTCGATGCCGAGGAGGCTAGTGCTACCGACAGCTAATGAGAAGAAAATTTTGAAGATTTTTGTTCGAATAAGGCTGTTGAAAAACTGATGAAGTTCGAGCTGAAACGTCGACTCAGCTCAACTGAGGGACACCGATACAGCGGCAGGAAGGAGGAAAAGATAACACGCAAGGATTTCTAGAAATTTGTTTAAGTCTGAAACCTTTCACTATCCTTCTGGAAAGATTCTCTGAAGCTTCATCAGAGATGATAGCTAAAATAGAGCTGCAGTTTCGGAGATAAATAGTCGACAAGAACGCCAAAACGTTGGCGAAAACTAGAGGATGAAGCAGCCAATAGTGTCAGCAAAACTTAGATGATGGAACCGCCGATGCGATAGTGGACGTCAAAGGAATGTAGTTTTTTGTCAGTCTGTCGTTGCAACTATCGTGTGGACTAGCACGCCGATAGTTAGAGGATGAGACCACCGATAGTCAGTGGAAGTTTGATGATGGATCGGCAAGAATTAGAAGGAGTCTGAGCCGATATGCCGACCCAGCCTAACTAAAGACCGCCGAAACGACGAAGAAAAATAGTTGGTGAAGCCACCGACAGCGGCGGCGGAAAGAAGACTTAAAGTGAAAGTTTCGAAAAAAAAAATTCTAAGGATTGAAATCATCGGCGATCGAAGAAGAATAGTTATTAACATCGCCGATCAATAGTTGAAGGAAGAACCGATGGACGAAGAAAATTCAAAAATTATCTAAGGCACGAGATCATCGGCCATCGAAAAATGATAGTGGTATTGGTCGTCGATGGACGTCCGAAGAAGTTAATGATTCGCGCGCCGCCATTGTAGAACCCTAGAGCACTAAGCTTCCGACAAACAAACGTTCCAACCACTAATGTCGATGTGTTTATTGAATAATGGCTACGGTGACGTTTAGTGTTTTGGAGTTCCGACACTGCGGTAGTATTGAGGGTTAAATCGCCCATACGGTGGAGAAGGTTAAGGGATCAGACTGCCGGTGAAAGACGTCGAAGAAGTTTAGTCGATTGGGAGTCCGTCGTTGCGGCTACCTAGAAGACTAACCGCCCAATGCCACAGCCGTTAGTGCTTCTGACCATCGATCAGAAGATTGCAACTATTAGTCATTTCGACCATCGGTAGAGTTATGGCCACGAAAAATCCAGTTAGTTTGATTACCGCCATTGCGGATGCCTAAGGAGTTATCCACCCGATGGATAGTTCCCTGGTCATCGACGCCACGGAGAGGGTTATTATTTGAATCACTGGTGCACCAGGGAAGGCTAGTCGATCAGATCACCGGAAATTAGTTGACGAAACCACCGGCGGATCGTATGGTCTGTGGAAACCCCAGTCGGTTTGTTGGCCGCAGTTGCGGCTACCTAAAGAACTATCCACCTAAATGATTGTGGTTCCAATCGTCGATACAACGAAAAAACCTTAGCTGATGAAACTACCGATGCAGATCGGAATTTTATTTATTTTTCCCGCCAAAACACCAAAAGGAAATAAGCAAACAAACTGCCGACGAGCTAGACATTTTGATCGCCGAAACGTCGAAAATTAGTTGGGATGGGACCCGAGTTTGACAAAGGAGAAATTTGGGTTTTTCCAGTGAAAGTTCTAGTGAATCTCAGCTGGTGTTCAGTGAAGAATTTCTCATTGGATTTTCAGCAGTTTCAGGACTGAAAAGGAAGAAAACCCTAGGTGACTGAAGTTAGTATTCCTGAACAAAATTCAGCGGTGTATCTTGCCATTATTTTTTAAATGATGTGGTTTTCACACCCGAGGTCAGAATGAAGCATGTGGATAGGCGTTGAAAATATTATCCAGCAGGGAAAAAGGGGTAATTCCTAAAGTTTGAATGCGATGCTGCAAAGTACTAGTGGTTGTCAGTATGGACAACCAGCTGTTGTGTGGAAGAGGAGTTCCATGCAAATATGAGGGATTTTAAAAGGGAAAATTCCTTAAACCCTATATTTCTAATTATAATTACATTTATAATTTTCATACATGAAATGTATGAAGATATGCCTTGCATGCAGAGGATATTACATGTTGGTAAGATTAATTACATGTATAATGAACCGCTAATGGCAATTATTGCATTGATGTTGGCATTAGTGGAAAAACCAACGACAACATGGACATGGATGAATATGTTTCTGATGCTGACGAATGTGACTAGAAACCCTATGGAGAAAGGGATAAGGAAACAAATCCAGAATCAAAAGTTGGTGAGCGAATTCTGCAAACTCCTGCAAAGGATCAACCAAACTAGTAATGTCAACGGTGTAAGTAGGACCCATGAAGGTAAGAGTTTAAATATGACAACTGCATGGAGTGGTAAAAGCAAGAGGTCTCATGTAACACCTAGGTTTTGACCCCAATGCATTAAATGTACATGATGTATATATTGTAATTAATCATGGTGCGGAGCTAAAGGCAAAAGCCCCACCATCGATTTGGTTGTGTTATGTTCGATGATTGAAATCGTTGCCGATGGTATATCGTGATATACGGCACATATTAGTTTCGGCATCATGTAAATATGCACTTTAATTAAATGAACCCCAACCAGCTATGTCAATGCAATCTTGATGAAAAGGGCATGATTTTCCGAAGGATAAGGGGGGGGAGAATAGTTAAAACTTGAACCAATGGGGAAAAATCCATGTGTCAACCACCCATTCAAAACTGTTGATGTTAGTTGAGGGCAGTTATTGCTGGGAAGTGGTGGGTGGCAGGACTGTCAGTATTTTCCCACATGCCCACTCCACCAGTAGACTTCTACCCTCACGTTGGTAAGGAAAACCACCACCGCCATCACTCCATGCGGACTCTCCACTCTCTCCACTACACCATTCTATCCATTGTCGATTCATCCTCACGCAGGGACGGTAATTTTGTTCATTCTCACGCACAGGATTCTTCCTGGTTTTGACTCATGTAGCGAGCCGAGAGCCATGTTCTGTCACCCACGATTTCCTTGTGAAGGGCCATTCATGTTTTTCTGTTGTGTATGTTTTTTCCTTATCGATTTGTGGCCTGTGTATATGTTTTCCTCTGCCCAGCTGAGAACCTGGATTTTTCTTTCCATCTTCGGACTGTGTAAGTTTCCCCGATGACATCATTGTTCAGAACGGGCCGTTGTTTTCCCCACGTTTGTTGGTTGTTTTTGCTGTTACATTGTGGTATCGGGCTACTGTAGGTTGCTTGGGAGTCGTTTTGGCCATGATAGGGCCAAGAACGACTCAGGAGTCATTTTCCCTGTCTAAGCTATAACTGTTGATTGATTGCATGCATGTAATGGTTGGTCTTCGGACTGTGTTGGGAGCAGGGATGGGGGCATGGTTTGCTTGATAAACCTGGTGTGCTTGGAAACCACATAGATAGAGCTAGAGGGATGGTTTTCTTCTCCACAACCCCTAAATAGCACTGGAAGGGAATTCAGGGCCTGAGGGACTGTGTAGCAGAGAAGGGACTGATTCCTTGTGTTAGGTGTGTGTGGATTGTTAGGGTACACAGGGTACTCCCAAAGGACCGAACACCAAGAATAGTTGATTCACACAAACAGATCACAGATCAATACACCAATGTTTTGTCACGTGGTTAAAACCCTCGAGAGGGAAACAGTCCACTGCCCCGGCCAAATAGCTACTCGGAGCAATTTATTATGCAAAAGAAAGAAAGTTACATGAGCTTCTCATAATCGATCAACTAGCC
>LPNX010117935.1:263155-341295 GCA_001517045.1 Pseudotsuga menziesii
GCTGAGTGAGAGGGTTTGGGACCCTTGTTGTTTTGCTTTTTATTGTGAAAATTCTGTTTCTTGGGAGGCTTGGACTTTTCTTTCTGTTGGGACAATAAGGCTTTCCCAGATGTATCTGCATTGTTAATTATTCCAAGATGAATGAGCTTGTCTTTCTCTCTAATTAAGGAATCACAAAAGGATTCAAGACTAGGCTCTACATAGCTGGCTACAGTCAAGGATTCTTTCATGGAGTAGAATGTAGATACAAAAATAGAATATGCAGGTCCAAGTTTGGAAGGAATATGATAAATATATTATTTGTCTTCTTTCTTAATCTTGCATTCTGCACATAATAGTCTAAGAGTTTTATACTTAGATAAATAGTCTTGAATGCAAGAAAAATCATTTGGATTCAAGGAAAGCAACTCATTCTCAAGTTGATGACCCCGAATTTCATTGTGTTTACCAAACACAGATTCCAACTTGTCCCAAGCAACATCAGGTTCATCAATTCCAGATATGTGGAATCGTAAATCAGTAGAGATTGACATCCCAATCAATCCACGAGTTTCATCACATCTATTTGCCCATTTAATTTTCTTATCATTATCAGTGGGTTCTGTTTCTTTCCCTGAGGTAATCCTGAAAAGTCCCCTACTTCGCAGAACATCCTCCATACGAGATTTCCATGAGAAATAGTTAGAACTTGTAAGTGTAATATCACAAGGGGCGGCCATACTGTAAAATAATGGCTGAAAGAACAGAAACTAACTGTCTGGATGCAAAGAGCTCGAAAAAATATGCGGTTTTAAAAAAAACGGCACTTAAAACTGATTCTGGATGATGAAGTTATGCTTGATCAAAGGAAATGTTGAAGATGTCCCCAATAGTGACGTGGCAGATATTAACTTGACCAATTAAAAAAAAGAACCCCCCTCTTCCAAAGATCTACCTTTGACAATCACTTTACAATAAAGTTGCTTTGAAGTGAATCACTTTTATAGAATAAGTGAGGTTCACTTTTACAATAATGTACTTTTAAATAGTGCGGTAATAAATTAAGTAACTTGATGAGACTTGAACTCAAGACTTATCAAGATGAAAAGCAACTTTGGACCAAGTGAGCTAAGTTTAAAAGGTACGTAAAAGTATGGAAAGAGGAAGGGGGGTTTTTTTTTTTTTTTACTCTTCTCTCTCGTTTTCCGTGCTTTCTTTCTTTTCTTGCAAATCACAAAAAAAACGAAAAACAAAAACAAAAAAACTTTTTCCACACAATGGGGTTAGATCTTGGTTAGCTTACCCGGAAAGTCTACGTTTTCAAGTTTTCTCGCTGTTTCTAATTTACCGTGATCGCACAAGGTGCACGGCAAAGAGCATACGTAGCCGAGAAGACAAGAAAAAAAAACTTTCCCTCACTGTTTCTGATTCGCCGCGATCGCGCAAGGT
This sequence comes from Pseudotsuga menziesii, assembly GCA_001517045.1. Lineage (NCBI taxonomy): Eukaryota > Viridiplantae > Streptophyta > Pinopsida > Pinales > Pinaceae > Pseudotsuga > Pseudotsuga menziesii. Next base: position 264,584 of record LPNX010117935.1, read on the forward strand.
GCACAACAAAGAGCATACGCAGCCAGGGAAGACAACAGTCCGAGACTAAAATAAAAGATCTAAAAATAAAACTGATAAAATATGAGAGAAAAAAAAACAAAACCGTCACTGTAACATTATACCTTCAGATTTGCCGAAATGGGTGTTTCTGGAGCAAACGGAAACGGTTTTCCGTGAAACGAAAACGGTTTTCGGTGAAACGAAAACTGTTTCCAAATGGAAACGGCGCTCTGGACGCAATGGAATAGCTCCCACAGGCCACAAATGCACAAAAAATCTAGAACCAGAAACCCTTAAAAAAGTTTTGGCAACACCGGTTCCAGATCTTGATCAAAACCGAAAGCGGCTCTTCATAAAAGCTCTGATACCATGTTAGGGTACACAGGGTACTCCCAAAGGATCGAACACCAAGAATAGCTGCTTCACACAAACAGATCACAGATCAATACACCAATGTTTTGTCACGTGGTTAAAACCCTCGAGAGGGAAACAGTCCACGGCCCCAGCCAAATAGCTACTCGGAGCAATTTATTATGCAAAAGAAAGAAAGTTACATGAGCTTCTCATAATCGATCAACTAGCCAAGGACCCTCTATGCTCTTTAAATAGAGATCATAGACCAATCGGGTGTTAAGCCACGGATCAATGGTAGGTATGATCTAAGAGAAGTTGAACCGTCGGATCACTCTATGTCTAGAACATATCGTGACCGTCGGATTAGAATATTTACAAATGCATACTAAAGAAACACACTTTTACCTAACGGATATATCACACAAGTTGATCTTAACTAACTCCTAAGTGTCTAAATATCCTAACATGGATGTCTTAGAAGTCAGGCTAGTTCTGGTGTAGGTGTTCCTAGCTCTGTAATGGGCTCACCAGCTTAGCATTTAGCCTTTCCCAGCTCCTTGATGGCCTGATAAACCTGACCATGTTGGCTTGGCTGTCTTGTTGATGGCCTGACAAACCCAACTGCATTGGCTTGGTTGTGTTTTGTGTATCCTTGGCTATGTGTAAGCCTGTTTGTTCCTTATTCCTTGGGGAATCATGCCCAGCTCGGGGTAGCGGCATTCCTGAGAGATTTAGGAGCATGCTAGCCTATGGTTGGGTGGAATGTTGCAGTGACGTAGCTAGTTGCGGGACGAGTTCTTTATGAGATAAGTAATCTTGACCATTTCGTCTCTGTATTTATATTTATTGTTTAATGGATATGATGAACATGTTGAATGCTTGTATGAACGCGTGTTTGCTTCCGTTGTATGATAAATAATCATGTATGCATGTTCTACTTCAAAGCATTTTGTTTCAGCATTTTATGCACATACATGTTCATGGGGCGGTTGCCCAGATGGTTAACGCCATGGTAGCGTCCTCTTCGCTCGTCGAAGGGTCGGGGACATTACAGTGTGGTATCAGAGCTCATGTTGTAGCATGGACCTGAATAGACCATGAGGATGCAGTGATGGAGGTAGGATTGCCTTCTGCCTAGCAGAGATCAGAAATTGATGATAGAAAATTTGTTGAAAAATTTGTTGAAAAATTTGTCTAAGTGCATGAACCGTTGGCCCATCGGAAGACTAAGTGCGAAGCTCCTCCGATGTAGCAGAGAGCTAGACAAAAGATCACCCGAAGGAGGAAGAACTTGTGAATTTTCTCTAAGTGATCATTGGCCATTGGCGAAAGATAGTGGAAGCTGGAGCCACAGTTTCGACGGAGAGCAGCCGAAGAGTGCCGAAATGCCGACTCTTTTTTTAGATTGAAAGACCGTCCGAAAAAGGCCATCGATGATCGGCGATGGTTAGATGTTTGGATCAGCGGAATTTAGTTGTTCGTTCACCCAGCGTTGCGGCCGCCTAAGAGACTATCCATCCGATGGACAACGCATTCGACCGTCGATGCCGGAATAATCAGTGCTTCCGATTTTCGATATGCCACCATTGGAAAACCTTAGTTGTTGAAGTCACCAACACAGCGGACCTGTTCAGTTTTGAGCCGCCAAAACATAGTGATCAATTGCTCCGATCCATCGACAGGGTTATGTTCACAGAAAACATAGAGAGTTCGCTGGCCGCCGTTGCGGAAGCCTAGAGAACTAGCCGCCAGATGAACAGTCCTTGGCATCGCTGATAAAGCTCAAAAGCCCAGACAATTATAGATCTGACATGCCATAGAAGAATAGACAAACAAACCACCGATGATCAGCAAAGAAAACTAGAAGTTATGGCCGCTGAAACACCAGAATGCTAGTTGGGATGAGACCCAATTTTATACAAAAAAAAATGGGTTTTTCATGCAGAGATTTCTCAGCAATTTTCAAGCAGTTTTTCAACTATTTTTCAGTTGGTTTTCAGCAGATTATCAGTGGATTACAGGGCTAAGAAGGAGAAAGTGGCAGCGATCTTATGAAGCCACAAGGGGGTAGGCCCCCTTGACCCTCATCGTCCCCCTCAAACAGACGTTTTTTGATGAAGAAAATCTTGTGTTTGGGAAAATTTATTATTTTATGATTTTTCCAGGAGAAGGTAAGTAATTCTGATTCATATCAATGTTATGCATCCAACAGTTGTGTTACTAACACGTTTGCAGAATCATAGTCACCTTCAAGGGCAGTATTCCAGGTAGTGCAGTTTGGTAAGTAAGTGGTGGTTTAGTTATGAGAACCCATGACGGATATGATGCTCATGATTATTACGAGCGTGTGCATGATGCAATGGGAGAAAATGTCCGTAAAGGAAATGATGACATAGATTCTAATGGAAGGAGATTCCAAGAGACACCATCAGATGTTGCATCCAACATGAGAAGCTTGATTAAAGCACAGGAAGAGTAGCATCAGTTGAATGCTGCAATGTTGCAGAGTTTGACAGACTTGCAGAGAAAGATAGACTCTGGACGAGGTCCAGCAAGACCAGAAGGTAGTAAGAGCAGTACTAGGAGATGGAGAAGGACTTCTAGTGGGTCATCTGACTCTGAAGAATCCAGCGGGGATTCAAGTTCTTCTTCTCATAAAATAAAAAGAAAGAGACACCATAGAGATCGCTCTTAGGATGAATTTAAGAAGGCTAAACCTCCTACATTTGATGGTGAGGTAAAGACTGGACAAGAAGCTAAAGCTTGGCTTCTTGGGAAAAAGAAGTACTTTCAAGTGCATGCATGATTATTCAGGAAACATGAAGGCAATAGTTTCCATATTCAATCTGAATGGAAGGGCATCCATTTGGTGGGAACACTTCAAGCAAGTAAAGAGGATCAGCGAAAGGAGACTTAAGTGGAAACAGTTCAAGAAGTATTTCAAGCAGAAATACCTCTCTGATAGATATTATGATGACAAGATTAAGGAGTTCCATGAGCTGAGATTGGGACAACAGACCATGGAAGAATATGCAAATAAGTTTTTGGAGCTGTTGAGGTATGTCCGGTACATCAGAGATGAAAAAGTGAAGGTCCAACGTTTTCTGAGTGGATTGCCTCAATCTTACAAATATAGAATTGAGTTTTATGAACCTAGAACTCTTGAAGAAGCAATAAGGAAGGATAAGTATTGCTATGAGCAAAGCAAAGGTAAACCGGATTACCATAAGGCATGGAAGGACAAGAAGAATGAGAAGTTTGACCAAAAAAAGAAAGGCTTCAAACCTTCTAACTTCAGGAGTCAGCAGAAGCAGCCATCCCAAGCTGCGAGTAAGTCAGTTGGAGTGATAGGAGAAAAGCCTAAGGATCCACAACAGAATATAGGACCACTCCAATGTTGGAAATGCGGAGGACCCCACATGCGCAGAAATTGTCCACTCAAGAATGAGAGTGCAAGACCAACTTATAACATTCAAGAAGCAGAAACAGTGGGTCAAGTAGCAAGGGTAGTCCCTAAGATTTATGCAGCACTAGAGGACCACCAAGCAAATCACTAGTCAACTGTGGTTGAGGTAGCAGGTAGGATTGTTGAGAAATATGTTTCTATTTTCACTGACCCTGGTTCTACGCACAGTTACATTACTTCTAGAGTAGTGGAGATTTGTGCTTTTAAGAAAGTAAAGCATAGGAAGTCTTGGTTAGTCCAGCTAGCCACTGGAACTAACAGAAAGGTCTGTGAAGTGGTAGAGAAATGTCCATTGGTCATGGATGGATTGGTCACTTATGTAGATCTAAATGTTCTACCACTTGGTTTCTATGATGTTCTCATTCGAATGGATTGGTTAGAAGCTCACAGGGTGAAGCTTGACTATTACAATAAGACTTTCGAATGCATGAATGAAGAAGGGAACCTAGTAGTTGTGAAAGGTATTCCAAAGGTGATTTCAGTACGACAAGTTTCAGCAATGCAGTTAAAGAAGTTCTGTAGGAAGGGTTGCCAGTTGTATGCAGCTCAGATTTTGGAGGCAACAGACGAGGAAACTCCTAGGTTGGAGTACTATCAGGTGTTATAGGAATTCAGGGATGTGTTTCCTGATTAGATTCCATGGCTTCCTCCAAAGAGGGACATTGATTTCACAATTGAACTTGTGCCAGGAGTATAACCAGTGTCCAAGACACCCTACAGGATGAGTACACTGGAGATGCTAGAGTTGAAGATGCAACTGCAAGAGTTGTTGGAAAAGAAGTATATATGGCCGAGTGTGTCTCCTTGGGGAGCACCAGTTCCGTTTGTAAAGAAGAAAGATGGTACACTCAGATTGTGTATTGATTATAGACAATTGAACAAGGTTACTGTGAAGAATAAATATCCTTTTCCTAGGATTGATGACCTCTTTGATCAAATGAGAGGAGCAAAGGTATTTTCCAAGATTGACTTGAGGTCTGGTTACCATCAGGTGAGAATCAAGGATGAAGACATTCATAAGACAGCCTTCAGGACAAGTTATGGACATTATGAGTTTGTAGTGGTACCATTTGGTCTCACAAATGCACCAGCTACATTTATGTGCCTTATGAATAGTGTCTTCAGTAGATATTTGGAAAAGTTTGTTCTTGTTTTCCTTGATGACATTCTTGTTTATTCTAAGAATGAGAAAGAGCATGAAGAGCATTTGAGATTGACATTGCAATTGCTCTAGGAGCACCAGTTGTATGCAAAACAAAGTGTGACTTCTATAGAGATATAATTCAGTATTTGGGTCACATTATCTCAGAGGAGGGTATATCTGTGGACCCTGAAAAGATTGAAGCCATTATGAATTGGCCTACTCCAATAAATGTGACAGATGTAAGATCTTTTATGGGACTTGTAAGATACTATCGGAGGCTCATTGAGGGATTCTCCAAAGTTGCACATGCCATCACTTCTTTGCAAAAGAAGGGGATGAAGTTCGAATGGACATCGAGGTGTGAAGAAAGCTTCCAGCAGTTGAAGAATCTTCTCACCAGTGCACCAGTATTGAAAGTTGCAAATACGGAGAAATATTTTGTGGTGTGTACCAATGCATGCGGACAAGGGCTTGGAGGAGTCCTTATGCAGGACAACCACGTGATATGTTATGAGTCAAGAAAGCTGAAGGTGCATGAGAAGAACTATGCCACTCATGATCTAGAGCTTGCAGCCATAGTACATGCTCTCAATATGTGGAGGCATTACTTGATGGGTAGAAGATTCGAGCTCAGGACAAACCATTGTGGTCTAAAGTATTTGTTTGATCAGCCTACTCTGAATGCTAGGCAAGCAAGATGGCTGGAGTTTTTATGTGAGTTTAATTTTGAAATCAAGCACATAAAGGGAAAGGAAAATAAGGTAGTTGATGCACTCAGCAGGAAGATGCAGGAAATGCATGTGGCATCCCTTAGTATTTGCCAATCAGATTTGAGGCAGCAGATTGTTAGTCATGCTGCTGGAGATTAATTGTATGAGCAGGGAAAATACAAATTGCAACAGCAAAGTCTTGAGAAGAGGTATGAGGGATATAAATTTGAAGAAGATGAACTTCTTACTTATAGAGGCAGAATTTATATTCTAGATGTAGCAGATTTGACGAGAGTTGTTATGGATGAAATCCATCAAGCTCCGTATTCTGGTCACCCAGGATATCAAAAGACAATTGCTACAGCCAGAAAGTAGTACTTCTGGCTAGGAATGAAAAGGGATATGGCTGAGTACATTTCAAGTTGCATGAAATGTCAACAAGTAAAGGTTGAGCATCAACATCCAACAAGTTTGTTGCATCCTTTGCCAGTTCCAGAATGGAAATGGGAAATTATTTCCATGGATTTTATGACAGGATTACCGATGACTTGGAGAAAGCATGATTCCATCATGGTTGTGATAGACAAGTTGACTAAGGCATCGCATTTTATACCAGTGAAGTCTACACATAATATGGATGACATTGCAAAGATCTTCATGAAGGAGATTTTCAAATTGCATGGATTGCCGAAGGCAATAGTCTCTGACAGAGATGTCAAGTTCACTTCCAACTTTTGGAAGGGGTTGTTTGCAGATTTGGGTACAAAGCTAAACTTCATCACTGCATACCATCCTCAGATAGATGGGCAGACAGAGAGAGTTAATCAGGTGCTCTAGGACATGCTTCACATGTACGTGATGGACAAACCAACCAAGTGGGAAGATTACTTACACTTAGTAGAGTTTGCTTATAAAAATGGACAACAGGCATCCTTGGGGATGAGTCTGTATGAAGCTTTGTATGGAAGAAGTTGTAGGACACCAGTGACTTGGGATAACCCAGTGAACAGGGTTGTGCTTGGACCAGAATTGCTTAAGGAAATGGAGCAAGAGGTTGTGAAGATTAGGCAAAATCTGAAAGCAGCATAGGACAGACAAAAAAGCTATGCAGATAAGCATAGGGTGAACAGGGAGTTCAGAGTTGGAGATCGTGTTTACATCAAAGTGAGAGCAAAGAAGAGCTCCTTGAAACTTGGAATTTGTGCCAAGCTGTCACCAAGATATTGTGGGCCATTTGAAGTGCTTGAAAGAATAGGGTCAATTTCATATAGACTTGCATTTCCTGCTAGCACTAGAGCTCATAATGTTTTTCATGTTTCTTTGCTTAAGAGATATGTACATGATCCTAACCATGTGATAAATTGGGATGTGATTCAGGTGGAACCCGAGGGAGAGTTCCGAACCGAGCCAATGTGCATCCTCGACAGGAAGGTCACCATGCTCCGGAACCGGGCCATAGGGTAGATAAAGGTGCAATGGGAGCACTACGGACTTGAAGAGGCTACATGGGAGCTGGAGGATTCCATGCGATTGGCACATCCATTTTTGTTCAATTCTGCGGAACACTGAGGTGGTACCAGTGTAGCATTTTGTTCAAATTTTGTAAAGCACCGAGGACAATGCTATTGAAGGGGGAGGGAAATGTAACACCCTGGTTTTGACCCCGATGCATTAAATGTACATGATGTATATATTGTAATTAATCATGGTGCAGAGCTAAAGGCAAAATCCCCACCATCGATTTGGTTGTGTTATGTTCAGCGATTGAAATCGTTGCCGATGGTATATTGTGATATATGGCACATATTAGTTTCAGCATCATGGAAATATGCACTTTAATTAAATGAACCCCAACCAGCTATGTCAATGCAACCATGATGAAAAGGGCATGATTTTCCCAAGGATAAGGGGGGGGGGGATAGTTAAAACTTGAACCAATGGGGAAAAATCCATGTGTCAACCACCCATTCAAAACTGTTGATGTTAGTTGAGGGTAGTTATTGTTGGGAAGTAGTGGGTGGCAGGACTGTCAGTCCTTGCCCACACACCCACTCCACCAGCAGACTTCTACCCTCACGTTGGCAAGGAAAACCACCACCACCATCACTCCATGCAGAATCTCCACTCTCTCCACTACGCCATTTTCTCCATTGTTGGTTCATACTCACGCAGGGATGGTAGTTCTGTTCATTCTCACGCATAGGATTCTTCCTGGTTTTGACTCACACAATGAACTAAGAGCCGTGTTCTCTCACCCTCGATTTTCCTGTGAAGGGCCATTCACATTTTTCTGTTGTGTATGTTTTTTCCTTACCAATTTGTGGCCTGTGTATATGTTTTCCTCTGCCCAGCTGAGAACCTGGCTTTTTCTTTCCATCTTCGGACTGTGTAAGTTTCGCCGGTGACTTCATTGTTCAGAACGGGTTGTTGTTTTCCCCATGTTTGTTGGTTGTGTTTGCTATTACATTGTGGTATCGGGCTGTTGTAGGTTGCTTGGGAGCTATTTTGGCCATGACAAGGCCAAGAACGACTCAGGAGTTGTTTTCCCTATCTAAGCTGAAACTGCTGATTGATTGCATGCATGTAATGGTTGGTCTTCGGACTGTGTTGGGAGCAAGGATGGGGGCATGTTTTGCTTGATAAACCTAGTGTGCTTGGACACCACACAGACAGAGCTAGAGGGTTGGATTTCTTCTCCACAACCCCCAAATAGCACTGGAAGGGAAGTTAGGGCCTGAGGGACTGTGTAGCATAGAAGGGACTGATTCGTTGTGTTGGGTGTGTGTGGGTGTCTTAGAAATCAGGCTAGTTCTGGTGTAGGTGTTCCTAGCTCTGTAATGGGCTCACCAGCTTAGCATTTAGCCTTTCCCAGCTCCTTGATGGCCTGATAAACCTAACCATGTTGGCTTGGCTGTCTTGTTGATGGCCTGACAAACCCAATTGCGTTGGCTTGGTTGTGTTTTCTGTATCCTTGGCTATGTGTAAGCTTGCTTGTTCCTTATTCCTTGGGGAATCATGCCCAGCTCGGGGGTGGCAACATTGTTAAGAGATTTAGGAGCATGCTAGCCTATGGTTGGGTGGAATGTTGCAGCAACGTAGCTGGTTGCGGGACGAGTTCTTTATGAGATAAGTAATCTTGACCATTTCGTTTCTGTATTTATATTTATTGTTTAATGGATATGATGAACATGTTGAATGCTTGTATGAACGCGTGTTTGCTTCCGCTGTATGATAGATAATCATGTATGCATGTTCTAGTTCAAAGCATTTTGTTTCAGCATTTTATGTACATACATGTTCATGGGGCGGTTGCCCGGATGGTTAACACCATGGTAGCATCCTCTTTGCTGGTCGGAGGGTTGGGGACGTTACATCTCATACCATGTGGGTATTTGAATTCTATACTGCATTCATATAGAAATATGTTATGCATGTATTATGTTGTTATGAGCTTAGTAGCCCAAGGAAAGTAGGCACTAATGATCTTGATTATAGCAATGCATCCTATATGAAGTAGTCATGGTTAGGCCATGCATGGTATGATTGAATGCATCGTATTCTGGAATCAATGCAAGGTAGCATTGAGTGGATATGCATTAAAATATTTCATAAATCTTGTGGTTATGCATTGAACAGATGCATATGAAAATTATGAGTAAATGTTGTGATGCAATGCCTGAATGCATAGAGATAGTGTATGTGTCATTATGAATAACTAATGGCTGAAATGATGAATTGATGACAATTCCGAAACCATTTCAAGAGCTGATGCGAATGCAGGATAGTAAGTGCATGAAGAGGGTAGTCATGATCAATTGGCTGCCGAAAATGCTCTATGGAAGAGCAAGGTGGTACAAATGATACGCTTGTGAAGTAAGGAGTATCTAAACATTTCATTTAATTGCATAAATGATGTGATTGTACCCTGTAATTTAAAGTATGATAATGATTGCGTGAAGTAAATGAGTTTTGGTAATATTGATATGATTAACAGTTGGAAATATTTGAATTTTATAAATTCTGAAAATGCTTCAGCGATGGTTGCAACAATGAAAGGGTTATATGCATCCAGACTTACTATGTGTTTGGTTGACTGAGGTTCAGGTTTCAGGTAGATTGTTTGGGGCATGGCAAAGTGGGTAAGACCATGACAAAGGCTGAAATCTACCATGTGAAAGAGCCAAACCTCGTGAGAAGAGTCTCATGGCTATGAAACTAGTTTGTATGCGTAATGAGTTGTAAATTTGAATTTGTGAATTTTGAATTTAAGAAATTGCTGACAACTACTAATCACTATTGGCTTGCATAAGATTGTGTCAAGAGGACGCACTGCAAGTGGGTATTCATGTTATGCTAGTAAGCATAAAATTATAATGGGCATAGTGGTGCTACTTACAAGAGACCCACAATTGAGGATCACCTCATTGCCAAGCAAACCAATTTTTGTAGTAGACAGAATTACAGATTCCTATTGAATTTAATTACTAATGTCATTGCTTGGTTATGGAACAATCAATTTGGATTGCATTATCAGATAACGATTGACTGTTTGTCTATTTGATGAATGTGCCAGGGGTACACACTACAGGAAGATCATGTGTGATGGCCCGCAAGAGCCAAACTTCATGGGAAGATTTTCCCTTACCTTGGAAATGGGCTTCGGGTGAAACTCCATTGGACATTTTGGAAATGTCTCATTTGCACTACATGTTTGGTAAGCCACATGAGTGAGATGGTATAGATTATGTCGGTAAGACATGTGTGGATATGAAATGTAAAAAGGAATTGGGATGGCAAACCGAGGGACTGTCAACTCAAAGAAGGGAGCCCCCATTCCTCCTCAACGAAGAAATACTTCCTCGGCAAATGGATAAGTGTTCTATAACCCTAGCTAAGAATATGCATGTCAAATTGTTGAACTCAATATGCAGAACATGTTTTGATTTTATTTCCATTATGACCGATTGCTTGAGTATGAATAGGGCCTACATGGCACACACCGGAAAAGGGTGCACACTTTTTCGATGTCATATCATGGAAGGGTTTTCAATATTGATTACACCCTAGGGAGTGGACACATTCCTGGTGTCTCAATACTTGATAGTGAATGGTGTGAAATGTGGTTACAATTTTAGAGCAATAACACTAATGAATATGCTTATATTGCTTGTGTTGTTAGGCTAAACAAATGTAGCTTGGTATTGTACACTAAATGGACAATGGCTTGAGCCCACCCTACCTTCTACTAAAGAGCACAGAGAAGGAGACATTCTTGAGGGACTTTCAATTAGAGAAGGGAGTGGTCTCTTGTGTGATATGGGGTAGTGGAATTAGAGCTCACTACCAGAAATGGGACATTCCTGAGGGACTATCAACTCAGAGAAGGGAGTGGTCTCTTGTGTTCATATAAGTGCATGTGTTATTGTTGATGGTCTGATAAACCCAAGTGAAGGTTGGATTGACTGTGCTTGATATATGTATACAAGGATGTTGTGAAGCAGCCTGCGTGCTGGTCTAACATCCAAGTCCATAGACGATCCCAAGGCTTGCAAAGCGAAGCAGAATCCTGTGGACCAATAAGGAAATGCACAATACAGATAAGTATTGGATTATTTTGCAGCTCTTGCTTATGAATATGCATGTGTATATGATTTGGTTATGATGTTTTAAGCTCTTGTTTAAGAGATAAAAACTGATGAGAATAAACTAAACATATGAATTTGTTCAATGTTTGAATATAGGTATCGCTGGAAGCGAGGACTATGACAGCATCCTAGGGGTGCATGTGGACATGTGACTGTCCTGAAGAGCTCAGAATGAGCTATAATAAAAAAGGGTGCTTGTGAGACTGTGAAGTTCCTAGTAGCCAAGACAAACCATGTGGGGAGGCACCATGGTTGAGAGGTCTGAAATAGACCAGAGACACTAAGTGTCATGACCAAGAGGGATTGGTCTAGCATTCACGGTGAAGTGAAAGAGGCTGAAAGCATGAAAAGCCACAGCAGTGGTGTGGGTTCCAAGATGGAACAGGACAAAGACGGGAAAAACTCTTGCTGCTCTCTCTTTCCTCTTTGATTATATATATATATATATATATATATATATATATATATATGTATGTATGTATGTATATACTTATGCATTGTGAAAACAAAAGATTGTTGGATGCATGTATGACTAAAAATGGAATGTGTGTATTTGCTTAAAGTAAATTGTGAATGTTGGAATGCTTAATTCCCTGCCCAATGATGGACATGAATGAGTTCATGTGCCTATTGGGAAGGCATGAAAAATATGAAAGTCTCCTTGATGAGACTTGGACTGTCATGCCAATTGGGCAATAAATTGACTGATTTTAATGCCTATATTATGCTTGGTCTAACAGAATTTCAATGATGCATTTCACAGGTGAGAAAAGTCAAATCCAATGGTGCACATTAATCATGGCAGCAGACCAAAAGTTGTTGGACTTGGCTGGAAGTCTCCTTCAAACTATTACCAGGACCCAAGAGAATCTTGGAGAGATGCTCAAGATACAAAAAAGGCAGAATGAGATGAACCACTAGATTTTGCAAGACTCTATTGGTTTGCAAAAGGAGGTAAAAAGCCTTCTGGGGGCAAACCATAAAGGCAAAGAAAGTGGATCAATGATGGGACATTCATCCAAGCGATCCATTAAGAAATGGTCCAAGCATGAAGACTCAAGGGAAATTGAGCAGGTAAAGATGAAGCAGCCAACGAAATGTTGGAAATGCGGAGGACATCATTTACGTCGGGACTGCCCAACAAGGGAACATAAAGAGGGCAGCAGCCACAAAGTTCCTCGATTTGGGGATGAACTGAAAGCTAAGAACCAGCAAGAGAAGCTCGTGGAAGCCGAGGGGCTTGGTCCTGAAAGTTCAAAGTAAATAATTGAACATGGGACAGATCTGCAAAATTTTTGAAATTTTGAATGTACAAATGGTTATGCATTCCTATGTATTGGAACACCGAGGACGGTGTTATTCCAAGGGGGAGGGGATTGTAATACCCCGGTTTTGGCCCCGTTTGCATTAAAAGATACATGATGTATATTTTGTAATTAATCATGGTGAGGAACTAAAGGAAAAAGCCCCACCATAGATTTGGTCATGTATGATCGGCAATAGGGATTGTTGCCGATGGTATATCGTGCCATCCGACACATTATAGTTTTGACATCATGTAAATATGCACATCAAATAAATAAACCCACAGCTAGCTACGACGGTGCAACGTTAAAAGAAAAGGGCATGATTCCTAAGGTTAAGGGGGGGTTGTCTAACCTATGGGGGTCATTGAGAGTTTGCCATGTGTCGACCACCTTAGTTATTCTGTTGTTAATGGGGGAAACTATGGGCTGGTCGAAAACCACTAAGCTCACGCCTGCACTCTCTCCACGACGCGTTGGCCAATTTTTCTGTCCACTCTCCCCATCGTCGGCCATTCATTTTCCTTGTGCCGAACTGAGTTAAAAGGATCCACGGTCCATGGATTGGGGGTTCGGTTCTCCTTTCTCTCACCAGTTGTTTCCTTTTCCTCACACACCGATTGGGCTCTGGGTATGATCTTCCTCTGGCCTGTACAAAGAATGGATTTCCCCATTTTTGGATGACGGTGGTCTGTTTAGGTTTTTCATCATCATTTTGTTCTTCCTCACATAGTGAATCATTCTGTTCACTCTCCTTACGCACTGGTGGAAAATGGGCATGGTCCTTCTCACGCAGAATGATCTCCTTTGTTTTGGGACTCACGCAGGGAGTTGGGAAGCATGTTCTGTCATCCATGATTTCATGTGAATGAGACTTCGCGTTCGCTGCAGTGTGTAAGTTCATGTTTGTTCCCCTTAGCGATGGCGGTCTGCGTTTATGTTTTTCCTTTATCCAAGTTGGAGAATCAGACTTCTCTCCTATTTTAGGACTGTGTAATGTTGCCACCATTTTCATTGTGAGTTTGGGGCTATTGTCTTCCCCTGGTTTTGGGTTGCTTCTTGGTTGCTGAGGCTGCAGACCTCCTTTGGGGATTGTTACTGAGTTTTTTTTTGCCACGCTAGGGCCAAGAATAACTCTGAAGCGTGGTTTGACCTAAAATATGTTTCACCTTTTGTTTGGGGTGGTCACCCTGTTGTCTTTTCCTTCTTCATAGAGTTGGGAATTGTTTGTTTTACTGCGGCATGCATTAGTTGGTCTTTGGACTATTGAGAGTAGGATTAGAGGTTGGGTATGCTTGAGAAAATTGGTGTTTGGAGCCACTCAGACAAAGTTAGACTCCTGGCTTTCTTCTCCACGGCCCGTGAGGAGTATTGGAAAGGAAGGTCAGGGCCTAAGGGACTGTGAAGCAGAGAAAGGAATAATTCCAAGTGTCGGGTGTGTGGATGTCTTAAAATTTAGGTTAACTCTGGTGTAGATGTCCTTAGCTCTCCATTGAGGCCACCAGCTTAGCATTTAGCCTTTCCTAGCTCCTTGATGGCCTTATGAACCCTACTGTGTGGGCTTGGCTGATTTGTGTACCTTGGATATGTGTAAGCCTGCTCTGACCCTTATTCCTTGAGAAATCATGCCCAGCTCATGGGTGGTAGTGTTGTTGAGAGATTGATGAGCACGCTGGCCTATGGTTGGGTGGAACGTTGTAATGACGTAGCTGGTTGCGGGACAAATCCTGTTTAAGATAAGTATTCTTGACTATTTTTTCCCTACATTTATATTACTAATTAATGAATATAACGAACATGTGGCATGCTTGATTGATTGTATGTTTCTACCGCTATGTATATGAAGGATTATGCATCTTAGTATGTTTTATGTTTTAAGAATTTTATTCCATCATTTTATGTGTGTTCATGTTCATGGGGCTAGTTGCCCGGAGGTTTATGTTTGGTGTTTAGTAGAGTCCTCTTCGCTGGTCAGAGGATCAGGGACATTACACATTCACTCGGCAAAAAAACTATCTTTTTCGCCAGGGAGAATGACACAAAAATAGGTCAAAAAATGGATAGTCACAACACAATGCACCGTTCTGCAGCAGGGAGAACAACAACATGCATCAATAGGCTGGAATGGATGGAATGGGTGACCAATACGCAGTCTCTTCCCGCGGGTTGAATGAACAGGGTGAACAACACACGACTCATCAAAAATAGATTGAACGCACAGCACAAAATGAGTAGAATGCAGTGGTGAATGACTAAAAAAAATAATCCGAATGGGATGAATGTCCTGACCAAAAAGTTTCACCGACTTACCCTCACCGACTGGGAACACAACCACATGCTTACTTACTGCAGAAGTAAGAACGTGGCCTCCTAGGTTGCAGGTTTGCGTAGACTTGCTTAGACAAGCAATCTGACTGCCATACTCTGCTCTGTCCAAGGCATTAACTTCCTCAACCGATTTCTAGAAGAAATTAATGATTGAGGACAAAGGACAAAAGGTAGCTGAGGGTACATGGGTTCTCCCATTGACACTTGGCCTCATCCTAAGGCTCAGAGGTTGACTGACTCCCCCTCCCTATCCCTTGTGAAATTCTACCCCCATCTCTTTCACGTTGCAGTTCCATAGTTAGTTGTGGTATTTTTTATTAATTGCATAGTTACATGATATATCAAATATATATGGTTTTTGACTTAGCGCTGTCACCATAGGAATCATCCTTGATCACCTATACAAATGCCAGATCAATCATAGGGCCTTGGCCTTGAGCTCCATGCCATGATCTCAATACAATACATACATCATGTACAATCAAAATATCATGGGGTCAAAATCAGGGTGTTACATTCCCCTCCCCCTTCAATTAGCATTGTCCTCAATGCTTACAAAATTGAAAAAAAATGCTACACTGGAATTATCCTCAGTGCTCTGTAGTATTGAACAAAAATGGATGTGACAATCACATGGCATCCTCCAGTTCCCAGTTAGCCTCTTCAGGACCGTAGTGCTCCCATTGCACCTTTACCTATCCTATGGATCAGCTCCGGAGCATGGTGACCTTCTTGTTGAGGATGCACATTGGCTCAGTTTGGAACTCTCCCTCGATTTCCACCTGGATCACATCCTAATTAATAGCATGGTTAGGTTCATGTACATATTTTTTAAGAAAAGAAACATGAAAAACATCATGAGCTCTAGTGCTAGCAGGAAATGCAAGTCTATATGCAACTAGCCCTATTCTTTCAAGCACTTCAAATGGTCCACAATATCTAAGGGACAACTTTCAACAACTTGCAAGCTTCAAAGAACTCTTCTTTTCCCTCACTTTCATATAAATATGATCCCCAACACAGAATTCTCTGTGCACTCTATGCTTATCAGCGTAGCTCTTCTGGTTGCCCTGGGATGCCTTCAGATTCTTCCTATTATTTGCAACCTCTTTCTCCATATCCTTGATTAATTCTGGCCCAAGCATAATCATTTTCACAGGATTATCCCAAGTCACGGGTGTCCTACACCTTCTGCCATACAAAGCTTCAGATGGGCTCATCCCTAAGGATGCTTGCTGTCCATTGTTGTATGCAAATTCTACCAAGTGTAAGTACTCTTCCCACTTGGTTGGCTTGTCAATCACATACATGTGAAACATGTCTTCTAGCACTCGATTCACCCTCTCTATCTGACCATCATTCTGAGGATGGTAAGCAGTGTTGAAATTGAGCTTTATACCTAAATCTTCAAACAACCCCTTCCAAAAATTGGAAGTGAGATTGGCATCCCTGTCAGAAACTACTGGCTTAGGAAATCCATCCAACTTGAAAATCTCCTTCATGAATATTTTTCGACGTCATCGGTCTTATGTGTGGACTTAACAGGTATAAAATGTGTTGCATTTGTCAACTTGTCCACCACAACCATGATGGAATCATGTTGTCTCCAAGTCATTGGAAATCCTGTAATAAAATCCACGGAAATAACTTCCCATTTCCACTCTGGGACCAACAAAGGATGCAACAAACCTGCTGGGTCTTGATGCTCAACCTTCACCTGCTGACATTTCATGCACCTTGAAACGTGCTCAGCAACATCCTTTTTCATTCATGGCCAAAACTACTGCCTTCTGGATGTGGAAATTGTCTTCTGATATCCTGGATGACTAGAATATGGAGTCTGATGTATATCCTCCATAACAGTTCTCCTCAAATATGCTACATTTGGAATATAAATTTTGTTCCTAAAGGTAAGAATTCCATCTTCTTCCAATTTATATCCCTCATACCTCTTCTCAAGACTTTGTTGCTGCAACTTTTCTTTTACTTGCACATACAATTCATCTTCAGCGGCATGATTAACAACTTCTTGTCTCAAATCAGATTGGAAAATACTTAGAGAATCCAAGTGCATTTCATGCACTTTCCTATTGAGTGCATCAACCACTTTATTCTCCTTCCTCTTTATGTGTTTGATTTCAAAATCAAACTCATATAGAAAATCCGGCCACCTAGCTTGTCTAGTATTTAGTGTTGGTTGGTCAAACAAATATTTCACACCACAATGGTATTTCCTTAACTCAAATTATCTGCCTATTAAGTAATGCCTCCACATGTTGAGGGCATGCACTATGGCTGCAAGTTCTAAGTCATAAGTGGCATAATTCTTCTCATGGTCTTTTAACTTTTTAGACTCATAGCATACCACATGGTTGACTTGCATAAGGACTCCTCCAAGTCCTTGACCGCATGCATCAGTGCACACCACAAAGTCCTTTCCTAGGTATGCAATTTTCAGAATGGGCGCACTTGTAAGAAGATTCTTCAACTACCAGAAGCTTCCCTCACATTTAGACATCCATTCAAATCTCATCCCCTTCCTTTGTAAAGAAGTGATAGAATGTGCAACCTTGGAGAATCCTTCAATGAATCCCCTATAATATCATGTAAGTCCCATAAAATACCTCACATCTTCCACATTCCTCGGGGTTGGCCAATTCATCATGGCCTCAATATTCTTAGGGTCTACATATATTCCTTCATATGGTATGATGTGGCCCAACTAATGAATTCTATCTTTCTAGAAGTCACACTTACTCAACTTGGAATATAGATTATGCTCCCTCAACAATTGCAAAACAATTCTTAGTTGTTCTTCATGCTTGTCCTAATTCTTAGAATAGATAAGAATGTCGTGAACGAAGACAAGAACAAACTTGTCCAAATACCTATTGAAAATACTATTCATAAGGCACATAAAGGAAAAATGGTACAACTGCAAACTCATAGTGACTGTTATAACTAGATCTTGTTCTTAGTTTATCTGTTCGTTTTGTCATAATTTTCAACTGTTGGTTTAAAATGATTTTATATTTCATGTTGATTTTAAGAATTTTTGACAATCAATAATTTTGGTTGGATTTAATGCTTTTAATGGTTGAATCATTTCAATATTTTAGTTTTAATGTTTGTATTTTGGGCTTATTAGTTAATATGTACATCTTTAAGCTTTCAAAAACTTATAATAAAATTTCATTCCAAGTTTTGATTTATAATCTAACTCTCATTTTTGAGTCCTTTGTCAAATATTTTCATGAGGAGATTCTTGTAGCAGCTCTGTTTTACTTGTTTTTGTCATTTTCATTGGGAGCAGATTACGAGGAGATGGAAATGAATTCAGGAAAACCAAAAGATTTTTTGTCCAAAACAGACTCATTCACAAAAACCTCTCTCAGTTTTGCAACAGCTGTTATCGTTTGAGAGATTCGAATTCATCTTTGTGGCCTATTTTCAGGGTTTGAATTATTTAATAATTTCCTGTTTTAGTCACAAATTTGCAGAACATATTCCGATCAATTGAAGAGGAATTTTGAAAAACCAAGAGAGGTTTTTGATCATAACATACTCATTTAAAAAATAATCTCTCAGTGTTTACACAGGTATTCCGGATCGAGAGATATGAAGGCGTCTTTGAGACCCAAATTTCCAGAAATTCGCCAAATTTCCCCAAATTCGATTTGTTATTTTTGGGTTAATTATCTTTAAAAATTTTGAGTTATCATGTAACTAATTGATGTAACTATTTCAAATTTTGACCTAGAACGTAGTTATGGAACTACTTTACTTTTGTAATGATAAAAGGAAGACAAACATACAGTTTTGAAGGGGGGATTTTTCAGTCAAGGAGAGGCTTTTGGAGCTTTGATTTTTCAAGCTAGCACTTATAACTCTTATGTAAGTGGATGACTGTTATTGATTATATATAAACTGATAAGCCCTTTTACCTATCATGCTTTTTCATTTCTGATCTGTTTGATTGCTCAGTCTACAATTTCATTTCTTGTTTAAAGTTTTATTCATGTAAATGCTTGTAGCCTGTGGGTGGAATTAGTATTTCATGTGTAATGTTTATGGCTTATTGGGATGTGTTTGATCCCCAATTTATCCAATTTGCATGATTCAGTTCTGTATTAGCTTGTGGATGTTTATTTCCTCCTTGCTGATGAAGTTTTTTAAAACCCTAAAACCTAATTTTTTTTAATTTTACTTTTGAGATTGTGTTGGCTTGTTCTTCTGGTAGTCTAAGAACAATTTATGGCACAAACATCTTTGGCATCGTTGCCGAGGACGAAGCTGAAGTATATCTTCCCTGAGATATCATTATTCTTCTGATTTTGAGAGGTGAACAAAGTCAGAAAATATTTTAGACTACAAATTTTCACCGGTGAATCCACGATTAAAGATTCCACTGCAAGGAGAATTTTGTTGACAGAAAAATGAAGAAGCCAAATGAAAAGACTGGATATCAGCATGTTACTTTACTCCATGAGGTTTTGTTCTTATTCATCAGTTCTTTCCTATCTTTCCCATTGCATGTCAAAAGAATTATTTTTTGTTTTGTCTATTCCGATGATCATAAACCTTCAAGTACATATCCCACTTTGGAAGAAGAAAATCTGCATTCTTCTTGTGTTATTGATGTTGATCCTATTCCTTCATTTGAAATACATGTTCAGCATGATATACATATACCCATATCTCTTGAAGCTGATTATTCTGGTCATCTTGTAGAGAATAAAGCTGATCTATTACCTTCTACCATCACTGTTGAAACTTCCGAACAGCTTGTTGAACCTCATTTTCAACTCATAGATTTTCAATCTAGACTCAGACAGAAGATGTTTAGACCTCTTAAGCTGCCATCTCTCTTACATCCTTACCCTTCCTACTTTGTTGAATATCTTCCCCATTTTACTGGAAAAGACCATATTACAACAGAGAAGCATTTAGAATCTATTCATAATTTCATTGATAATTTTGAAATCATGCATGAGGATGTTGTCATGAGGTTATTTTTGAAATCCTTTGCTAGAGATGTTGGGTTTTGGTTCCGAAATTTAAAAGCTGTTTCAATTGGATCGTGGGAAAAGTTACATGATGTCTTTTTGAAGTATTGGGGTAAGAATAAATCTTATGATCAATTTCTTTCCAAATTTTATAGTTTGAAAAGGGAAAATGATGAGCCAATTACTTAATTTTATTAGAGGTTTCAAAGTTTTTATATCAGTATGCCTACAGAGATCAGACCTTCGGAAAAACTTGCTATGGTATATTATGTTATGGCTCAACATTCAGATCTTGTCTTGTTCCTGTTAGAAAGAAAATCATCATCTTTAAGACAATTGTTTGAGGATGCAAGAGTGGAGGAGAACATCCGAGCTTGCAAAATGCTTCGAGATCAGGCTCATGTTGAAGATATACAAGCTTACGAACAAGAAGAAGAACGTAGGTATCATTTAGATTTAAGACAGTTTTCTTCATCATTTTCAAATTTTCATATGAACAAGGATATAAATGATGCTTGTGTTGATTCTTCATATCAGTTTGCTGACTTTTTCGATGATAACATACTTTCAGTGGATTATAGTAGAAATTTCTTAGTTCCTGCTATGAGATTATCATGTTATGAAGAAGAAGTTGCTGCTCTTCAACCTCTTACTATTGATATAAGAAACAAGTTGCCATTCTTCACTTATGGTCACTTTCAGAATTTTATTTGTTCAAGTTTTGATCAAGGGTTTTATTTAAAGGTTGAGAAGCAGTTTGAAAAGCCCTTGGTTTCCATTTTCGATCCAAAGTTTAAAAAGAACGGCAATGGAGAGGAAGAGAATGCTTCACTTTATGATGAATATAATGAAGACATTGAAGTTTTAAATAAGAAATTTCATGATCCCGTGGCTTCTTGGATGGAGTTGTATTTTTCAAAGGTTTCTAATGCTCCATATTTTGGCATACTTCCTATTTCCGGTCATAAGTATCAGCTGCCTACAGACTCTTTATTGCATTTATCACATCTTTTGTGGGTTTTCTCAAACAGTAGCATGCATGAAATTATGATTCTCAGTCAAATGGTTTCTTGGCTTCACTAGAAGTATGATTACACTTGATTGGGTTGTTTCCTCCAATTAGAAGTAGGAGTAAATAGCAGAATAAGCTCGTTATACGAGCATGTAGATTCTTTTTGCTGGTTTGTAGCAGTATTTTTTCATTTCAGAGGTATGTGTTCAGAGTTTGACAAAGTTGCAGAGATTTGGTAAATGACTCCATCACCCAATGAATAAGGCACAAGGTCTACAGGTTCTTGAAGCCTCACAAGGAGAACTTCATCCCGCAGCAAGAGCCAGATGTTATAACTAGATCTTGTTCTTAGTTTATGTGTTCTTTTTGTCCTAATTTTCAACCATTGGTTTATAATGATTTTATATTTCATGTTGATTTTAAGAATTTTTTACAATCAATAATTTTGGTTGGATTTAATGCTTTTAATGGTTGAATCATTTCATTATTTTAGTTTTAAGGTTTGTCTTTTGGGCTTACTAGTTAATATGTACATCTTTAAGCTTTCAAAAACTTATAATAAAAGTTCATTCCAAGTTTTGATTTATAATCTAACTCTCATTTTTTAGTCCTTTGTCAAATATTTTCATGAGGAGATTCCTGTAGCAGCTCTATTTTTCCTGTTTTTGTCATTGTCATTGGGAGCAGATTACGAGGAGATGGAAATGAATTCAGGAAAACCAAAAGAAATTTTTTCCACAACAGCCTCATTCACAAAAACCTCTCTCAGTTTTGCAACAATTATTATCGTTTGAGAGATTCGAATTCATCTTTGTGGCCTATTTTCAGGGTTTGAATTATTTAATAATTTCATGTTTTAGTCAAAAATTTGCAGAACATATTTTGATCAATTGAAGAGGAATTTTGAAAAACCAAGAGAGGTTTTTGTTAATAACATACTCATTTAAAAAAATATCTGTCAGTTTTTACACAGGTATTTCGGATCGAGAGTTATGAAGGCGTCTTTGAGACCCAAATTTCCAGAAATTCGCCAAATTTCCCCAAATCCGATTTGTTATTTTTGGGTTAATTATCTTTAAAGATTTTGAGTTATCATGTAACTAATTGATGTAATTGTTTCAAATTTAGACCTAGAAGGTAGTTATGGAACTACTTTACTTTTGTAATGATAAAAGGAAGACAAACATACAGTTTTGAAGGGGGGATTTTTCAGTCAAGGAGAGGCTTTTGGAGCTTTGATTTCTCAAGCTAGCACTTATAACTCTTATGTAAGTGGATGACTGTTATTGATTATATATAAACTGATAAGCCCTTTTACCTGTCATGATTTTTCATTTCTAATCTATTTGATTGCTCAGTCTACAATTTCATTTCTTGTTTAAAGTTTTATTCATGTAAATGCTTGTAGCCTGTGGGTGGAATTAGTATTTCATGCGTAATGTTTATGGCTTATTGGGATGTGTTTGATCCCTAGTTTATCCAATTTGCATGATTCAGTTCTGTATTAGCTTGTGGATGTTTATTTCCTCCTTGCTGATGAAGTTTTTTAAAACCCTAAAACCTATTTTTTTAATTTTACTTTTGAGATTGTGTTGTCTTGTTCTTCTGGTAGTCTAAGAACAATTTCTAGCACAAACAGTGACCATAGCTTGTTCTGAAGGTTGTCTTATGAATATATTCATCCTTTATTCTTACTTGATGATAACCAGACCTCAAGCTAATCTTGGAGAATACCTTTTCTCCTCTCATTTGATCAAAAAGATCATCAATTCGAGGTAAAGGGTATTTTTTCTTCACTGTGACTGTGTTCAGTTGTCTGTAATTAATACACAATATGAGTGTGCCATCTTTCTTCTTTACAAACAGAACCAGTGCTCCCCAAGGAGACACACTCATCCTAATATACCTTTTCTCCAACAATTCCTAAAGTTGCATCTTCAAATCTAACAACTCTAGTGTGCTCATCCTGTAGGGTTCCTTAGACACTGGTGCTGCTCCTGGCACAAAATCAATGGTAAAATCAATATCCCTCTTTGGAGGAAGTCTTGGAACATCATTAGGAAAAACATCCCTGAATTCCTGTAACACATGAAAATCCTCCAACCTAGGAGTTTCATTTTCTGTTGCCTCCAAAACATGGGTTGAATACAACTGGAAACCTTTCCTACAGAACTTCTTCAGCTGCATGGATGAGATATTCCTAACAGAAACCACTTTTGGAATGCCTCTCGCCACTCTTGGGTGTCCTTCTTCATCCATGCACTCAAAAGTCTTGTTGTAGCAATCAATCTTTACTCAGTGTGATTCTAACCAATCCATTCCAGTGAGAATGTCATAGGAACCAAGTGGAAGAACATTCAGATCCGCATAAGTCACTAATCCATTCATAACCAATGGGCACTTCTCTACCAATTCACTAAACTTCTTCTTAGTTCCAGTGGCTAGCTGAACTAACCATGACTTACCATGCTTTATCTTCTTAAAAGCACAAAGTTCAACAATCCTAGGAGTAATATAACTGTGAGTGGAACCAAGTTCAATCAAAACAGAGAAAGATTGCTCGACAATCTTACCTGGGACCTCAACCATAGTTGACTAGTGATATTCCTGATGGTCCTCTAACACTGCATAAATCCTAGGGACTACCCTTGCCACCTGACCAACAGTTTTAGCTTCATGGACACTGTAAGCTATCCTTACATACCCTTCCTCACGAGGATAGTTCCTGTGCGTATGGGTTCCTCCACAGCTCCAGCATTAGATGGGTTCCGTGATCTCTTTAGGATCCTTTGTCTTTTCCCCCATTACTCTGGCTAGCTAATTTACAGACTGTGATGGTTTCCTTTGTTGATGGTTCCTGAAGTTGGAAGGTTTGAATCCTTTCTTTATATGTTCAAACTTCTCTTTCTTCTTATCCTTCCAAGCCTTATGATGATCATGATTTCCTTTTTATGGTCATAACAGTACTTATCCTTTATGATAGCTTCTTCCAACATTCTGGGCTCATCAAAATCAATTCGGTCTTTGTAATACTGAGGTAATCCACTCAGAAAATGCTAGATCTTTACCTTCTCATCTTTGATGTACCTGACATATCTTAACAACTCCAAGTACTTATTGGCATGTTCTTCCAAATTGTTAGTTGTCCCAATCTCATCTCATGGAATTCCTTAATTTTGTCATCATAATACCTGTCAGAGAGGTATTTCTGCTTGAAATATGTCTTGAACTGTTTCCAGTTAGGTCTTCTTTCACTGATCCTCTTTACTTATATGAGGCTCCCCCACCAAATGGATGTTCTTCCATTCATATTGAAGATGTAAACTCTTTCCTTCATGTTTCCTAAATAGTTTTTGGACATGGAAATACTTCCTCATCCCAAGAATCCAAGCCTTAACTTCCTGACCAGTCTTTATTTCACCATTGAAGGTAGGAGGCTTAGCCTTCTTAAATTCATCTCGGGATCTATTCCTGTGGTGCCTCTTTCTCTTGCTCTTGTGAGAAGAAGAGCTCGAATCCCCACGGGACTCCTCTGAGTCAAATGGCCCACTAGAAGTCCTTTTCCTTCTTCTAGTGTTTCTCTTACTTCCTTCTAGATTTACTGGCCCATGCCCAAAGCCCATATTTCTTTGTAATTTTGTCAAAGTCTGCAGCATGGCTGCATTCAACTGATTCTGATATTCTTGAGCCTTGACCAATATTTCATTGTCTACTCTGTAACTCTGCATTTCCAACCTTAGGATTCTCATGGTGGCTGCAAAATCTGGCGGGGTATCCCGATATCTCCTTCCATTAGAATCGGTTTCATTATTCCCGACTCTAACGTTCTCACCCATAACATCTTCCTCATACCCATAGGGATATCATACATCATACTCATTGTAGGTTCTCATGGCTTGAGCTAAAAACCCGCCTTTCTAATCTGCACTATGACTCTACAAAAATGTGTTAGTGGACATGTTTGTTAGATACATGACCATTTTCAAAAATTAAAAACATAGCTAGCTGCAATGTTGCAACCAATAGTTATGGAAAGGATTCACATGGCCCATTTAGGCCCAATATTGCAACCATTAGCTGTGATACCACACTATAGTGTACTACAAGTTTGTATTAGAGGCTACTCTTATCTCTTTTCGCTACTCATTCTGGACCATTTAGGTCCTAGTGTTGCGATCAGTAGCTCTGATACCACACTGCCACGTCCCCATACCCCATAATGCGGATTATTAATTGTTTTTGCTTAAGAACCTCTTTGTTCTTCTGATAAACACCGGGTATGGACGTTAACCAATATTCCAACCTTCATCTCGGGCTTAGAACCACTATACTAGCCGCTCTGCCGTTCAATTACCTGTTCTAGGTCTAGAATGACCATTTCTGAACTAACCTTGCCCTTTCTGCACCTCCGCTTTCGCACTACCGACCTCAGAAGTCAGAAATTGGAACATTAATTTTTTCAATGAAGCATTCCGCCAAACTTTCACTCCCGCACTTCTACTTTCCACCTTCCGGCCTTGAAAGTCGAAAATCAGAACATTAACTATGTGTGAAGGGACTTTCAATGGCCTTTCCACCTTGTGCACTTCCACTTTCTTCCTTTCGGCCTCGAAAATCAGAGAACCATCAAAACGATGACTAAACTTGTTCACTTTCCGCATCCCACCTTCCACCTTTCCACTACGGAACTCAAATCGTGGGAACCCAGTACTCGGTCTTGATCAACTTTCATTCTCATGTCTTCCGCCTTCCGTCTTTCCGATGCGGAACTCAAAAACTGGGAACTTACACTTTTGACTTAACTTTTCTCTCTCCTTCTGACTCTGGGCATTGAAAAATGAAACATTAACTTTTCCTTAGTATCCTTTTGCACTTTTTGTGCTTCCTGCTTCTTGCCTTCCACGGGCGCATCCCAGGGTGTGGAAACATAACCTTTCTTCCCAGTTCATCTGCTCCTTCCAGCTTTCCACCTTTCCTAGGAGGATTTCAAAGGGTAGAAACACCAAATCAGAAGCATCTTGACCTCTGTGACAATATTTCATCCTCCATGAACGTAGAATATTTCATCCTCCATGAACGTAGGCATAAATCCATGAAAAAGTCTAAGGAAAAACATAGATAAAATGTAGGAAATACACACAAGCAAACATCTACTTCATCATCATTACGCATTCAATCATGAACAGAACAATTCATAGTCAAATACATGGCATAAACAACATAACAAGAATACTTATCTTGAAGGATGAAGTTGTCCTGCAACTAGCTATGTAGCTGCAACGTTCCACCCAACCATAGGCCAGTGTATTCCTTAATCTCTCAACACCACTGCCACCCCCAAGTTGGGCATGATTCCATAAGGAACTAGTGAACAATAGACTCACACACAGTCAAGCCAGATATTTTTAACACACAGTCAAGCCAACACCTAGTTGGACTTATCGGACTATCAGGCCAAGCCAACACCTAGTTCCAACACCTAGTTGGGTTAATAGGCTGCAAGCTTATCAAGCTAGCACTTGCATTAAGGACCAACCAAACCAACAGATGGGTTCGTAGGACCCCAAGGACAAGCCATATCTCACAGTTGGGTTAATAGGCTGTTCAGCCAAGGATTACACACAAGTTCAATGCAAAACAAAACTCAGCCAAACTAAGATCCAATTGGGTTAACATGCCCCAAGTCCAAGCCAATCTCCCTTGGGTTTACAAGATGCTAAGGCAATGGAAAGGTAAAATGACTCGGCTAGTGGCTCAATCAAGAGCTAAGGACACCTCCACAAGATCTATCTGGCCTGGAATCCACATTACATGCATACCAACACAAGGCAACTTCCCTTTCTCTGCTCAACAGTCCTTCAGGCTATGCCTCCCTTATAGTGTTATTCATGGCATGCAATAAGGATCTACCATTTGCTCTTATCTTTTCCTAAGGTTCCTTCTACATGAGATTACAAATCCATTCCTATTCTCTTCCACTCCTCATTTTTGCATACCAAAATAGACCCAAATCCAAGGTGCACAACACAACAACCACACTATAACTAGCAAAATAGGTTCCTCACCGTACACAGGGAAAACACACTGTAACAGAGGATTTCTACTACAATAAATTTCCCATGTTGGGAAACTCAAAAAGGACCACTCTTATCTTACGAAATCGAGTGATCTCCACTTCTCATTCACTCGGCAAAATAGCTAGCTCTTTCCACCAGGGAGAATGACCCAGAAACAGGTCAACTGATGGACAACCACAACACAACACACGGTTCTACACCAGGAAGTAAAACACACGCATCAACAGACTGGAATGGATGGAATGGGTGACCAATGAGTAGTCTCTAGTTGCGGATTGAATGAACAGGGTGAACAACCTAAAACAAAACACGTCTCAGCAAATACATATTGAACGCACATCGTGAAATGAGCAGAATGCAGTGGTGAATGATCGAAAAAAATAACCTGAATGGGAGGAATTTCTTGACCAACATGTTTCACTGACTTACCCTCACCGAATGGGAACGCAACCACATGCTTACTTGCTTTAGAAGTAAGAAGGTGGCCTCCCAGGTTGCAGATCTGTGCAGACTTGCTCAGATAAGCAATTAGACTGCCATACTTTTCTCTGCCCAAGGCATTAACTGCCTCAACTGATTTATGGAAGAAATTGATATTGAGGACAGAGGAAAAAAGGTAGCTAAGGGTACATGGGTTCTCCCATTGACACCTGGCCTCACCCTAAGGATTAGAGGTTGATTGACTCCCCCTCCCTATCCCTTGTGAAATCCTTCCCCTGTCTCTTTCATGTTGTAGTTACATATCTAGATGTGGTATTTTTTATTAATTGCATAGTTACATGATATATCAAATATATATTGTGCTTGAATTAGCACTGTCACCATAGGCATCATCCTTGATCACCTATACAAACACCAGATCAATGATAGGGCCTTGGCCTTGAGCTCCATGCCATGATCTCAATACAATATATACATCATGTACAATCAAAATATCATGGGGTCAAAACCGAGGTGTTACAATAGAGAGTATCGAAAAGTAGCAATTCAAAGATACAAGTTGTTTTCTAATATCACTACCTAATCCTTTTCATCTAATACTATAGGTGTAGATGCATCAATCCCTCCCTACATAACAATTTTACCTTACTCTATTTAGTCTAGCTAGTATAGGATACATGGTTAGTCAATATGAACATTAACTCCATTCTTTTCTGATTTCCTTTTCCATATTTACAGGTGATCTAAGTCATTTTACTTGGTTTAAGGAACTAGGAGCAATTGTTAAAGATTACTTAGTAAAGTATCTATTAGTTTAGAGGCATTGTGCATAAATAGAACTTAGGTACCATAGTTTATAGAATTGTTAGACTCTATCATTTAATTCTCTTTTGTTAAAATTTTGTCAGTTTTAACCACTTTCATGAAGTAAGTTAGAACTCTGCATTTCTACATTTTTTTTATGATTGTCTACGCACTCAAATAGGTTATGAATTAATGATGTGTAGTTAACCACCACTTTAAGGATATTGTTTTGTTATGAAGATAATTAATTAGGAATTTGATATACTAGTTAGTTGTACATTTTGTTAGATTATACTATTTAAGCAAAACTCATGTATATTCCCCTATGGGAGATTATGCATAATCAGACTAGGTCTGGTCACGATGGTTAAGCTAACTCTTGAAACCAATAGTTGCATCAACTTGTTCATATCTTGGTTTCACCTTTGTTATTTTGAGATAATTTTCATTCCATTTCCAGTTTTTCTTCTTCCCGTTGCTCTTTGTATTTTTGGTTTGGTACTCCTTTCTGTACTAGTATATACACATAGTGCTTTCTTATTTCATTTGTAATTGTATCATCGTAGAATTCCATATACATATTCTCTATATGTGAGCGGGTCATCATAAAGCTATTATATTTCTATTATCATATTTTGTATAAAATTATCTTTTCAAGTCATAACAAAGCTTTTATATACAAGAATCGTGTGTCACGTATAAAATTTTTAATAGGTTAAGGCTCCACTATAAGAAAGGACATACCTACAGGAACTATGGATCAGTAGGCTAGTTTTCCATACCACTTATCATTAGGATAACTCTATTTTTCCTCCAGAAATAGTGATTACAGCTCACAAGATTTCTAACCCTGGTTGATAACAAGATGACTAAGGTAAATTATTAAGACATATAGTTTTCTTGACATTTTTTCTATCATGGTAGGGGAGTTGTAGAAAAGATGAACAATTGTTAGGTAGTTGTGATTTTTCTAGGTCATGTTTATAGGTGGAGGAAGAGCAGTAAGACACAAAGGCACCATAATTTCAGAAATTCTGAAAGGGGTTCTATCTCGACGCATTCACTTTGGTGAGCCCTTCCAAACCCTTACCATTATTTTTTTCACTTATGAGTAGGCCTGGAGGTAAGTCAAAAATTACAATTCCCGTTAAAACTAACTTGTATGATAAATACATCAAAAGTTCCAAAACCCCTTCTACTAACACTGTTGAGAAGTCCATAGGAGGAAACAAACAAATTGGGGGAAAAGCATAAACCAGTTTCTTTAGGTTGGAAAATTCACAATCTAAAGTCATTGTGAATCAGGGGTAGGAAGAGGAAAATTTAGACCTTGCAAATCAACTTGTAGTCCCATAAAATATTGCTAAGTTCCTTGAAGTTGCAAGAGAGATTGTAGTGTCACACGTTGAATCTGTTCCTGCAATCTTAGTCACGGAACCTCCCTCCTCCTCTCGCTTAGGAACCATTTCATATTATTCATTTCATTTGTTTGGAGAACTGAGGGATGAAGAGAGAGATCTATATGCTGGTGATGATAATGCAAGAAACAATGTAGGTAGTGAAGAACGTGAGATAACCTTTAGTTTCCCAATTTTAGACCTCACATAAGATGTCAATATGAAAAATATCCCTACTTCAGTCCTACCTAACTTTCAGGGTTTGGTAACTAAGGATCCATAGGCATTCTTGTTTGAATTGTAAATCTTGTATAGGAGCTATAATTATATTAATGATGATCAGAAAGTGAAGTTGTTTCCTTCTACATTAAAATATTATGCACTTAGATGGTTTGTGGGTTTAGGAGAAGGTTCTATTTTGAATTGTGAAGGGATGAAGAAAATTTTTCTAAACAAGTATCATGAATATTGTAATTCCAGGGACATGAAAATGGATATCTTCAAGATGCAATAGTAGGAAGATGAAATCCTTGAAGGCTATGTAGAAATATTTCTCTAGAATCTTCAAAAGTCTAAACATGGTGCTTTAAATGAACATTCCATAAATACCATATTCTTGAAGTGAGTTCAGGAGGAATACATTGATACTTTGAATCTCATGAGCTCTAGTGACATCTCTCAAAACTCTTTCCAAAACATTTGTGAATTGTGTAAAACGTATTCTAGGAGTAGAGCTAAAACAAGTAATGGAATTAGAGATCTAATTTCTAGAGGAAATAGATCTCTTGTAGGAGTCATAAGAACATAAATATGAAATCTATTGGAAAATTTTAAAGTATATATTTTAAGTACTCTTAGTAATCAGTCAGATGCATTGCAAACTAAGAAAAGGAAAGATGAAGAAAATGTTGCTTTATCTATTTTTATTCCAAGTGTAGACAAAATCACCCTCTAAAATATTGTCCCTTGAATAATGTGCAGGTTTGTGCTATCTGTAAAGAAAATCATACCACTGAAAGTTTCCCTTCCCTTCCAGGATTGAAAGTTGTTTATAAAGGAAGTTGTGAAGTGATATAATTTCCATGTCAAGTTGCACAAAAGAGGCCATGGAATCTAAGGCCTCAAGGTATAGTTTCTGATCCTTATGCACATTCTGTTCATTTTTATGCCAATCAACCATCACAACGGGGTGCACCTAACCTATGGAAAACCTATCAAGCTCAACCATTCCAAAACTAACTTTGGAAACAAGGTTGGAGAGGAAATAGTTGTGTAAATTCCCCTATTCAAACTTTCCCACCTCCTCACATTACTTATCCCCAATTAATTCCTAACCTCATGCCGCAAGCTAATTCATAGATGCATCGATCTCAACCTGTTATTTTTCATCCTCCATGACTTTAATTACCCCCAAATAAGCCTAATTCTCCTTTCCCTACATAGTTTTCATCTCATCCTATTACTGACCCAAATAATAGGGCTCATCTTTCTCATAGTTTTGGGCTCCAAAGTTTCCCAACCTACGTGATTGCTCCTTTACCTTTGCATGATATTCATCTCAGATATGGGAAAGTTTTGAATAAAAACAAACCTATGATTATCAGTGAAGAAGAACGTGATGAGGAGGATAATCCATATTCAATACCCAATGATGACTAGTTCGAAAAATAAACCCCACTACCACAAACATCCATGCCATTTCCCTCTGGTAAGTTACAAGGATCTAGATTTTTTCCCTATCCATAGAGGTTAGTTATAGAAAAACCTGTAATCCAACTAGAATTTGATTTAGAAGTTTAATTAAGGAATGTTTGTGTTAAAAATCCCTTTTTGTAGGCCATCAAAGATGTACCCATTTATGCAAAAACCATCAGGGAATTATGTCTCAAAAATCTAGGTAGGAAACATAAGGACCCCCCCACCATTCAAGTCATTGGTCAATTATTCACTCTCATGTCTGAAAAACCTATGAAGTACATTGACCCTAGGAATCCTATAGTTACTATTTATCAATTATACTGCCATAGGAAATAATTTGATTGACATAGGGAAGGCTATCAACATAATGAATTTCCCTCTCATGGAATCTTTGCAAACAGATTGTCTTAGACCTACACCAACAGTTTTGGAACTAGCAAATAGATATAAACTCATACATGTTGGTGTTTTAGATGACATCATTATGACTCTTGCATCTTGGGAGTACCCTACATATTTTGTGGTAATTCACCCAAAAACTAATATGCATGGTCATCTTGTGACATGGGGTAGACCTTGGTTAGCTATTGTTGATGCTTTCATTACTTGTACATATGGGGAAATGACCATATCCAATGGAGAATCTATGCAAAATATTACCCCATATCCATCTACACAACTTGATCAAGAGCAATCATTATGGATAGAGAAACCTTATTTAAATGAAGAAACTTCTCATCCCCAACTCACTATTGAACAATCTAAGGGTTTACAAGAAAAAATTGAAGAAAACATATTGAACCAATTCATCTCTGCTACTAATACTATTGAGTATCCTGTATCTTTTTTAGAATATGAACACATTTTTAGAAAATCATTTCATGAGAATTGTGACCTAACATATTCAGATTCATCCTTAGCCCGATTGAGATTAGCCCAGATAAAGTTTTACACATTAATTATGATTTGGAACCTAATAAAAAACAATGATTAATAGTCTAAATACTTAAGGAATAGTCTGGTGCTTTTGCATGGGACTACAAAGACATGAAAGGAATTCATCCTAATACATGTATGCACAATATTTATCTGGAGGAGGATGCTAGACCTATTAGATAGCCACAAAGTTGAATGAACCCTGCTTTAAAAGACATTGTAAAAGAGGAATTGTAGAAATTGCTTGCTACCAACTTTTTGTATCCTATTTATGATAGAAAGTGGGTTTCTCCACTAGTTATTGTGTCTAAAAATAATGGTAAGTGGAGGATATGCATATACTTTACAGAGATGAACAAATCTACACTAAAGGACTACTTTCCTCTTCTTTTTATCGATCAAGTACTAGATACATTAGCTGGAAAAAAAGTATTTTTCCTTCCTAGATGGGCTCAATGGCTATAATCAAATTCAAATTGCACCAGAAGAGTAAGACAATACCACCTTCAACTGTCCTTGGGGTACTTATGCATATCGTGTCTTTCCTTTTAGTTTTTGCAATGCTCCTGCCACTTTCCAGAGAGTTGTCCTAGGAATTTTTATTAATTTGATGCATGATTGTGTGGAAATATATATGGATAACTTTAATGCATATGGTGATTCTTTTAAAGAATCTATTAATAACTTGGAAAATTTGTAATAAGTTGTCAAGAGGCTAATCTAGCCCTTAGTCATAAAAATTTCAAATGCTTTTAATGGAGGGTATAGTCCTTGGACATCATATTTCTACTACAGGGATTGGAGTAGAACCAGCAAAAATCGAAGTCATTACTAATCTTGCAATCCCACAATCAAAAAAAGAAGTAATAAGTTTATTAGATCATTCAGGTTATTATAGGAGGTTCATTGAAAATTTCACTAGGACAATTGCACCATTGTTTAAGTTGCTTGCTAAATATGTTGTCTTTTCTTGGGATTCACATTGATAGATTGCCTTTGACACATTGAAACACAAGTTGTCAATTGCACCAATCTTGAGGGGGGGGGGGGGGGGGATTAGTCTCTTCCTTTCCATATTCATATTGATGCTTATTGGACAAAGAGAAAACCAAGCTTCATATGTTTTTATTTCTTTAGCAAGAACCTCACACCCACTTAATCTAATTATATTGTCACTAAAAAGGAATTATTAGTTGTTGTGTATGCAATCAATAAATTTAGACATTATATCACATGCTATGAAATATTTATTCAGACAGATCATTCATCCATTTGAATTCTCATGAATAAACCTATTACCAATTGTAGAGTCACAAGATGGTTTATTTTGTTACAGGAATTCAGTATCACCATTTTAGATAGACCTGGAAAGGAAAATTTGGTAACAGATTTTCTTTCTAGAATCCATAAAAATGATGAGGTTATTCTTGTAGATGACAGCTTTCCTTATGAGGATTTGTCTTTTGTTTCTATCCATACAATGTGGCTTGCAGATATAGAAAACTATGTTGCTACAAGAAAACTACCACAAATTTTTCCATCTTGTGAAAAGAGAAGGATTGTCCAATTGAGTTCCAATTACTCTTGGATTGGGGGAGACCTTTTCTGTACTTGTCCTAATTTAGTCATTAGAGTATGTGTGCAAGAATATGAAATGCATGATATCCTTCAAGCTTTCATGATGGAGCTTGTGGGGGTCATTTCTTAGATAAAAGAATTGCTTCTAAAGTTTTACATCTTGGTTACTATTGGCCAACTCTTTTCAAATATGCAACCAAGTATGTCAAAAGTTGTGATAAATACCAATGAATGGGAAGGACAACACAAGCAGATGAAATTCCCTTACAAACTCAAGTATTAATTGAACCCTTAAAAAAATGGACACTAGATTTTGTAGGTCCAGTTTCTCCTATGTCACAAAGGAAGACGTACATCTTAGTCTGCACTGATTATGTAAAAAAATGGGTAGAAGCAAAATCAAATTTTAAAGCAAATGAGAAATATGTTGTTGATTTTCTTTTTGAATATATATTTACCCATTTTGGTGTGCCCATAGAAATTGTGAGTGATCAGGGGACACAAATTACATCTAAATTGTTGAAGTTTGTTACTAAGCAATACGACACTAAGCATTCCAAATTTTCTCCATATCATCCACAGACTAATGGACAAGTGCAATCTACAAATGAAGTGTTGGAATCCATCCTCACCAAGACCATTCAGATATATCACAAAGATTGGGTTGACTCAGGTATTCCAGAAGTACTTTGGGCTTATAGAGCTACTTGGAGGAACACTACATATCGCACACCTTATGAACTAGTATATGGTAAGCAATTCCTCCTCACCATTTAGTTTCAGATGAAGACTTTTTGAATGGCCATGAAACTGGGCTTAGACCTAAATGAAGCACAACAACAAAGAGTTATGCAGTTGAATGAGTTGGATGATATCTAGAAGGATTCCATTCAATGTACTATATTGGTTCAATATCAGATAGATAGATGGAATGATTAGTTCATAACTTCATAAAGAAGAAACATTTCTAGTCAGGTGATTGGGCTTTGCTTTTTTATTCCAAATTTAAAAAATTTAAGGGTAGGACCTTATGAAGTTGAAAAGGTTTCTTATAATGGTTCGGTATAGATCAAAACAATAGATGACAGTCATATTTATTTTTTGGTAAATGGGCACAGATTAAAGGCGTATCATAATCTCATTTCCATAATAGACTTTGTTCATAACATGTTGCAGAAACCTAACATAGAATTTATTCATGTGGAGGTTCTTACCCCTTCCTTCCATGTGAATATTTCATGTCCTGAATATTTAGATGTACATATGTATATAGTTGAAAAAAAAACAATAAAACTAAAGACAAATAAATGTCTAGCTGACAAAACTAGCTTGCTAGGGAAACTATGCCTGAACTTGCTTGAAAACCAGGTAACTGGAAGGAAAAGTTCACATTCAAGTTTTTGTAATTTATTGTTGACTTTTACTGTCGGTTCTTCAAATCATTCATTTGTTCTCATGTTGGATGATTAATGAATTCTCATGGCCTTCCTTCTAACAAGCCTTATCTTATCGACTGCAACACCTTATCTAGAACTAAGGCTAGAGAATCTTTTCAACACCCTGAGACTTGCATGCCTCAATCAAAAGTCCTCTTGCTGATGAAAATAGGAATGGATCATTGTCCTCTATCCATCCAATCTCATGAAGGGACTCGACATCAACACATTTATCCATACTTTGTGGGATGTACTGTTGGCAGGATGCCTCATATTGTTTAACAACATTACTTAAGGGTTGGTAATCAAATGATTTATGTCTATGTTCGACATCAATCAAATTCATTCACATAGTCAGAATTGTGCCTTGGTATAGTTTATGGTGAATATTATCAGTTGTCATTTTCATTACAAATTTTCAGTGGACTTTTGGTCTTTTGGTTCAATAAAGAGGAAATGAGAAAAAGAAGTCTTTCAATTAGTGTTCTAAAAATATAATAGGTTTAAGAGTCTCGATGGATTCATCTTTTCCTAGGCTCATTTTCAACATCTGGGACCCAATTTCTTGAATACCCATTCCTTTATCCCTATTCCATTGCAGTTAATTCCATTTACATACACATCATTGAGTGACCCTAAAATATAATGCATGATTGTATCCGATCCTCCTTCCTGATCCCAATCCCAAATACAGTCTGCTTACATCCTTAAGTAGAATTGATTCATATTTCACCGTTACTTCCACTAAAATGCAAAATCCAAGGATCTCCAATCAACAATTGAAATTCAAAAGGGTGTTTCAATATTTCATGAGCTTTTGACAACCTCAAAATACTTTTCAAAAAAATTTGTGGCAGTTTTAAAGAGAAAAAATCAGTTTTTTCTATGCATTAGAACTGAAACTTAGTACCAAAACACCTACAGGCGACTGTGCCATTTCAATGAGTGCAGAAACTAGTACTGAAGCAATTTGTGCAATGTTCTAATGTTCTCGTATCCGTCTTAGAAGTCCATTGTGTTCATGAATACTCTCTTCAGTTTAGATGGAGTAGCAGGTATGAACTTTCTCATAATGTTTTTAATTCGTTTTTACATGGAGAATAAGTTTAGAATATAAAATTAAAGCCTCTTTCTGCCCAAGTTTACTTTTGCATTAGTTATGTATATAATCCACTATTATTATGGTATTATCCATATCCCTTAATGATTTAGCAGCTCCTAGAATAAACCAGAATAAACCACTTGATAGTATAGATATCTCTTCATTAAAGTTAAATGTTATATTATCATTTGACCCAAAATGTTGGCATTCTCGATTATCATTACCATAGCCATGGGAGAACCTACATGTGTTTGAATAGTCATGATTGAGACCAACAAGACTTATGTCTGACTGATTCTATTAATATGTGTGAGGGTTGTCTATGTGATATCGTTCATACCCATGATATTACCTACACGGTACACCATAACCACTCTCCATTATTCTCGTATATTAGCATTCTCGTTCCACCATTCTCCACCAGCTCTCTTCTTCGTCGGCATGAGCGTTGACCGCCATGAACCATCTTCATTCTAGGAACTCGAAAACTTGTCTGAATATCATGCCTCAAAACACTTGTTCCATGAAGGAGGGTAGATTGATTTTTTCATGCAATTCCATGGGTTTCACGATGAAGTCACGGCTCAGTTTGCTCTCATCTTCAATGGGAAAAATACAAATTTGGAACATTAAAAATTGAAATATTTGAGAAGTTAGTAGAATAAGTTACCAAGATTCCCATAATACGGGAGCGATGGTTTAAAAATAAACGAGTGGAGAGGTCAGTTTGCAATAGATTCATGAAATCTGAATATCAATGCGTTAATTGGGAGAAAGGATTTTCATGATCTTGGATGAAAGAGGAATGGGATCAGTTATTGTTTGTTCTTTAGAAACATTTGACATGTAAAGGAAGGTATGTGAACGTCCTCCTCTACCCTCCTTCATTTTGAGTCTCATCGGCATTTAAATTTCCCCTGTTTTATGTTCCAAATCCTGCGTATAATGTCTAGTCAAGCCTGCAAGAATCATAAAAATCTGAGTGGTAGGATATACCACCATGGGTTAATTGGACTCCTCATTGAGGCTGAGTTGCAGAAACAACAAGAAACTTGGGAAAGCTTCCTTGTTTCCTTCCTTAACACCACACAAAACCTTAGAGGCAAATCGAAGGGTCATGTTAAAAGCTCAAAGAGGAAGAGGACAATTGTGGGGGTAGGTAGGAGTTCGACTAAAATGTCTAAGGGTAAATTCCACTATGAATAACTAATAGATGAACAAACACCAATTGAACTAAAAAAACCTCTAGAGATTGAATCTGTCGGTAATTCACATGAGGAAATTGAAGTTGAAGATGAAAAGGAGCTAGACGGGCCCATAGAGGAGCCGAATGAGAATGTGGATGATACTGACGCTGATACTGAAAGAGACCTGTATTTTGATGAAGCCGAGAGTTTTATTTTCAAGCCCCTGAAGGAGGTTGTGTCCAATCAAGGTTCCATTTCTCGTAAAGTTACTAGAAGCATGCATGAAATCCAATATGTATCTAAACTTCCAGAATTTTTCCCATATTAGGAGCTGGAAAGTTCATGGAGACCTTATGAATTCATAGATAGAATTAACAAAGAGAGAGTGGTTGATTGTGTTGAAAGGAAAATTTTATCTCTACGGAGACCTAATGAAGTGGAAGGTAATGTAGAAGCCAATGCACTTGATAATGAGAGGGTTGACGGTAATCTGAATCGGAAACAAGATGACAATTCAGGAGACAGGACCATGAACAGAACCCTTCCTCAACCAGAAGATCAACACTCTAAAGGAAGTACTCAACAGGTTACTACAACTTTTGACCTTCACTCTCTTATTCACAGGCTTAAAAGGAAGAATCATAAATTAAAGAAGGTAGTGAAGGAGCATGTCATTCTCAACAGATATGTTAAAGGTGAAAATGAGATCTTAAAGACACATAGTCTGAAGATGGGAATGAAAATTGGAAAACTTCGAAAGTGTAACAAGAAACTTCTTCGGCCAACCAAAACAATGAAGAAATTGGCCAATAAACACATAATTCATAATAGAAGTTTGATGAGGTGACTGAGAGAACAAATAGTTGAAGCCATTATTAAACCGAATGTTCCAGAATCCACAACAGAATAGGAAAACACTACTAATGTAAATAAAGTAAAAGTTGCAGAAAAGGTTGATGTGAAAACCCAACATAAATTAGAACAACCATCACCTGCAAAGCCTGTGGTTAGAAGAATGATGCGGAGCATGACTCAAGGAAAAAAAATATCTAGAAGATAAGGTAAAAATGGTATTCTCGTAGCAATCTAAGCCAATGAATGTCAGCTACGATGAAGAATATAAAGGGAACACACCTGCATTTAAGGTTCAGTATGAAAGAGGTGGTTTAGAGGAACTGAGGTCAGAGAATGACAGGTTGAAAATTTGAAATGTTTGTCAAGAGCTCAAAATTCAGAATTTAACTACTAAATGGAGAACTTCATATGATGCAGTCAAGAAACTCCACAATTTAGAACCTAAACTTGAGAAACTCACTTATCAGAATCAAGTTCTAACTCAGTTGGTCATCAATGCTCGAGCTGAAAATCAGACCAACAAAACTCGTATTGAAAATATAGAGAGAAGATTATATGAAGAGATAGATGGTAATAGTCAAGGTTTAAATATCCTTAGCAGAGCACCTGGAATGTATAACCCAAATCCTTCTACATTTTTCTTACATAGGGACATGAAAGAATTTCATCCCGGGGAGAGATGTCAGGCCCTCATTTTGCTTCTTTTTGTCACCTCAACCTTACGTTTCCCATCCTTTTTCCTTCCCTACATGACTATATTTCTTGTCATTTGATCACACTTTCCATCATTTTCCACTTACAATATAATATTCTTCAATATAAAATAGAGGTAAGAATTGTTATATTTCGAGCAAATTCTACATGTTTTAATGAAGTAAAGATATTCTAGAATTAATCATGCTTTTGTTTGAAGACTTTAGAGGCATGTATCTATTTTGGTACTCATTTCGGTACCAATTAGACTTCAAGTCAAGGAAATCAAAGGAGATTAAGAGGGCATGAGAATGTATTCCAGTGAAGAGATTCGACCTCCAGTTGTCCCATATTTTGATAATGGCAAGTAAGATCGACATCAATTCAGGCATTGCAGCGTTATTTAGAACAAGAAATCTAGAGACAAAATAGTTCAATGCATTTAAGCTGGGTGGTGACTTAATTTTAATAGTCTTATCCTCATATGCTTTGCATTATGAGGATAATACACATCAGTCACACCTAGAGAGTCTTAATTCATCAATTGTAATGCGTTAACTGATCTGCAACGCTTTGTTTCCTATTTTTAGAATTCAACCATCTATATAAATTTCTATGTATCCTATGATGGGAGATAGAGATATTATAGTACTATTATGTTGCTCAATTTATTAGTATGAATACTATTTTGATGTTACTGTAAACCTGGAACCTCAATAATACAAGCTAATTTTCAGATGATTGGTGTTCTCTTGTAATTTACTCTGATATAGTTTTAATATAGCTCCTTCACCAGACGGGAGGGCCCACCGACCTGGGAAGGCGTTGCTCTATACCTTATTCGTGTTCAATTTCTTACATAATCTTGTTGTGTTTGTATCTAATGCACAGGTTGAAATTTTGTAATTGCTTTTGGTATTCTGTTAATATTTTGAAACCAGCTAGTCATGTGTTACATTGTATAGATATTTCTAGCATTGGTGTAAATTTTGTTAGCAGAAGATATAGTTATGTACTTTGAATATTTGTGAGTAGTTGCAATTCTAACTTCAGATTTATTTTTTACTATGTTTAAATAGATTAGTTCATGTAGACACGTGAATTGACATTGGATCATTTTCCTGTAGGTTACAGAAGATATGGTTATGTACTTTGAATATTTGTGAGTAGTTGCAATTCTAACTTGAGATTAATTTTTTACTATGTTTAAATAGATTAGTTCATGTAGACACGTGAATTGACATTGGGTCAGTTTCCTGTAGGTTACCATTTAATTTGGTATACAAATTTATTTTATATATAAGATGATATTTTGACTTTGAGTTGTTTGATTACCTTTCATAGGCATGTTCATTCTAGTTTTTTCCATTTTACCTATTTCATTTTGGTTCTGCATCTACATATTTTTCATTGTATAACTAGACATCATATAAAGTCTCGAAGAGTAGCAGTTCAAGGATACAAATTGTTTTCTAATATCACTACTAATCCCTTTGATCCAATATTGTAGGTGTAGCTGCATCAATTCCTCCCTGCATAACAATTTTACCTTACTCTATTTAGTCTAGCTAGTATAGGATGCATGGTTAGTCAATAGGGACATTAACTCTGTTGTTTTCCTAATTTCCTTTTCCATGTTCACAAGTGATTTAGGTCATTTTAGTTGGTTTAAGGAACTAGAAGTAATTGTTAAAGATTATTCAATAGAGGATCTATTAATTTTAGAGGCATCAATGTGCATAAATATAACTTAGGTACCATATTTTATAGAATTGTTGGAATCTATAATTGAATTTTCTTTTGTTAGTTTTTTTTATGGTTTTCATAACTTTCATTACTTAACTTAGAAATTTGCATTTCAACCTTTGTTTATGCTTGTCTGACACACACTCAAATAAGTTATGAATTAAGGATGTGTAGGTAACCACCACTTTTGGACTATTGTTTTCTTTTGAAGATAATCAATTAGGAACTTGATATACCAGTTAGTTGTATATTTTGTTAGCTTATACTATTTAAGCAAAACTCATGTATATTCCCTTATGGAAGATTGTGCATAACCAGACTAGGTCTGGTCAAGATGCTTAAGCTAACTCTTGAAACCAATATTTGCATCAACTTGTTTAGATCTTAGTTTCTCCTTTTTTATGTTGAGATAATTGTCATTCCATTTCAAGTTTTTCTTCTTCTTGCTAGTCTTGGTCTTTTTGGTTTGGTACTCCTTTATGCACTGGTATATACACATAGTGCTGGCTTATTTCAATTGTAAATTGTATCATCATATAAGTCCATATACATATTCTCTATCTGTGATTAGGTCATCACAAAGCTATTATAATTCTATTATCCTATTTTGTATAAAATTATCATTCCACGTCATAACAAAGATTTTATATTTAAGAATAGTGCATTGTATAAAATTTCCATTAGGTTAAGGCTCCACTATAAGAAAGGGCATACCTCCAGGAACTAGGGATCAATAGGCTAGTTGTCCATACCACTTATCATTTGGATAAATTTGTTTTGCATGCACAAATAGTGATTACAACTCACAAGATTACTAACCATGGTTGATAACAAGATGACTAAGGTAAATTATTTATACATATAGTTTGCTTGACAATATCGTCTAGTCATTGATGTGTCTCACTTGATTCAGTTGGTCCCATTACTTTGAGGCCTCTCCTTGCAAATTGTAAATAGAAACCCTCACTTCCATGCTAGATGAGTATTTATGCAATTAGAGACACTTCTCCATCCCCAATAATCAAGCTTCAACATCTTATCCCTTCTTGTTTTCACCATCAAAAGTGGGTGGATCAGTATTTCTAATATCCCCTTGCATCTCTTCTTATACATGTCTTATTTATGTTGTCTTATTGGGGACATTTTTGGACTACCCCTCGATGCTTCATAATGGTGAGTAGAGATGTTTATGACTCCTAGTAGAAATTCTAGAGTTCCTGAATCTTTCATCAGGTCTCCTCCTTCAATATCACTTCCCTTCTTTCTTATGAAATGAACCTAATTCAATATGAATTCACTTTGCAACATATTTAAGCTTTTCATTAGTTGAGCGTTCAACTGA
Source organism: Pseudotsuga menziesii (assembly GCA_001517045.1). Taxonomy (NCBI): domain Eukaryota; kingdom Viridiplantae; phylum Streptophyta; class Pinopsida; order Pinales; family Pinaceae; genus Pseudotsuga; species Pseudotsuga menziesii. The sequence goes on from LPNX010117935.1 coordinate 306,845, forward strand.
TTTTACTACTCTCAATCCCTTAGCATTCTTTCATTATAACATCTACAACTATGCACTTCCATATTCAAGCTTTTCATTTTTTAATTAGATCTAAGTGTTCAATGCTTCCTTTGCGCCCATTAGATTATCTTGCTTCATTAGCCACACCGATACTTAGACCTCTAACTTCTTCTTCATGCTTGTGTAGTTTTTTCCCTTATTGTGTATTGGTCTAGATACTCTAACATGTAATTTTCCTTGATGTAACTATGTATATAAAAATTGCTAATACAAAACATTTGTTAGATATACTCATTTCCATGATTCTGTAAAAAAAACTTATATAGATGCATTTTGGAAAGCTACCCATTTTATAGTTTTTCATCAAATCTCATATAGGGACCTTCCTTCCCAATTTAGTAAATATATTAAGTACTTGTTTAAGATATAGTTGCTTTTATCGATTCTCTTATTTATTATCTTTCCATTGAATATAGTTATATTCAATTATGATCCCTCCAAAGTTATCATTTTTTCCCAATTTCTACACTTTTTTTTATAGATTACTTAATTTTGTAGACTCACTTCTATCACCTATAGAAAAATTATGGAAAGAACCAAGAAAAAAATGTATTGGGAATTGATAACACGTATAATTGTTAGTATTTATAAATTTCCAGATCATTGATCCTATGCTCCAGTCAATTTTGGCATAATTCTAACATTATCTATTGTCATTTCAACACTTCTTCCACACTATATATTTTTGGGGAAAAAATATATCTATAAAATGGAGAAACCTAAACAAAAACACTTGAACAAAGTTCCTTAGGATACTAAGAAGATTGAATGTAGAGTAAATATTTTTTTCCATTTTGGAAATCTTATGCCACTTTTCCTTCCTCCAATATTCCGAAATAACCAAAAATTTTCCCACAATAGTGGATTTTGGCATATTTATGTATCTCCCCTTAAAACCCTCAAAATTTGGACAAATTCTCCACTAAGTATCTCCATGCCTGATCATAATCCCAGTCAATTTTGGCATAATTATAACTATCTACTGTCGTTTCTTCACTTTTTCAGGACTTCAATTTTTTGGCGAAATTTTATATCTCTAAAATGGAGAAACGCTGGAAAAACTTCACTTTAACAAAGTTGTTTAGAGTATTAAGAAGATTCAAATTTTGGCATATTTTTGTATCTCCACTCAAACCCCTCATAATCTGGACAAATTCTCCATTGATTATCCCCATGCATGATCATAATCCTAGTCAATTTCGGCATAATTCTAGTATTATCTACTGTCATATTTTTGTATTTATATGAATAGTGGGTTTTGGCATATTTTATTTTTGTATCTACGCTCAAGACCCCTTAGAAGTTGGAAAAATTCAGCACTGAATATCTTAAAGACCGATCATCATCCCATTCAATTTCAACATAATTCTAGCATTATCTACTGTCATTTATGCACTTCTTCCATACTACAAATTTTTGGCAAAAAAATATATCTCTAAAATGGAGAAAGCCTCGAAAAACTTCACTTGCACAAAGTTGTTTAGACTACTAAAAAGATTAAATATCGAGTAAATATTTTTTTCAATTTGGAAATCTTATGTTGTTGTTTTTTCCTCCAATAATCCCAAGTAACCAAAAAGTTTCCCACAATAGTGGATTTTGGCATATTCCGGTATCTCCACCAAAAAAAACCCACAGAATCTGGACAAATTATACACTAAGTATCTCCATGCCTGATTATGTGTGTGTGTGTGAGAGAGAGAGAGAGAGAAGATTGAAGTAAAATTTGGATCTCAATACAATACAATTTCCTTAGGTATCCCAGGGAAAATTTTAAGGATCCATAATTTTCTTTAAGTGTATAAACCTTGGTTAATCTTACTAGTTTGCAAATTTCCAACCTTAAAATGTTCTACAATCTTTTTTAAAAATTATCAAATTTCTAAGGATTTTATATAGTTTTCGAACAATTTTGGCAATTTTTAGAGTAAAAAGTTTTAATCTTATGGAATTTGGGCGAATCATATTAGAGAAATGGAAAAAGACAAATATTGTTTTTGGAAAAAAACCCTCGAAATTAGCCCATGGGCTAAATTTCACCCCTAAATTTTCCGTAGCCATGCAACCTCGAAATCTCTTTCATGTAAATTTCTATATTAACTACTTTATGAGTTGAATTGATTGGAATAAAGTGAGAAACTTTTTTCGACTCATTTACCATAGGCATGATTGAATCATGTTCTCATCTTGTATTAGGAAACTTAGTCATAAAATCAAATTGTTTCTACTTCCCAAATTAGCAATCATGTAGGATGCATGTGCTCCAACTTTACTCTTTGGCGTTCCATATATTTGGCTATATATTTAACAATGCCTTTCTTCACTCTTGAACAAAATTGTTCACATCATGTTGTTGGAACTGGCTTTTGGTATCAAATATGTTCATCATATGGAATCTTATGCATCTCACTCATTACAAATTTCCTTAATTCACCAGAATTAGGAACATAAAATCTACTTTTATGCATACTAATTCCATCCTCTCCCAACTTGAAATATTCATATTTTGTTATACAATTTTCCTATTGTAAACTTTTTTAACCTGAAGATAATGCTCACCTAAGATAACGATTTCAAAAATTATGTTTCTTCAATTCGATTTACACATGCTAAAATGTATAGCATGCATTGCATGCACTCTTCTATTGAATGCATCGACAACCTTCTTCTCTTTACCTTTAATATGTTTGATATCATAATCAAACTCTTAAAGAAATTCTAGTCATTGTGTATGTCTAGAATTCAAATTTTGTTTCTCAACTAAATACTTCATTCCACTATGATCTATTCTTAACTCGGATTTTCTACCCATTAGATAATATCTTGTAACACCCCAATTTGATCCCCTGGCTTTTATGTAAAATGTAAATGACAATAAATCCATGAGTTGAATCCTTGTAAGGTAAATTATCTGTTATGGGTGAGGAGAACATTTCGAAGAAGGATGAAGACATGAGAGAGAAAATGGTAAGGGGGTTAAGTATCTTAAGGACCCTATCCTGGTAGTTAACTTAGGTTTTATACCCCTTAAGTGTTTCTTTAAAATTTTAATTTTAAAACCTTAATTTAATAAAACTATGTGTTATAATGTTGTATGTCATGACCTTATTCGGTTTTTATAGAAGGGTATGTGTGGCCTAGTGGATGTGGTATGTGGTGCCTCTGCCTCATGCACTAAAAATACTAAGAACAAAATGTCGGGGGGGGGTGTGCAGATTCGAGCAATTTGGAATGATTATGGTTTCCACTTGGTGTAAACAATTTTGGAAGTGATTTTCCCAAACATCTTGGACCTTGAGCACCAGAAGGTGGTTAAACTTCCCGTGGGACTACAGAAGCATATAAGGGAGTTTTTCCCACCTTGTATTGGGAAATCTATGGAAAAAGACTTCACCTTCTAGTGGTAAATATGGACAAGTGTTCCTTTTTTCCCTATGAAACGGTCTGTGAGAATAGAATGTTTGGATTAGCTCGATTTGTTTTGTCCCAGATCGAGGGTGACTTTCTTGTTGAAAGATCGTAAAGCATGACTATCTAAGTTAAGGTGGAGTGTTCCTCATCCACAATTAATTTCAGATAAGTGTATTCCATGTCATGTAACCTTTGCTACTATGAATTGAAATCCAAAATGGTTTATGTGTATGAATGTGTTCCTGACTTGATTTTATATTGAATAAGCATTAATGTTTAATGAAGCACTAGGAAATTTGTTTTTGATTAAAGATATAGTTAAATCGGCTCAAAATTTTGTGTTAAACTATGAAAGAATTCGTTGGTATATGCTAGGGTTGTGCTTCATAATTTCCCCTATTTAAAAACGAACTTATTGGGTGTATTAACTCAACAAATCATGTTTTTTCTTGTTGAGGAAGAAATGTCCACGAAATTGGAGCCCAAGGACCAATTCATTCATTAGTTTTTTCCTCTCATGCATACTTATCTTGCTGGGCATTTTCCTCATCGATTTTACTATGATTTCCATGGTTTTCCATCTTCAAATTTTTGTTTAAACTAGCAGATTTTTTGGTGAGGAAGTTTGTCGAATTTGGGGTTTGAAAGATTCAAATTTGAGAGTTTGTTGCTTGTATAACTGTTGGAATTCGAAAGTCGACACCCAATTGGTGTTTTCCCCTCTAAAATCATGTTTTTCACTAACATGAATTGAATGATAACCCAAAAATTGGTTTTCTATGCCTAGTTGTTGCAATTATGCTTGAAAATTGAATTTTTTAGTTCCCATCAGTTATTTATTAGTCCACAAATCAATCTCCAAGCTCCCAGCTAATGAAATTTACCTTAAAATAATTTTTGAGTGCCCAACTATTACAAGTATGCTTATAAATCATTTTGGTATGTCCATTTTTTACAAATTCTCCCTAGACTGGTTTCTCTTTCACCTAGCTATCTTATGCTTGAAAATTGAATTTTTTAGTTCCCATCAGTTATTTATTAGTCCACAAATCAATCTCCAAGCCCCCAGCTAACGAAATTTACCTTAAAATAATTTTTGAGTGCCCAACTATTACAAGTATGCTTATAAATCATTTTGGTATGTCCATTTTTTACAAATTCTCCCTAGACTGGTTTCTCTTTCAACTAGTTATCTTATGCTTGCCCATATTTTATTTTCCTCTTGCTGTATGTTGAGGATTCTCTCATGAATGGAACGTGTTGTACGTGGTTTAATTAGTGGACTTGTTTTTCATTTGACTATTCCAATGTGCAGGAGGGAGTTTAAGTAGGAAGTATATGTAAATCGCTGGCAACAAACCAATCTCATTTTTGTGGTGGGTGTCGAAACAACAAAATCACCTCATTCCTATCCTTGTTGGTTGAAATTTGATTTCTCAATACTTCTAAAATGGAAGATGTGACATCCTTTTATATATATTGAATCATTTCATTTTGCATAAATGGAGTATATTATGTGAGTTTTCTCAACACGGGAATACCATGGAGTGTAGTTGTTTATTTAGACTCATTTTCCTGAAAGACAGTTGTTTACGGACTCTTTACTTTGTTACTTGTAGTCACTGCTAATTTTTTTTCTTCTAGGCATGTTTAGAACATCGACTTAATTCAGAAACTCTTGTAAACTTGAAGAAAACTTGTAACAAAATATACACTAGTTGACTTTTTTGTGGAAAATGAGATGATAATGTTTGTTATCTACAATTATGTTCATATGCAATCTCTTATTGTAGTAATTAGAGAATATCTTAAAATTGTTAATGCAAGTGCCACTAACTTAATGTTGAGTTATCTATTTCTTTTAGTGTAATTGGTTAGCATTGTGCATGGGCTTGTGATAAATTGATTTCCACTCATAGTGGTTGAATGGCATGAGGAGGCAAACCAATTTTGATAAATGGCACCAGAGGAAATGCAATTGTTGCAAAACATATAATAGAGTATGAGCTTGCTTAATACAAGTTAACTTTGTTTTATGACTATTGGAAAATGGATGAGGTAGTTATATGTTAGCTTGTTTAAATTCTTTAAATTTGTTATGGCTACAACAAGCTCATACCTTTTGTCTTTGTTGAATACACGTTTCAATTGGAATCAAATGACTACACGATCAAATGTGAAGTGAATATGTGCTTGGTGATTGGAGAAAACTTATATCTAATGATAGAGTTCTTCCATATTCTTCGACATAATTCAATACATTCTAGGCAAGATTTATGAACACTTTTCTTTAAAATGTTTTTCATCCTCTGACATGTTGAGATTTCTATTTTTAGGAGTGGAATTGTTTGGGTTTGACTTTGTTGATGGTATCAATTAATTTTTCATTTATAGTCTTGTGTATGTGTATAATCCTCTAGATGAGCATCTCTCATGAACGTTCATGTTCCCTATTTTGGAATAATACTAAGTTGATATTTTTTATTAAAGCATTTATTAGAGATGAAGGTTTTTTTTTGCTAATCTATAGCACAATATTGTATGAGCTATTTTCTGAGTAATTTCCTAATTATATTCCTACTCTTAAGAATAAAATTGATGCATAATTCTATTTATTGTGTATGTTTAATGTTCTTTGCAAGTCACCCATTAGGGGTGTGACAAATTGGTATTAGAGTTGAGGCTACAGCTCTCAAACCTCATGGGTTAACAAAATGAAGACAGGCAATGGATTATTGACTTGCCTAGATAAAACATATAATCTAAAAAAAATATTATTGTAAGAAAGGGTGCATGTATATTCCAAGCATGTGCATGTCCTCTCGCATGCATATTACATACATTTTCCAATTCACGTTTTTAATGTAGTCTATGGTTGCTCAAAACTTGAAAATATGGATTTTTTAAAGAATATTTGTCCACCATATCATTATTTAATATGGCTAGATGCACTATGATCAAACCCAGGTTTGGTATATTGTTTACCATATGAAGTGAAGCGACTCAACCCTTATTCTCAACCTCGCATTTACATAAACCCTAGTTGTCCTCTACTTCAGTGTGCTAGCATCATCTTAACATTGGAGCCAGAGGGTTCTGAAGCATCATATTTATGATTTTGTGAGCTTAGTAAAAGTTATGTGCATAACATGCATAGTGGTTTTTCATAATGAATATTATGGCAACGTTCTCTCTCCTACAAAATTAAGTGCACGCCATGATGGGTATTGCAACTTTTAATTTCCAGTTTGTTGGTTTTGGGGTGCATGCATGATTCCTTCTATGCATTCATTGTTGGACTTGGTGTTTTGGTTGAACTGTTATGTTTTAGAGGGGTCAAGTTTTAGATCTCATAAGAAACACATGCATGGAAAAACTCTTTGGTTGAACCCACCGCATATTTTACAACTACACTAACATCACTTAACTACAATGTTATTATTTTTTTGTTAAGATGGAGCCCTTATTCTTGTATTGAGTTGTTGAGCATTGAGATTCTACATGCAATAATAATATAGAAGTAGATTTGGTTACCTCATTAAATTGTATCTTATTTTAGGGATGTAACCGATTAAAACATCATAATTATGAGCCTGCTCCTAGCCTAAATTTGAAGCATTGAACCCATGCATGAAAGTGAAATAAATTACTAAGTTTGTTTTCCTTTTGCATGCTCATATCGTTGGCTATTATATTGGTTCTTTGAAGATGTATATGCCATGTAAACATGGTGGTTGTAGTTGTTATGTTTCTACAAATTGTAGGTGGTTGTTTGTGTATGGAAATAGAAGCATTTGAACTTAGTTTTCCATGTTTTGATTCTTGTCCAACAAACCCTATTTCGTGCTTAGCATTTTTTCTCATATTTTTTTCCTCATGCAAAAGGGAAACTCATCAAATTCCCATTTACTTGATCATTTAAGTATCATAGGCATGCATGCTAGAGTTTAAATATGGTGCCATTCTTTTGATTGGTTTGTGCTAATATAATTTTCTACATAGAACATATGAGTAAAAAGGTGATTCAAGGTAGAGGTTGTTGAAAACATTAAATGAACTTGTCCAATAACACCAAATACTCAGGTAACAACAAGTATGTTGATGGTAGCCATATAGGTATAGAAATAGCTATGTGTTGTTGAATGATGAAGGAATTGGGTAAGAAATCCCCCTAGTCATAATTTGGTTCTATGCAATAAATGTGTATGTTGATTGAATGCATAAGGTGATTGATGCCTAGAAGGGGTATAGAAAAGGTAGGAAACCTCATGCATATGATGAAAAGATTAAATTTGTTACATTCATCCAATTATTAAACCATGTTATTTCTAGTTAGTTATAAGACAAACTTAAAATAAAGTTTTGATAAAATAAATGTGTGGATGGCTTTAGTTATCCTTATGTCAAAACAAGTTATGGTGGACTCTAGGAGGATTATAGTGCCCCCAAGGAATCCATTTGTCTCCTTACTTGTGTTAACATCTGGGATTGAAACCTTCATGCCAACACTCGAAACACCATTGAGGAGGAAAGAGTTTTTGAGGGGTTGTGTTGCAAATATGGGGATTTATTTCTAGTACACTTGAGGCATTGTTTAGAGGTGAAAGGGTGTATTTCCAATGTCGTGTTGAGTAGAAGAGGAAAGTGTTTATATGGTTTACGAGGTTGAGGGAATAGTTAGTTTTGGTGTTGAGTTACCATCTCAACCAATATAGACCCTTCAAATCCACTTCTATGAAGAGTCGAGAGGGATCAAATATGCAAACCTTTCACCACTAAACTATAGCACACATCCCTTTCACCACTATGCTACAACATACTGATGCATGAATTCTTATTTTTTATTACACTTCCCTCAACCCGAGCTCCACTATGTTATAGTACACTGATGCCTACCTTCTTTCTTTTTCTTCCTCTTCTTCTTCTTCTTCTTCTTCTTTTTTAATTTTTTTTATGGGACAGATGGGCACCTCCCCCCACCCAGGCTCCACTATGTTACATCACATCGATGCATGCAATCTCTTTTTTTAATTTTTTTTTAATTTTAATGGGACAGAAGGACACTTCCTCCCACTCGGGCTATAGAAATGTGCCTTCTCGACGCAACTAGTTTATCAAGATAGGGATGAACATCGTGACTTTGTAGAAAAATTGTAATCTACATATGAGCTTGAATTTGAATTTGAAGTACGAAACTAGATTAGTTGCATGTATATTTTATTATGAATAAATGTGCTTTGGATATACATTTGATATCTCAAAGTGGGGATGTATGTAAAACCTATGATGGTGTGATTATGGCTTTGTGCTAAAGAAACCCACTCCAACAAATTTAATAAAATTCTCACATCCAATCACACTTATTGGCAACCCTCTTTAACTTTCCTAGATTAGATAAAAAATATGGAATTCAAAAATGCAGTGAACAACCACATCCAAATTCTCACATACCCCAAGAATATGATGAAAGACAAGTTAAGTCTATATTGTAGATTTAATTGTGACAATCAAAAGCTAGAAAATAAATCAACGAATCTAAAACCTATTATCCAACCCTGACAAAGAAAGATTAACCTGAATCATCCCTAGGATAGATATGAGTTAACCACTCAGTTCTATAGAGGATTCCTGGCTTGTTTTTAAACAAAAACCCACATTTGAAAACCAGGTAACTTACAGCTAAGTAAAATCAGTAACCACGCAAATAACCTATTGAGCAACAATTTAATTCATTTAAAGAAATAAAAATATAATTCTAAGGGGTTATACCTGACCTCTGTTGAGGGGTGCCTCCTCGCTTTGACCATGCATGCACAACACAGTCTACAAGCGAATTTAAAACAGACTAACCACTCATGCACTTCAGAATGGAGCATAATAAAAAATTGGATGGAAAGTCACAATAACACACTTTTATTTTATGATCAGAACATGTATCAGTATTACATCAAAGAAATATGTATACATAAAGGAGAAAAGAGCATGGTCGACTCGATAGACTCGACCTGCTCATAATACGCATAACTTAACATATAAATATAACTTGGTCAGCCCACAAAATAGGTACTGCTTCTAATCTCGAGGAACTAATCAAGTCAGCATCCAAAATAAGGTGGCTTCAATCGACTTCTAAAATCAACTCCCATTATCCCTAGGTCCACATCAACGAAACAAAGTATTGTCTTATATATTGTCCTTGTTCATCCAGAACTAGTCCTTTGGTGATCCATAGAAGTATGCAAACAACTGAGGCTCAAAATATCGTGGATCAACCCAATGATAGAAAGTTGGTGTGTGGAAAGAGGAAAAACTATTGGGCTTCCTTCAAAATAGGATCTGCAACCTCGTTATGCAAATTCATGATATGATCTACAGCCTTATCTCCAAAAATGTAGTATTTCACTTAGGACCTGCATCATAAGCTCAATAGGTAGTGACAAGAGCATCTTTCACATCCAAAACCTATTCAAACATGAAATTCAAGGTCAAAGAATACAAATTCCAAAACCTATGGAAATATCCACAAAACAAGTAACTAAGTTGCAATCAAGTAATCGATAGTGCTGAAAGGATAAGGATATGAAGGTCGTAATAAAGGAATTTATTTCACCCAACTTAATACCTTGTAGGTCCCTCTGCACTCATTCTGAACTCTTAGTTTCTTCATTTGTTGGAGGCAAAGACAAGCAATGAGTTTTTCTCTAGTCATAGGATGGCTACCCTAAATATTTTGGGGCTCTAGACCCAAACTGTGCCATAAATTCAACCCAATACTCTTCCTCCCCTCTATCTATTGCAAAACATAATATAGGAAAATGAAATTTTAAACCTAACCATCGAGTCCCTAAATATTCAACACAACTTACATATTCTGGGAACCCTATTCAAAGCTATACCAAAAGTTGTGAGAGAAATAGGCTCCTTCTTTATCATCTCGCCGGTGAGTACCTCTTGTCTTCTCCTACTATGCAGAACAGCTTCTAACCTATTTTCTGCAATCCATTATTCACATGAAGTGAGAGCTAAATTGTGCCTTTCTTCAAAAGTGGCCATGAATTCAACATCTTGGATCTTCTCCCTTCTCTGCCTCTAGAAACCCTGGGGATCAACTTCTGGTCCTATCTTCAAGCCTTCCACCTTCTCTACATTCTTCAAATAAGAGGTTGCTCGACTCCATACCATCTGGTTCTTCATGTATGACGAAAAGTCCCTCCACTGCACATCTCCAACTAAAGAATTTGGATCCCATGAATTATATCCAGGACAAGGTTACTTGAGAGCGGCAGCAGGAAGCGAAATTTTTAGAAGCTTCAGGTTAGGAAGCATTTAGGAAGCGTTTTTTATATAATATATATTTTTAATATATTTTGATGCATATATGCCAACAAATGCTTGTAGAATGTTGAATTAGTCATGGAAAGCATAAAAACATGAAATAAACCATAACATGATAAATCATAATACCATATAACATCATTCATCAACCATCAATGATTTAATGATCAATCAATTATCATATACTAGTGAATTCATCAAACATAGGTCCATTATCCATAACATCAAGTTCTCAACCTTACAGCTTTAGAGTTCAACTTCAAACTTCAAACTTGAATTGCCATGTAATGTTCACAAAATATACCATAATAAATATAAAAGAGTTTAAGAGTCAATGACTCAAGTTCTCGAATATCAACAGTGCAGAAACTTGAAAGTACTGTAAATAAGAAAAGACAAGAAAAGTAGATTTTATGGATGTTTCCTCTTGCCACGGGAAATATCTAATTTCTTTTGTCGTTGTCTATGTTCATGAACAAAGAGCGCGGGATTTTCATCCCTAGTAGCCAACAAGCCACGTCCAAGACTTGATCCTGCATGACCCCCCCTCACTGATGCAGGTGGGGGTTGTGAAGTTGAACCTGGGGGCAAAGGAGGTGGTGGCATTGTTGCTGCTACATGGTCATCCTCATCGCCCAAAAGCTCTTCCTCCAAGCGCTCTAAAGTTAAGGCTCCATCCTCCAAGTTATGCTCCTCTGGATTGTTGTCCCAAGTGACATATGATCTATCGATTTTGGCCCGCTCACAATAATGAGTCAACAACCTCAAGTTGTAATGTACATAAACCAAGCTTTCTGCCTGATTTTCATTTAATCGGTTTCTTTTCATCGAGTGGATGAAGCTATAGGTGCTCCAACACCTTTCTGCAGAGGAACTGTTTACCACCTGTGAAAGCACTTTGGTTGCCAATTTATGCAAGTGTGGGGATGATGAGCCATACTTGTTCCACCACTCAATAGGAGGCACCCTATCTCGATCTTTTCTAGCATGCAAAGTACCAAACGGACCAATCTCACTGAGGTATTTGCTTAATTCACTACGCAATAAGGCACATTCCTCTTCATCAGGGACCAACTTGTCTATAGCAGCCATGTACCCAACCTGTACCTCTGGATTTGTGTGGGGCTTTCTCCTAACCCCACTCCCAGGTGCTGGTTTGGCCAACCAAGATGGAGAATAATATTTTGGTGTTAATACATATGCTAAGGCATGCAGTAGAATGTTGAGATGATCCCACCTTTTGACCACATGTGTGTGAATATGGTCATATAGGATGGGATCCTTCGATTCAACAATATATTTAATCTGGCCCAACATGTTATCCATCTTCTCATACACCTCTCCAATTAACGGCTTATCTGTATCTGCAAACCGAATCATGTGATAAATGGGCTTTGTGAACTGCAAAACAAACTTGACACTTGCCCAAAATTGACCATCAAGAACTGTGTCTTCCACGTCCTGAAAATCACGCCTGTCAGATGTGGATGTAGCCCTATCTTTCAAGACTTGTCATGATTCACTTGATACCATGCTAGCCAATGCCTCTCTTACCTTCAAAAGGCACCTGAAGATGAGGTAATAGCTAGCAAATCTAGTCTTTGCTATCTTTAATAGCCCTAACTTTGAGTGAGCACAGAAAATGCCATGGGCATTGCTATGGTTGGTAATAAATATTATCATGTGCTTACCCTTTTTGTACAGTTCACCAATCCATTTGTATTCATTTTCCTTCAACTTAATAATGTCATGCATCAAAAGGTTCAGTGTGTGAACCATACACCCGAACCAAAATATGTTGAGGTATTTATCTTCAATGATTGCTCCCGCTGCCTTACAATTAGCAGCATTATTTGTTATGACTTGGATGACATTGTATGGACCAATAGCTTCAATGTTTTTGAGTAGGAGTTCTGCAATGTTCATGCCAGTTGTTGGGCACCATTTTGACCTCTTTTTGTCACCTAAATATCCTCTATTTTCCTCCATAAAGCCTTCATACTGATTTATAAAGCCTTAAAGTCACCCACAAACTTTGGTCAAGAGGTATAAATGTTATTGCTTTTTAACAAATTGAATTTTGAGATTTTTAAAGCATTTAAACTAAGGTTTTTATTCAGGATTACATGATGTGCTAACTTCTCGTAATGTCTCCAAGGTTGAACACTTGCAGACTAGCTAGGCGTGAACTGAAAGATGGAGAAAAGATCCTCAGTGTCCAAGGATGGATAAACTTCCAACGGATAGATGATGTGGCTATCACAGGTGTCCAGTCAATGTCGGTCAAAGATGACCACCTGCGTTACCACTCAGCACAAAAGCAGGGCAGTTCCGATTTTGTGGATCTGATAGAGGATCTCGAGGACTATGTTTCATTAATTAGTTTCCATATTAATAGCATTTCTAGTTTTCAAGAATTTGTATAAGTACTTCATAAAACAGAGGAGAAATCCATCACGATTTGGGGAGAAAACGCATACTGTTCTAGACTGCGTTGTTCTTTTACTGTGTATGATCGATTTCTTATGGTGAATATAATCTAAGTTCAAGCTCTGTGATTGTCTTGCTACGTGTGTGAACGAGGCATTGGAGGGCCCCCATTGTCGAGTCTGCACACATTTCAATTGCCAGTAAACGATTTGAATTGTTGCCACGATTTGGATTGTTGCCGGTGGTCTGTTTCAGTTTCTGTAGGATTCGATTTTCTTATTGCAGAATAGGTTAGATTGCTTTCAATCAGTTTTATCAGCTCTATTATTTCCTTAGTTATATGCTGTAGAAATGGTTCATATTACTATCTTGCATTGATGTGTATTGCTTGCTTATTCAACGATGGAGTCTTAAGAATAGTTACACATTATGAATGCTTTCCTGTAAAGGGAATTAATGATTAATTGTTTCTTCAATGTTGAGATAATGAGCAGAGTTTTGTGATTATTATTTCAAAGTTATATTTAATTCGTTTTTATTATCTCAGTACTTTCACATATAAATTGCTTTCACATATAAACTGTTGTGTAATTGAAAGAGCAAATGAAACTGCTCATGTAAAGGAATTTTTGTGTTTTCAAGTCACAGTATTTTAATCTTTTAGTAGGTTTATTTCCTAAGTAAACTATATTTCCAGATAAGTCTAGCTTTGAGTCCTTATACTTGGATATGCCTCTAAGTCTACCAACTCCGGATTGACATAAACTCAAGGTCTGATCTGCATCAGTGGATTGGAGCCCAACATTTTGGCGTCGTTGCCGGGGAGGCATTGTAGGAGCCAAGCTTAGGAACTTTAGTTCTCTGATAAAAACAAAATTTCAAACAAAAACACAGAATAGATTTTAGTTTTATGTCAAGACAAAGAGACGAGAAAGGAAGATTTATCAAAACCCCCCCAAAAACAGAAGTAACAGGACCTTCTTTTCCAAAAGGATTCATCTCAACAGTGGGTACTTCTAAAATGGCTGAGGAAGAAACATCAAAAGGGCCAACTGCAGAACAGAGAAGGGAGTATGAGAGAATGTTAGAAATAGAAAACAAACGAAGACAAGAGAGAAGAGAAGAAGAGAGGCGACATGAAAGAGAAGAAGAGAGGAGACATGAAAGGGAAGAAGAAAGGAGACATGAGAGGGATGAAAGAACAGAAGAAGATCAGGAAGCCACCTTTAAATTTCCCATTTTGGACACTAGTATCATCCCAGGAGAAGAGGTAAAAATGAAGAATATCCCGCCATCTGTCTTACCAAACTTCTATGGCATGACCTCTGAAGATCCTGACTCTTTCCTATTCGAGTTTGATATCTTGTGTCGAACTTATGGATACACTGATGACACCCATAAGCTTCGTCTTTTCCCTGCTACCCTTAAAGCAGCTGCCTTGAAATGGTTTATGGGCTTAGGAGAGCATTCTATCACTAGCTGGGATGAGATGAGGAAGATCTTTCTTCGAAAATATCAGGCATATTTGGATATTTTGAATGTTATGGGCAAAGGTGACATCTCTTACCTTCCCTTTGATCAGATACAAGAATTATGTCAGAAATATTCAAGAGGAAAGGCTAGAACTGGAAAAAGGGATATCACTACCAAAGTAACTAAATCTGCAAACAGTGGTATCTCCAGAGCTGAGCTTGGAAATCTGCTAGAAGATTTCAAGACTGATTTATTGAGTACCTTGGGCACACAAGTCGAAGTAGCAAAAACCAAGAAGAGACAAGAACAACAGGACCAGCAAGATCAAGCCTTGTCTATTTTTTGTCCTAAATGTAGAAAGAAACACCCACTAAAAGAATGTCCTTTAAATACTGTTGAAATTTGTGGCTTATGTACTTTTAATCACAAAACTGATGACTGCCCCAGATTGAAAGAATTGTAGGCAGCTCGAATGGAGGAGAATCAAAGCATGGATTCTCTCTACTTTGTGGGACAATGAAGACCTTGGCAGCCACGATTTTTAGGTATGTCTCAAGATCCTATGCAGCAATTTCATACAAATTATCAAACTCCTATTCAGAATTCATGGAGTGCACCCATGCCCTGGCAAACTTGGTCTCCTCCATTAGCCCAATCTGCTCCAAATTGGAGAGGATATGCCCATGGTAACCAGACATATCAGCAAGCCTATTTGTAGCCCTATCAACAACCTTTTGCCTATCCCCAATACCAGCAGAATCAAGTCCAAGCCCCATATTTCCAAGTTCCATCTTTCCAACAACCCAACATGGCTCCTCAATTAGGTCCACCACCTCAACAGCTTCAATTGCCATCCAATCAACCTCCACCTCGACCTACATAACTGCCAGCTCAGCCAATTCCAAATCCAAATAATAAAATAGATAGACCCATGTATAATGTTGATGATGGAATGCCGCTTCCCTACTCTATCCTCCCACTGCAAAATATCAATTTAAGATCTGGGAAAATTTTACAAAAAGAATCTTCTGTTATCTTAGAAGAACAAACAAAAAATGAGAAAACTCCAAAAAAATTAAATACAGAAAAATCTCAGTCAGAAAATCACAATCAAAAAGGGAAAACATTAGTATTTTATACACCTCCTTTTCCAGAAAGGTTGGTTAAAGAAAAACCTTCAATCTCCCTACCTGATTTTGATGTTTTGAATGAGTTAACCAATGTATATGTCAAAATTCCTCTACTGCAGGCTATAAAGGACATTTCAATTTATACTAAAGCAGTTAAGGAATTATGTCTTAATAAAAGAAAGAAGGATCCATAAAAAATTCATGTGGTAGGCAATCTAGCAGGATTGATGTTTAATACTGTTTTCATTGAAAAGTATGTAGATCCTGGAATCCCAATGGTTACAATTACTATTAATAATTTTTCAATTCCAAAAACGCTGATTGATCTAGGTGCTGCCATTAATGTATTGACACTAGAGACAATGGAATACCTTCACTTGACAAATCTCAAACCAACCACAAGAGTTTTGGAATTAGCTGATAGGTCTAAAATTGCACCTGAAGGGGCCTTAGAAGATATCATTGTTTCTTTAGACTCATGGGAGTATCCTGTCGATTTCATAGTGCTACAACCAAAGTCTAATCTAGGAGGGCACCCACTGATCCTTGGCAGACCCTAGTTGGCAACCGTAGATGCTTTCATAGGGTGTAGGTCAGGAAGTATGCTCATTTCACATGGGACAGAGAGGAAACAAATTGCCCTTTACCCTTCTGCCCAAAGACCTTCTACATTAGATCAGCTATCATGGATTAATGAGACCAAAGAACAAGAAGAAGAAGTGATTCAGCCTGTCCTGAGTATCAATCAGTTCTTTGATTTTCAGGAAGAAAACAACGAGGATTTGTTAGATTATTTCATTGCTGAACCTGATATTTCTGAAGAATTAAGAGATATGCAATATGCTGTAGCAAATCAAGTTTTGGGATATAATTTTCAGGAAAATTGTACAGTACATTCTCTAGCATTGGCACTTCATGATATTTTTAATGTTCATTCAATCACAGATATTCAAAGTAAAATAGTTGAAATCAGTCCAAGCAAATATTTGAATATAAGTGCACATCTTACTACATCACAGGAAGAACAGTTGATTACTTTGTTGAATAAACATTCCCATGCATTTGCTTGGGAGTATACTGATATGCTAGGTATTCATCATGAGACATGCACTCACCACATTTACACAGATGATAAAATCAGACCTCTTAGACAACCGCAACGCAGAATGAACCCTATACTAAAAGAAATAGTCAAGGAAGAGTTGCAGAAGTTGTTAAAAGTGGGATTTATTTACCCCATCTCCGACAGCTAATGGGTTTCTCCCTTGGTTGTTGTTCCTAAAAAGAATGGTAAGTGGCGTATATGTGTAGATTACAGGGAGTTAAATAAGGCAACATTAAAAGACTATTTTCCATTGCCTTTTATTGATCAAGTGTTGGATACCTTAGCTGGAAAAGAATATTTTTCATTTCTAGATGGTTTCAGTGGGTATAATCAAATTAGTATTGCAAAAGAAGACCAAGACAAAACCACCTTTACAAGTCCCTGGGGCACATATGCCTACAAGGTTTTACCTTTTGGCTTATGTAATGCCCCAGCTACCTTTCAGAGGGCAGTCTTGGCCATCTTTGCAGATCTAATTCATGAATGTGTTGAAATTTACATGGATGATTTTTCTGTGTATGGAAGTACCTTTGAAGATTCCTTGGCAAACTTGGAGAAAAATTTTAAAAGGTGTGTTGACTCAAATCTTTCCCTCAGTAATTAAAAGTGTTTTATGATGATGATTGAAGGGATAGTTTTAGGACATCACATTTCTTCATCTGGAATAAAAGTAGATCCTGCTAAAATTCAAATCATTGAAAATTTATCTGAACCAACAACTCAAACAGATGTAAGAAGCTTTTTAGGGTATGCAGGCTATTATCGTAGATTTATTGTAAATTTTAGTAAAATAGCCCTGCCATTGTTTAAATTGCTTTCAAAGGATGTGCCTTTTAATTGGGATACTGACTGTCAATCTGCATTTTAGACACTTAAAGAGAAGCTCTCAACTGCTCCCATTTTAAGGGGACCAAATTGGACATTGCCTTTCCATATTTCCACTGATGCCTCTGCCACTGCAATAGGGGCCTCGTTGGGACAAAAAGAGCATACCATGACTTATGCCATCTATTTTATTAGTAAAAATCTGACACCTGCGGAGTTGAACTATACAGTCACTGAAAAGGAGATGTTGGTGGTGGTTCATGCTGTAAACAAATTCCGTCATTACATAACTGGCTAGGAAAATTTTGTCCATACAGATCATTCAGCCTTACGATATTTAATGAATAAATCTATCACTAATGGTCGGATTACTAGATGGTTGTTATTAATGCAGGAATTCAATATCACTGTTCTAGATCGACCTGGACGAGAAAATCAAGTGGCAAATTTCCTGTCTCGTTTACACAATACTGGTGAGATTGTTCCTATTTCAGATAGTTTTCCTGATGAACACTTATTTGCAATTTCTGTTATCACTCCTTGATATGCTGACATTGCTAACTATTTTTCATCAAGACAATTACCACCATCTATGACATCTAAAGAAAAGAAAAAGATCATTAAACAAAGTGCTAGGCATATATAGGTTAATGGTGATCTCTTTTACACAGGATATGATCTAGTTATAAGAAGATGTGTACGACAGGATGAAATTTTAGATATTTTAAAGGCATGTCATGATGAACCATGTGGTGGTCATCTTGCAGATAGAAGAACAACATACAAGATACTCAATTTGGGGTATTATTGGCCTTCTATTTTCAAAGATGCTAAGAGGTATGTTAGAAGTTGTGATACTTGTCAATGGATGGGACGACCAGTCTGGTCTGATGAAATGCCACTCCAACCACAAATCCTCATTGAACCGTTTGAAAAGTGGGCCCTTGACTTCATTGGTCCAATTCATCCACCATCACAAGGGAAGAAGTACATTTTGGTATGTACGGACTATGTTACTAAGTGGGTAGAGGCCAAACCATTACCAAGAGCCACCGAACAGACTGTGGTAAACTTTCTTTTTGATGAGATATTTGTCCGATTTGGGGTGCCTAGAGAGATTGTAACTGATCAAGGTGCCTAGTTTACCTCCAAACTAATGCAGGAGATAGCAGAAAAGTACAAAATTAAGCACAGAAAGTCTACCCCTTACCATCCGCAAGCAAATGGCCAAGTGAAATCTATAAACAAGACTTTAGAAGGCATCATCACCAAAACTGTTCAGATGCATAGGAAGGATTGGTCAGCTAAGCTTACTGAAGCTTTATGGGCATACCGGATCACTTGGAAAAACAGTACTTGTTTTTCTCCTTATCAGCTTGTTTACAGTAAGAAAGTCCTCCTCCCTATAGAGTTTCAAATTCATACCTTCAAGTTAGCAGCAGATTTTGGTTTTTGTTTTTTTTGAGCCACAGCAAGAAAGAATACTCCAATTGAATCAACTGGATGAGATGAGACAGGCTGCCATAGAACATAATATTTTGATACAACAGCAAAGAGCTCAATGGCATGACAAGTTTATCAAAAAGAAACAATTTCACATCGGTGACTGGGCACTATTGTTTGACTCAAAGTTCAAAGACTTCAAAGCCAAATTCACAACTCATTGGCTTGGTCCATATGAGATTACAGAGGTATATGACAATGTCTCAGTCAAACTTCAAACAATCGATGATGAAGCATGCACATTTGTGGTCAATGGCCATCGGCTCAAACTTTACACCAAGCCTATCAGCAAGGAATATTTCATACAACAGATTTCACAGCAAAGGGAAATGGAAGTGCTGGATAGACACATCAATGTTTCTCCTTCACTTACTTCTTAGATGCTCTGATATAGCAAATAAAAATAAAAATAAAAATAAAAAGAAAACAAAAAAAAAACAAAAAAAACACAAAAAAAAAAAAAAATATAAAAAAATATAAAACCAAGAAAAAAAAAGGAAGTTTAGCTATGAAAACCAGGTCACTGGCACAATATAAACTTGAATTTTCTATGGAAAACCAGGTTCGCTTGGCCATTGAAAATTCATAAAAATATTTTTCAAATTTCATGTCTTTTACATAGTTTTATTTTCAATAATAAAGTTCTTGTTTGACTTGAGGACAAGTCAATAAATAGGCCTGTGAGGGGGATAAGCATTTTTATGCTTTCTTGGAACCCTCCAAGTATTTTTCATATGCAGAAGGGACCTGATTTCCAGCAATACAATGATTTCTAGCAATGCAGAGGGACCTGACTTCCAGTAAGGCAGAAGAAATCTACAGAAGGACCTGACTTCCAGCAAGGCAGAAGGAATCTGAGATGGCAGACATAAGACATTAGAAGGACGGAAATGAATCAAAAATAAATACAAACCAGCTGCATCAGGCAGCAAGCTCATCATATAGGGATATCAAACAAATTCTGTAAGAATTTTAGTTTTTGTGTTTTAAAAGTTGCATGATTCTTTGTTTCTAAGTGATGACATATTTACCAAACCTCGTAAGCTTGACTGCCTATTTTAATTATCCTCACAGTCTCTGCCAGCATTCCATTTACTTTCCATTATCCTACCCTAGGGGTCAAAATGGTGGTCAAAATCAAACCCAGAAGCAAGTTTTAATGGCCAAAACATATACTGCATTCTACAGGCAGGGTCTCCTTCTTAGCAGAAAAATAAACAGGGTCTCCTTCTCAGCAGAAAGTGAAGTGTTTGGGAAATAGAATTTCAAATGTTTTTGTATATATACATTAGTGCATCATGCATTAAGTAAATATATAGAATTTAGAACATTGATGGTCATGTATATTTTCAAAAGAAAAAAAAACTACTTTAAGAGAAGAAATCCCTTTTCTACAGCTTGTTTACTAAACATTAAGGCATGCAAAGAAATTAAAGTGTATTATATGTCAAAACCTTACCTTTAATTTCTTTCCTGAGCAAATGATTGGATGGAAAGTGGCATGTTCATGAAATGATGAGAAGAAAACGTGGATATATGCCCCACGATAGTATACAAATGTGCTTAAAACTTGTATTATGAATTGGTGAAATTGGGGACTACGATTTGGTCATTCTTCTTTGGACCAAATCCAACTCTTTTTTCTCTGTAAAAATCGACTGCTGTGGGTGATAGTTTGTAGTAAGAAGAAGCCGTGGATTAAAGGAAGGACGCAGGCACCAATTGCTGTGGAAATCGCGCAGGAAGAAGTGAAGACAGTCACATCAGAAAGGAGGTAAAACTTAAACCCTTTCTTTGCCAAAGACTCTGCTAAGACCAACAACAATTCTACATTTTCAGAGTATCGTTTTGGGATAAGGAAACAAATGCAGAGTTGAAAATTGAAAGGTTGAAGTTTCCTGTTGCATATCTCTTTCCTATTAAAGTTCAAAATGTCATCTAGACTAGAACCAGCAAAATTCAACCCCATTGATATTCATGAGAATTGCATGGAGATTTTTGAAAAGAAATAGTGGGTAAATTTTTTTGAAAAGTTTGATGGGCATAATGAGCATGTTAGTCTAGCTTTTGATGAAACATTTGATGGAGAAGGGGTTATAGTAGGAAACTTGCACTTCAGACTGTCTGAAGACATTTTAGCACAAATTATTGGCCTGCCACAGCAAGGAGAAAGATTCTTCAAGACTAAACAATTCAAAGAGAAAGCATGGATACCCTTTTTGTGCAGATCAAGAGCAAGGTCAGTAAACTGGAAGAAATGAATACCAAGGAGCTGGCTAGTTCATCCTTGGGATGAAATAGTTTATGTTATCCAAAAATTCATTACTTGTGAAGGCCGATTCAGTATTGTTTATCTTTACCATATCAAGCTGTTGCAGCATTTAAAAGGTGAATGTGAGATTAATATGCCCTATTTCCTGTTACAGAGTTTAACTAAGATGGCTAAGGCTGTCCAAAGGCGTGCAAAAGACAAAATGACAAGCCTTTTTCACTGTGGACTCATCAAAATCATCATCCAGCATGAGTTACAAAAGCAAAATTTGACATGGTCAGGATTTTTGATTCACAATCAGTTTGAAGAGCAGGAAGAATTGCTTGAAGAAGGTTTAAAAGAAGATGAATTGTTGATGATAACATACCCTGAGGCAACAAGCTCAAAACCGCCAAAAGGGAAAAAGAAAAAGAAAGAGGTGTTGCTGATTACTGATGAAGAAGACAACTCTGAGGCAACAAGTTCAAAACAGCCTCAGAGAAGAATGTGAACTAGGAGTGTAATGAAAGAATAAAAACAGTTTCAAAAACAAGAGCATATTTTCACCACTTACCAGAGAAAGCCAAGGAAGTATAAGCAAACTCGAAGTAAGTCAGCCTTGGGGAGTCAAGAAGAAGATCCAGCAGATGAAATAGGGCAGGATATCCAAGACACTGATGAAGTGATCAAACAGACAAAAAGAATCAATCTCTTCTTGGATCAGCAAGAGAAAGAAAAGAAAAAGCCATCAAGACAGGAAATAATAAAGGATTGAGCTTCTCTTTTCTCAAAACAACAAACTGTGGAAGAATAAAAGAAAGAAGATTCAGTAGAAAAGAATGAAGAATTGGAGATGGACACCAATTCTGTCCAGATTCCATTGAAAATGAAAATGAAGAAAACTTCCAAGAACAATAAAGAGATTAAGAGGTTGAAACTTGAAATAAAGGAATTAGAGCTCAGGAATGAGAAGTTAAGAGAAGTCAACTGGAAGCTGAAGGTTCAAAGGACACGCATTTCCAAACATGCATACAGATGGTACAAGCAAAAGAAGATTTATAAAACTAAATATGAGAGACTAAAAGTCCTTTATGCACCTCGGGCTTCAACAGATGCATCTCGGGCTTCAACAGATGCATCATCTCAGACAGGAGATTAAAAGCAAGAGGGTTAGCAGCAAAATTTTGGTTTTTGATATAAACAAGGTCAAATATTTTTGGGCATGAGTACATGCAACAGCTTCCTCTTGGGGGAGATGTTGGGCACCATTTTGACCTCTTTTTGTCACCTAAATATCCTCTATTTTCCTCCATAAAGCCTTCATACTGATTTATAAAGCCTTAAATTCACCCACAAACTTTGGTCAAGAGGTATAAATGTTATTGCTTTTTAACAAATTGAATTTTGAGATTTTTAAAGCATTTAAACTAAGGTTTTTATTCAGGATTACATGATGTGCTAACTTCCCGTAATGTCTCCAAGGTTGAACACTTGCAGGCTAGCTAGGCGTGAACTGAAAGATGGAGAAAAGATCCTCAGTGTCCAAGGATGGATAAACTTCCAATGGATAGATGATGTGGCTATCACAGGTGTCCAGTCAATGTCGGTCAAAGATGACCACTTGCATTACCACTTAGCACAAAAGCAGGGCAGTTCCAATTTTGTGGATCTGATAGAGGATCTCGAGGACTATGTTTCATTAATTAGTTTCCAGATTAATAGCATTTCTAGTTTTCAAGAATTTGTATAAGTACTTCATAAAACAGAGGAGAAATCCATCACGATTTGGGGAGAAAACGCATACTGTTCTGGACTGCGTTGTTCTTTTACTGTGTATGATCGATTTCTTATGGTGAATATAATCTAAGTTCAAGCTCTGTGATTGTCTTGCTGCGTGTGTGAACGAGGCATTGGAGGGCCCCCATTGTCGAGTCTGCACACATTTCAATTGCCAGTAAACGATTTGAATTGTTGCCACAATTTGGATTGTTGCCGGTGGTATGTTTCAGTTTCTGTAGGATTCGATTTTCTTATTGCAGAATAGGTTAGATTGCTTTCAATCAGTTTTATCAGCTCTATTATTTCCTTAGTTATATGCTGTAGAAATGGTTCATATTACTATCTTGCATTGATGTGTATTGCTTGCTTATTCAACGATGGAGTCTTAAGAATAGTTACACATTATGAATGCTTTCCTGTAAAGGGAATTAATGATTAATTGTTTCTTCAACGTTGAGATAATGAGCAGAGTTTTGTGATTCTTATTTCAGGGTTAGATTTAATTCGTTTTTATTATCTCAGTACTTTCACATATAAATTGCTTTCACATATAAACTGTTGTGTAATTGAAAGAGCAAATGAAACTGCTCCTGTAAAGGAATTTTTGTGTTTTCAAGTCACAATATTTTAATCTTTCAGTAGGTTTATTTCCTAAGTAAACTAGATTTCCAGATAAGTCTAGCTTTGAATCCTTATACTTGGATATGCCTCTAAGTCTACCAACTCTGGATTGACATAAACTCAAGGTCTGATCTGCATCAGTGGATTGGAGCCCAACATCGGTCTTGAATTTATCTAAGTAGTCATGTGAGGAGTACCATAGGAACCTCAAAGTAGCTGGCCATTGAGAGGACCTGCCAGGCGAAAATGGCAACGACCCCCACCAGATTGACTAGATTCCCATCTGTGAGGAAAACCAAAGAGCTGTCATTTTTTGCCAAGCGGTTAGCAGTTTTACCTGCGGCGTGAAGTGAGGGGTACTGCCCCAATACTTAAGCCTAAGACAGCCTTGGTGGCCGAGTGAATACCTTTGAACCAATAGGAAGCCGATTATACCTAGGGTCCATCTCTATTTACATTTTATAATGTGTAGAATGTTAGAATTGTCACAGATTATTTACTCCATTTCCTGTTGATAAAACGTAGCTTCTAGCACCGCCACAGACCACAGATCAGTTCTTTAGGAAAAAAAAAAGTATAAATTTTTGTTTTTCAGCCATATCTTCCTTGATTTAACTCAGTTTCCCTTGAAATTTCACTGTCACCCCTGTAATACCATTCTGCATATTTCTTCATTCAAGACCCTATTCTCAATTTCACTTCCTCAAGGCCGAAATTCCATATTTGTCAATTTTTAAAGTTCGTCATAACTTCTTTGATTCTCACCCAATCGCCTTCAAATTTTTCCACGATGTTCGTTTTCCAATCCTACTTCCTTGTACTTCTTTGACAAATTTTTCAATTCCTTCATCCCACCTTTGACATTCACATTTTCTGCTTCTTGTCCCTAAAAAAGTGTCCAAAACCCCGTAAAACCCCAATTATCCCTCGAAATTTTTCCCAAATAAAAAATCCTCTTTTCTAAAACCCTCTTCATTTTTGCTTTTCTACCCATTACCTTTAAATAAATAAATTAAAAAAAAAAACCTGCTTATGGTTGTTACATGCACCGAAGCAAGTAAACAAATGGAAGAAGAACTTGGCGCCATCAAGTCCAAACTTGAGGATCTAGATCAAAAATTTCTCGGCCTCAATCGTCAGCATTCACCCATGGACAACCGCCTCCAGCCTGAGTCTTCTGCAGACATTGGCTTCTCAGTGTTTAGCCACTACCGCGGGCCGAAGCTGGATTTTCCTCGCTTCAATGGTGATGATCCGACTGGATGGATTTATAGGGCAAAACAATATTTCAGTCTGCATAACACTTTTGATTTCAATAAAGTCTCCCTTGCATCCTTTCATTTGGAACATGAAGCACTTCAATGGTTCTGTTGCTACATCAAGGCTCATGCCGAGCCAAACTGGACAGAATTTTCCCAACTCCTCATGCAGTGATTTGGTCCTGGTGCTTTTGATGACTTCATAGGAGCACTCACCAAACTTCGCCAAACTGGCATTGTGTGGGAGTATCAAACAAAATTTGAGAAACTCACCAATCACACCGATGGATTGCCTGATGCATTCTACCTTAGTTGTTTTATCAGTGGTCTGAAGGATGCAATACGCTCTGAGGTTAAAATTTTCTGCCCCTGCACAATGATGGAAGCCCTTGGGTTGGCTAAGCTAGCAGAGGACAAGATCCGGGCTCAACAATGCTCCAAATCCACTCTTGTTCCATTCAGACCTATGGTTCCTCAAAGAACCCAAAATCCGCCAGCTCCTAAAACCACTCCTATCAAGCATTTGTCTGAAGCAGAGATGCGGGAATGTCGAGAAAAAGGGATTTCTTATAATTGTGACAAGAAATTCACCCGAGGACATAGATGTGTTGAGCAAAATCTCTATCTCTTGGATGTGGACTCTCCACCAGCACCTGAAAGTTTTTATGATGCTCAAGATCCCACAGATGATGATGGTGACATTCAACAACTTCATGCTCTAGAGGACCAACCAGAGATATCTCTCCATGCCTTAGCTAGAGTCACCACCCCACAAACTATGCGGGTCAGAGGATTCTTCAAAAAACTCCCTCTTACAATACTCATTGATTCTAGTAGCACTCACAACTTCATTGACCCGAGGATCGCCAAACAGACTGATTGTTTCATCCATCCTTGCTCTAACTTTGAAGTCATGATTGCCAATGGTGGCACCTTAGCTTGCAAAGGGAAGTGTCGTAATGTGCGGATATTATGGGGGATTATAACTTGCACTCTGACATGTTTTCCTTGCCCTTAGGCGGTTGTGATGTGGTTTTGGGTGCTCAATGGTTACGCACACTTGGACCCATTTTATGGGATTTTGCTGAACTTTGGATGCAATTTTCAATCAATGGTACCAAACACACATTGCGGGGCTTACAACCAAGGTCTCTCAGCCTTATCAGTTCGCATCGCATGGAAAAGCTTCTTAAGAAAAGTTCACATGGTGTCATCGCTCAGCTCCATTTCATTCAGATGCAACCTTCAGCAGTCTCAACTACTCCCTTGGATCTTTCATTCTGATGCACCTTTCAGATGCCTTATTTTGCCAAGCTCTTCACTCTTGAGTGTGATGCTTACAACAATGGACTTGGGGTTGTCCTCTTTTAAGATGAACATCCCATTGCCTTCACCGACAAATGCACTTCTGGAAATAATTTATCCACCTCTACATATGAGAAGGAAATTATGACTATTTTGCACACAGTACAGAAGTGGTGGCCATCCCTCTTAGAGAATCCTTTCGGCATCAAGACTGATCACCAGAGTTTGAAATATTTCCTGGAACAATGGGTCTCATCCCCAACACAACAGCGATGGGTTCTCAAACTCAGGGATTATGACTATAAGAAGGCTTAGGACAATCTTGCGATGGATGCTCTTTTCCACACATTTGATGCCTATGTTTCTCTTTCAATTATTTCTATGCCTCTTCCAACTTGGTTACACTCTCTTCAACAAGGCTATGTCAATGAATCCTCATTATCTGAAGCCATCCAACAGTTGGCCAGTAACCCTTCTGTGGTACCGTATTCCTCTTGGGATGGATTTTCTCTGAGATACAAGGGTGGTCTGGTGCTTCCCCAAAGCACAGACCTTAAACATGCGGTATTTTATGAACTCCATGCTTCTCCATTGGCAGCGCACTCTGGGTTCATCAAAACATATGAGCTGGCGCACTGTAACTTCTTTTGGAAGGGGGTGCAACCCGAAATTCAACATATGGTTTCCAAATGTGTTCCTTGTCAGCACCACAAGGGTGAAACTACACTCCATCCATATATCACTTCTTCAATCGCACAAATTTTCATGGCCCAGATATTCCTTCTTCATGGAATCCCTTATTCCATTGTCTCAGACCACAACACAACTTTCACAAGTCATTTTCGCCTCCCTGACACCAAACTGCATTTGAGTTCAATTTATCCCCCACCAATAGAGAGTCCGACTACAATCGTCAACAAATATTGGGAAACTTATCTTCGTTGTTTCATCTCTGAAGAACAACATCAGTGGGAACAATGGCTCCCTCTCACTGAATGGTGGTACAATAATTCCTACCATACTGCATCTAAAATGACTCCATATGAAGTAGTCTATGGTCCCACACCTCCAGTACTCCTCCCATCCACCCTCAGCAGTTCACCAGTTTAGGCAATTGACATGGTTCTTTGAAACCAACATCAAATTCTTCACCTCCTGTAGGACAATCTTGACCTGACAAGAGCCCGTATGAAACAACAGGCTGATCAACACCGTTCTGAGCGCACTTTTCAAGTTGGTGATATGGTTTTTCTTCATTTGTAGCATTACAAGCAATCCTCCATGAAAGACAAAGGGCATCAAACACTCGCTCCAAAGATCTCTGGCCCATATCTAGTTCTTCAAAAGATTGGGTATGTTGCTTATAAATTGGCACTTCCTCCTTCTCGCATTCAGCAAGTGATCGATGCCAACATCAGCGCACAAATTGTTTTACCATAATGGGTTACTGAAGGATCCATCATTTCGAAGTCGTAGGCCATCCTCAATAAGCACACTTGTCAACTTCTCTCTTGGTCCATCACAAAGGTCTTCAATTTAGTGGCGTAGCATGCAACCAGAAGATGCTACATGGGAACCCCTCCTTCAGATTCAGCAACTGTTTCCACATCTAAAGCTTTGAGGACAAAGCTTTTTCTAAGAGGGAGGGGATGTTAAGAACCCGTGTCAACCCCCCTCTTTATTTTGTTGGTATATTTTGTCGGGCGCATATGCTTTGTAAGCCGTCCAATTAGTATGATGTATTATCCCACATTCATGGGGAGTAAGTAATAGTTGTTAAGTCATCCAGTTAATAGGTTTCATTATCTCACATTCATGTGGAGTAATAGTTGTTTAGATTAGACTTAGTATATAAGTATGTGTTGAGGCTATTGAAATCACGGAAGAGTTATTTTGTATTGAGCTTGCTTAAAGGAGTTTGCCCCCTTGAAGTGGCCCGCGATCAATAAAATACCTTTTGTGCTCCAATATTTTTGCATTCTCATTGTTTATTGCAGGAGGTTCTCCACACTTACCTTTCACATTGGTCCAACCATCCAATACAATTGATACCCCATACTCATTCCAAGCATTTGTTAATTGTCCCAAAGCATTTTGGATCTTGGCTTTTTCCTTGTCAAGCCCCACAGTTCTAGCTTTGTCATACCTGGGGCTCTTGTATCCTGTTGGGGCAGTGCGGATGGCCACTACCATTTCATGCCAATAGGGTGAGCGAAGAACATTGAATGGTATGCCACATTCATAGAGAAACCGATACACTTTTGAATCCACGTCATCCCTACCACCTTGATCAAGGAAATCTGATATTGTCCTGCAACTGCCACGTGATTGCATGGGAGAGAATCCACTGCCTTGGGTGGATGGGCCTCCAGTTCTTTGTGAGCATGAAAGATCATGGTCATCCGATGATCGTTTTGATGTGTTTTGTGCTTCAAATTCTTCCTTCTTATAGATGGCTCTTTGTGTTGATACCACATTTGGGCAAACACAAAATCCTACAGTTTTTCTTTCATCACATGGCATGTACCCACATAGATGTCTTCTCACACGGGTATATGAACCTGTGTATGTGTTGTTACAGTGGGGGCAAACAAATTTAGTGGTTCCACCCCCTCTAGTTCCTGCCTTCTTTGTGACATATTTCCACAAGGGTGTGGGGTCCTCTTTGGTTTTCTTTCGGCTTTCCCTCTCCTCTTCCCCCTCCTCCTCCTCCTCCTCTCCATGGTATGTGCCACTTCCCACTTCTTCATCCTCTTCCTCCTTCCTCCTCCGGTTTCCAACCATCACCATCAAAATAACAAATAGAACCAACAAAATAAACCATAAACCCATCATCATGGTTGATGCCAAATGAAACTAGATATTTAACCTATTGCCTACAATATAATGAGGGAGGAACTAGAGATTTACGTTTTTAACTATGTAAATTCTAGTCACTAGATTCTAGATTCTAGATTTTAGAATTTATATGGCCAAGGCTCAAGAGTCAACCATTTATATTTCATACTATCATAGAAATCAAAGGTCAAAAAATTTCAAAAATTTAACAAAAAGAAAATGACAAATGTTAGAAGTAGAACCTACCTCTTTGGCTCCCGCTCTCCAATGGTGGCACCGTGGCAAGCTGCAACCTTCTCTTCTCCTCTCCTCCCCTCTTCTCTTCTCTTCTTCTCTTCTCTTCTCCTTTCTTCTCTTGCAATGTGGCAATAAGATAAGAGAAGAGGGCTTTATCCCCCAAAGACCTCCTCCTTCCCTCCAAAACCCTTTCTCCTCTCTTCTATGGGCGTGGGCGCGCGTGGGCAGCCAAAAAAGGAGGAAGCGAACTAGGGAGCGATGGGAAGCGTTTAGGAAGCATGACCGAGAGTGAAGAGGAAGCAACTAGGAAGCGTCCAGAAGCGACGAGGAAGCGAACACTTCCTAAGATGGCAGGGAGCGAATTTTTTAGCAAGGAAGCACGCTTCTCATTTAGCTTCGGATTGGGAGTGTTTTAGGAAGTGCTCTTCGCCTTAGCTCCCGCAGCGCTTCGGTCCGAAGCGAGCTTCTGTAGCAGGGGCGATGGGGGGGGCGCTCCCCGCAACACAGATCCAGAAAAGACTAGGTTATGGAGATAAAGCTCACATAATAATTTTTTATCTTATTTGTTACATTTGTCATATAGTTGTGCAAACAAAGCTTCATCAGATACATAACACTTATTATCAACATTCAATGCTCTTCACTGTAGAGAATCGAGTTGGAACTGTAGAAAAATAGAGTACATAAGAGATGGAGTCGAATACCTCCTCATGACATGCCCCAAATAGCACAAATATTGCTTATAAATTCTCTGTAATTCCATTTCTTGATTGAGCTTAGATATTTCTAACCTTTCCTGTCTCAATTTGTATTTATAATGTTGAGTAAGCTTATCAACTTTAAGCTTAAAAAAACTCCACATGCACTTGTTGTTCCATAATCCTCTATTTAAGTATGTTATTATTATCTCCTCCCACAATGGCCCAAGATCGTTCTACCCTTGGAATTCTTACCTATTATCTCAGAGGTTCCTTACCCTTATCATATTTCGATTTTCTATCATCACACACAGTGGATGATAGAAAATTATTCTCCTCATCTATGGCTTGTAATAAGGTATCCATTCCATGTTGACATTCCTGGATTTTCACTCTTTCTTTTACTTCTTCTAACTCCTATTGTAACTTACGATTAGCTTCTATCAAATCAGAGTTAGATTTGCTTACCTTATAGTAAGACTTATAAAGGTGAGAGATAAGAAATAGGTTTATGCATGGGGAAGAAATGATGTTTCTTTTTCTACTGTTCAACGACCCATTTTCCCCCTTTCTGGAATTCTTGTCCCTCTTCAGACTCTTCATTACATTTATCTTGATGTTTTTCTCCTAATCCCAAACTATCCACCAATTTTGCTTGGAATTATTTTCTTTGATCAACATCAATTTCAATTACTTGATGGGATCGGTTTTTCTTAGGGATCGAAGTCTCGCCACTTATATTTTGGACACGTATAAATCTTCTTAGAATTAAGCAAGATAGTGCTAATATCATCATGCTCGTCTGAAATTTGTTTTGGATTACCGGGATCTTCCTTAGTTGGCTGCAACTTTGTTCTTTTCGGCGTCAGCATCTCATTTTTATTGGTCTGGAGGCTCTTTGATTTCCTTGTTTCTGGTATCCTATCACCTGTATCCTCCGCTAATTGATTGGTCTCTAGGATGTCACCCTTCTTATTTTCCTCCGAGTCTTCTGAAATTCCCTCTACCAACGAGACCCATGTCCACTGTGTTTCTTGTAACATGTCTTCCACCAAAATCCTAATCATTCCATGGTGTGTGTTACTGGTGTCAGGGTTCAAACTATCCTTTACCTTCATGCCCATTAGCTCCAAGGATTGTAAGAGGAAATAAGGCATGTTAAGTTTCATTTGGTGTCAAAGATGGATGAGAAATCGAAAATGGTAGCCATATAGAAGTTGGTACCTACCTTCACCTGTAAAGAAGCATTGAATGTAGTAGGTTTCCTACCTCCATGGCTCAATTAGAGAGCTCCTTTGAACCCCTTTATCATTTCCCACTAG
Source organism: Pseudotsuga menziesii (assembly GCA_001517045.1). NCBI lineage: Eukaryota > Viridiplantae > Streptophyta > Pinopsida > Pinales > Pinaceae > Pseudotsuga > Pseudotsuga menziesii. The sequence continues at coordinate 338,427 of LPNX010117935.1, forward strand.
TTGTTCACTGGTTCCTTGAACAAATTCATTCCTCAAGAGCCACAAATGACCCTCTTATTTTAAACTACAATTCTCCTTTTGTTTTCAGCCTTGTCACCATTGCAATTACTTCGGTCGTCACTGGAATATCGATTCCCCACACTTTAGCAACTTAATTCTTTAATGTGCAGGAAAATTCAAGCGCGATAGTAGCATCAAATCCATGGAGCTTCTCTATGTAGTCCATCCACTGTGCTTCTATAAAAATTCCTGCAACTCTTGCATATTTATAAACATATGTAGCATCAATAGGTTCATTCCTTATAACTGGTGGCCCACCCGTAGTTTTTCTCGATTATTGTTCCCAGAGTGAAGGATGGTTTGTTTAGAAATTACTGTGCTGAAGAAAAGGCCCAAAAGACTATTAGGAGAAGGTCACGGTCTACAAGATCGGGCTACTAACTTTGAAAAGATGACAATATCGTGAAGAGGTAGGTGACCAATGGAAGATTACTATCTACGGAATGTTGATTCATGAATGGGTTTATATTTCTTTTCAAACAACTATCTCAAAATAACTAATCATGAGACTAGAATCCGTATATGTGACTCTATACTTCAGGAAACAATGGATCACGAACCAACAAGATATATTAATGATGAAAATTTTAATCACAGTTTGTGACAAATGATGGAAAGTAAATATTATGATGGTTTGTGTGAAATTATAATGAATTCCCCCCAACTCATGATGGAGCCAGTGGTTTGGTGAAAAATATTAGTAGAAAAATTTTGGTTGATGGTAAAGGTATATAACATAACTATCCGTTTATCCTTTATTCATATTCAAATGAGGTTTAAGAAAGAAAGATCTGGAAATAAAAATTATTTGCAGAGAATAAATAATTATGCCCCAGTATTTTTTTCCCATTTTTATTCAAGTATTTCCTTCCAATCATGGTTTTCAGGAAATACCTACTTGACTGTGCCAAAGATTGGTAGATTGGTTTTCACAGTCAATTTTTTGTCTTAACCATTCTTTTTTTTCTTTTTCTTCTTAAAACTGGGAGCCAAAAAACTAGTTTTCTCCCACTTCCCAGTCATGTGGTGTCAGCAAGATAGTTTTTTCCACGGGAAAAAAATTATCTTTTTTTATTATTATCAGATGTAGGTCATTCAGTGATAGATGTAGAAGGCAGAACCTCCTGATCCATGACCTGAAATTCAGACAGAGTAGCAACTTGTTTGATAAAAGTCTCTCTTGAAACTGGTTTCTGATAGATTCTGACCCGGTGGCCATTGGCAAGCAATGGGATCCTCTCCTCATAAATACTTCTTAACACCATAGTGTTATCATCATAAACGGTGTCTACTTCATATGGGCCCATCCACCTTGTGTATAAATTACCTTTAAATTTCTCAAACCTGGAGTCGTAGAGTAAGGCCCAATCTCCCTTTTGAAATGATTTGTTTTTTATCAACTTATCTTTCCATATAGCTCGTTTTTGTTGAACAACAACAGTTTGACGGGTAGCCTCTAAACTATATTCATTCAATTCATTAATTTGATCTAGGCGATGTTGCGGTGCTTGAGTGAGATCTACTCCTACTTCTATAGCAGTCCTAAGAGTTTTGATCTCAAATTCAATATGAAATATAACATTCTTACCATAAACCAATTCAAAAGGAGTATGTCCAGTTGTAATCCTCTAGGTGGTTCTGTAAGCCCGTAAGGATTCAAGAATCTTGGAATCCATATTGTTGAGTTATCTCTTGGATCAGTTGAGAGGTGAATTGTGAACCCCCATATGTCACTATCTATGGAGGAACCTCATAGTGAATAAAAATCTCTTCAAATAGGAAATATGCTACAACCTACTATGTAGCCCTTATAACAGCCTTTGCCTTGACCCATTTTGTGATGTAATTTGTATAGACCAAGATGTGAACTTTGGTCCCGAATCTGATTTCTGAGCTACCTTGGTTTAAAGGCTGACACTTTGTTGGCCATTCAAACTCATCAGCAACAAGTCAGACCCATGAGCACTCGCATGTTATTTGGTAGGCAGTTGTAATAACTTGTGTTTACCAAATATAAGTGCCGAAAAGGAAAACAAGACCCTTGTTTTGAACAATTTCCTCTACCGAGTTGTGTTGAATGTGAGTTGAAATTTCACACCATCCCCTCACTTAACTGGCATTTCCAACATTGTAAAATGCACCCTTCACCTATTTTGTAAATTATCAGCATTTATGCGATCATTGTTTCCTTGCGATTGTGGGAAATTCAAACTGCCGTGAGAGCTCAAGGCTTGCTAAATGCTCGTCTTATGCATCATCATGCCAATGACTTAGTGTTATGTTATTCATCTTGTCGCATTGATCATGGTCATATTTTGTTTGGCCAAAACTGTCATCCTTAAACCCTTTTGATAATCTAACAAAGTTTCGACAAGTACATGTATTTGCGTCATAATAGCTAAAAATTATCAATTTTGCATCCTTCAGTAATTCGCATTATATCTAATCTTAGGAATTTGAAAATCCCCCCCTCCCCAAACCTCCCTAGCTATGTCTCTAGATTTGAAACCTTTTTTTAAAGCTTAACCTCCTTTTCTTAAAATCCATTAACTATAGCCATTATTCTTCTATGTTTCAAAAATAAATTAAATCTCCTTCATTTTTCCCAAATCACCTTTTTAGTCACATTAAAGTATATCCCAACCCCAATCTTTTAGTCACATTAAAGCATACCCAACACCCACGCCCATGCCCACTTTCCCTTTTCAAGATCAAAATAAAAAAATATATAAAAAAACATTAAAGCATATCCCGACCCCAATCCCACACCTCCCCAACCTGATTTCCCCTTTTCAAGATCAAAATATAT
>LPNX010117935.1:356711-375827 GCA_001517045.1 Pseudotsuga menziesii
TTTGATTTCTTGGAATATGATTGAATATAATAAACTCAAAATTTCTTTCCAATAACCTAACTTTCATAAATTAATGTAGTAAAATAGGGTTCCGCACCTGATAAGCTCGATTGAGCTGGGAAACCACCAGTTGAGAGTCAAGTCGGACTTCCAGTTGAGTGATAGCACGTGACGAAGCATCCCATAAAAGCTCAATGACGGCCCTGTATTCGGCCACATTATTGGTAGCAGGACCTAAGCAAGTGCCTCCAAAGGCAAATAGTTGTCCTGAGGGCGAGTAAATGACCCATGCAGCTGAAGCCAGGTTACAAGTGTGGCGACTAGCGCCATCTGCGAAACCTACGAACCCCTCGAAAGACATATGTAACAACCAACATATGGTATAAAAACACAAACCGATGAACTATTGTACATAAAATACATACAATAAAAATACAGAAAAAGTGCTAAGCCTAAGCATAGTACTTTTTCAAGTAGAGCCCATTTCTAGGCTCAGGCAGCTTATTCCCTTCGAAATCTGTCAATTCATATGCACCTTTCTTCAACATCTTTGACATGACATAAGGCCCTAACCACATAGACCTGAACTTTCCTGCCCCCAGGGGTTCTTTGTTCTGATCCCAGAGCAAGACAAGCTCCCCTTCAAAAAAAATCCGAGGCTTGACCAATTTATCGTATTGGTTTTTTACCCTAATTTTATGAGCCTCGTTTGCTGTTAGCGCATCTGTACGCCGCTCATCTAGATGTTCTAAATGTAGTAAACGTTCTTCCAGCTCAGTTATATTAGGTAACACATGAATAACAATCTTTAAGGACGAGATTTCGCATTCGACTGGGATGACTGCTTCCACTCCATGAACGAGTTGGAAAGGAGAAAACCCTGTAGCAATTTTCACATTGGTCTAATATTCCCAAAGTGCAGGATACAACATGATGTGCCAATTGGAACGGGTTACATTAATAGTACGTTTGAGAATAGTTTTCAAGGTTTTATTTACAGCCTTGACTTGACCGTTTGCTTGAGGATAGAAAGAAGATGAATGCTCTTGTCTAAACCCTAGCATAGTGGTCAATTCAGTCATCATACTATTTTGGAAGTGACTGCCATGGTCAGTGACAATCTCTTTAGGGATACCGAATCGTGCGATAATTTGGTTGAAAATGAAAAAAACTGCAGTTTCCCCGTCATCTTTATAGGTGGGCATTACCTCTGCCCACTTCGTGAAATAATCTACAGCGACAATGATATGTTTGTGCCCCCCAGCCGAGACTAGGTTGCACGTCACGTAATCTGTCCCCCACTTCGTGAAGGGGCCCACTGAGATGATGGGAAATAATGGAGCAGGATGCGACTGCATCTTTCTGGTGTAAAGCTGACAAGGATGACAATGCTTCACGGCTTCCACACAATCTTTAAAGATCGTGGCCCAAAAATAACCGGCACGTAAGATCTTCTGGGTCGTTGCTAACCCAGATAAATGACCCTCACATGCTCCACTATGGGCATCATTTAGGACAGTCTCTGCTTCTTCGTGGGTAAGACATCGACGCAAAACGGAATCTACCCCCCTACGATATAAAGTATCTCCAATAATGAGGTAGTTCTTGGCATGTACTCGTAGTTTACATCATTCTTCCCACGAGAAGGCTGCAGGTTACTTCAAAGTCTGGAGATAGACAATTATATCTCCATACCAGGGGTTAGAGGTGGAAATAAAAAAGATATGCTCATCTGGGAATGAGTCTTCTTCAATGGATACATCTTCCTCTACCAAAAATTCTGCAATGAGCTCAGCAAAAACTAAGGATTTATTGGATTTGGTGGATTGGAAATCTAAGTCAAACTCCTGAAGAATGACTATCCATTTATTGAATTTTTCTCCAACTATCTGTCAGGACAAAACATATTGGAAAGGATTAACATCCGCCACTACCATCGTGGTCCTCAGTAAGATGTAATGACACAACCTCTGAACAACATACATAGCTGCCAAGGCCAACTTCTCGACGTGGGAATACCTAAGTTCGGGGCTGGCTAAAGCATGATTGAGATAGTAGACGACATTCTCTTGGAGCTTATCGTCCTCCTGGACTAGTACTACCCCTATGGTCGACTCAGATGTGGCCAGATACAGTATAAAATCATGAGAGTAATCTGGTTGGCACAATAACGGTGCCGACAACAAAGCTTTCTTTAATGCCTCGAATGCAAGTTGTGCAATTTCATCCCATACAAATGGGGTGTCCTATTTCAACAAGCGCATGAAACCTTTAGTAATCTTGGCATAATTCACAATAGAACGTCGAAGGAAGTTGGACTTCCCCTACAAACTTTGAAGCTACCTGATAGAACGAGGAGGAGGCAGATTTACGATGGCCTCAACTTTCAAAGGATCCACCTGAATGCCTTTGTTGGAAACACACTTGCGGGGATTCAAGCGAATTTTGTAGTATCTGCATCGTTCAAAAATCAAACGCAAGTGATCTGGGTTATCGATCCTCTTACAAGAATGTGCTGGCAGATCATCAAGGTAGGGTTCGACAATGGCTTTAATGTCATGAAAGGAAAAATTCATTTCCCGCTAAAAGGTTTCCCCTGCATTTTTCAATCCAAAGGGCATTTTCTTGTACGCGAAGGTACCCCAAGGACAAATAAAAGCTATTTTATGTTGGTCTTCAGGTTTAATTTGGATTTGATTATACCCGAAGAAACCATCCATAAACGAAAATACTTCACTTCCCACACAGGCATCAATAATTTGATCTATAAATGGCGTGGGGTAGTTGTCTTTGGGACAGGCTTTGTTTAGATCTCGAAAGTCAGTACAAATGCGTATAGTCCCTTGTTTTTTGTCAACAGGAACAAGGTTGGATACCCATTCTGTCAAAGCTATGGGGTAAATGAAACCGGCTTTCAGCAGTTTCTCAACTTCAGCCTTAACCGCTACCGCTTTACGCGGGTTGATGGGTCTCAAATTTTGTCGAACGGGTCTAGCATCAGGATAAGTTTGGATTTCATGCTCGACTATTGATGGATCTATGCCTGGCATATCCTCATATGACCAGGAAAATACGTCGCGGAATCCTTAAACAAGGTTGTAAAGATAGCAATCTCCTCCGGAGAGCAGTTCATGTCGATGTGTACATTTTCCACAACGTTTGGTTTTGCAGAGATGTTGATAGGAATCGTAGCGAAAATGTTTGTCATATTCCCCTCAGCAAATATTCCTTCCCTTGGTAAGGGATTAATAGGTGTATCAACATCACTTGCCAGTCTCATATGGAACTCCTGGTTCTCGATCCTACATAACTCTGGAATAAAATAGGATCGATGGTGAATATCTTCGCAGATCTTATCTCGTTCGCACATGGCTTCCAAAATGGCTTCATCCGAAGGTAAAACCATATCTAAGCAATCTCTAGAATGCAAAAAGTTCTCTGCCCAAGTAGGAGTATAGGCTTCTTCTGGCTCCTCTGAGACTGTGAGAGGGACCAGAATGGTATCAACAACGGTATGAACGATAACTTAATAAGCTACTTCTGTTGTTGATAAGGGCACTTCAGGTTCATGGTGGGAAGGAAGAACCCAATGATCTGTTCTATCAACAACCGTTGCTATAGACTTCCCTACACTAGTAGAACCTAGATAATTAATCAGAGCTGGAATATCAAATGTGCCCATTAATGATATGTACATTCCAGCCCTTAAGCTCTCTGAAGCAGGTTTAACCTGATCAACCAATGGTACGGTGGAATCATTAGTTTCCATGCGGCCTTTTCGAGTAAAACTGAGTTGGTCTACAGTAACCAACTTCCCTTCGTGTGGAAATACTACTACCTGAAATACGGTCGATGCAATAGTTGACATGGCATAAGTCCGACTTCTCCCCAAGAGCAAGTTATAATCCAAAGCTGCATCAATCACCTCTACCTCAACAAACACTGCTTTCCCTGCCAACTTAATTTCGAAAGCCGGTAAGATATCATGTGGACGAAATGACCTTTCATCGAAAGCAGTAAGTAGGGTGTTCGATGGAACCAACTCTAGAGATCCAAGATCTTTCCAACAAGATAGGGACATGACACATGTAGAAGCACCCTCGTCGACAACTTCCCTTCCAATGGTTTTTCCGCCATGGATGGCATCTATCGATAAGGGTGCATGATATGGAAGGCGAATTTTGACATCAAACAAATTAAACTTTGCCAAGAGGCTCAATGAGTCCATACTGCCTAAGGCTGCTAAGAGTGCATATCGCTGCATGGGACAACTCTGTAACACCTCTAAATCCGACATCGCACAAGGAGTCTAGGCTAAATCTTCAACTATGGAGTAGTTTGCTACAACCCTAGCATTGGGATTGTGCAAGGTTTTCTTGAAGACACCTTTCGGTATCTTGGGCATAGGTTCGACAGGCTTCTCAATCGTGAGAGGGTTGGAAGTTTCACCTATTGACTTACCCTTCTCCAAGGCCTCTATTTCATAGTTCTTGTTCTTAGTCTGGAGTAAAGTCTGGGATCGAACCATGTTGATATAATTGGGGTCAGGAGCATTTGGGGCGCCCCCTGCTGCGTTTGAAGTTGAAGCAGAATTATGTCCTTGGGGAAAAGGATCATTCAAGACAACCAGTTGTTGGCCTTTTAACAACTTTTGAGCTTGTTCCATAAGGGGACATAGATGGGTCAAGTGATCTTCATGGCACAACTTACATGGAAATTTCACCTTCTTCTTTTCTTTTTTGCCCCCATCAGCATTGTTTGTGGGTTTCTGCTTGTCTTGGTTTCCCTCACCCTTTTTCCCTTTCTTCTTTTTTCCATCGGGCTGCTGATTGCCCTTCTGAGAGGATTGTGCAAAAACATTTGCATTTTGGGGTGAGGGGGCAGCCTTTGCTGCCTCCACTGTAGAATGTGTGACAGACAGCTCATGGAGTTGTTTAGCCAAATACTCTATAGTGGGAGATTTCATAGAACCAACCACACCATTGACATGGGGTCCGGGTTTAGGTTTCTCTACATTGTGCATTGGCCTCAGTGCTTCAGGGATAATTTCATATAAAATCCCAGACTGGGGATATATCAAATCTGGCTGCTAGAACCCGAGGATAGCCTCTTCTTCATTGGTCACTCCCGAAGTAGATACATCCTTAGATATATATGGCAATAGGGATTTAAGGAACCATTCTAATAAGAACTTGGGAGGAATAGTGTTTTTGATAAGGCTCTTCCATATTCTCCACTCTTGGATGTGATTCGAAATATGAGTGGCCTTGTCCTGCCGAAAGGTAGACAACAAGTCTGTCCCGAAATCATATTGGATAGGAAGTTGGAAGTGACTAAGGAATACATTAGCCAAGTCCCAAAAACTATTAAACGCAGCAGAAGGCAGTTCAATATACCATTTCGGTGCAGTACTGGTTAGATTTCTTTGGAATAGCCTCAACCGAACTGAATCCTCCTCCAGTGAGTTGGAAGAGCACCACAAATGGAAAGTGGTGACATGAGATCCTAGATCATCACCAACTTTGCCTTCGAATTTTGGGATATCCGAGGGTAGCTTGGTAGGAACGGGCGGCCAGGAGGAGTTATGTATCACCGGGTCATTCATTAGTTTCGACAAATCTGGCAAATTTAACGTTGCCAGGAAAGGCAGCTTGGGTCTAACCGGAGCACTAAAAGTACCAGCTTGGGAATTAGAGGGACTTGCTCCCATATTCCCATGTGTGAAGGTGGGGTTTCCCCCTGCTGCCAGTTGCGAAGTGGTTGGGCTACTTTGGAAAGGATTCCATCCATAAGCCAACGAATTGTTTATGTGCGGTGCAGTGTATGAGGTTCTAGCTGCCCCAATCGAAGCTGGGGTTTGGAACACATGAGCAGGTATCCCTCTGTTGAAAAGCGAAAAACGAGAGCTCGTGAAAGGAGCTGAAACCAGAGTTTGAAAACCTTGACCATAAGGATTAGGTTTTTTGAACTGCACCCCTACATATGCGGGTGTTGGGACTACATATGGAGTGGATGGGGCAATGTGCCCCCCATTTCAAGGAAAACCCTAGACAAAAGCCGAGGATCCTATAGGACCACTCTGAGCAGTGTGTGCGAAGGAAGTAGGAACTGAAGGTACACTAGGAATCCCAGTGACCATACCATCAGAAGTACCTGCTAAACTTGTGGGAGTCGGTGGTTGAACCACCCAACTAGCTGGAGTTAACGGTGTAGTAGGTATATGGGTTCTAGGGGCACCTATCGGGGGAGGTGGCACCCCTTCAGCCGGAGTAGCTGAGGTGGAAGTAGAAGAACTTTCTCCTGCAGTAGACATTAGTCTGCCCAAAGGGACACCAATCACGGGTGGATTGAAAGAACAAACCTGGACGATCATAGGATCGTTTAAGTCAATTAGAGGTGAATTAAATTTCCTTGCAAACTCGTCAGCTTGCAAGTCTTCTATCTCAACTATGTTTAAATTAAAATGGTTTTCCCTAAGTTCTGGTTCACCCAGAACTTCACTAGCTCCTATCAATTCGAAAGAACCGTCCGTTTCCAATCTCCGCCTTTGAGGAGGTGGAGGTTCCAATGTGATAAGCGGAGGAAGATTTTGCAACCTTCGTGACTTTCTGACAGATTGTTCCTCCACAATTGTAAATTTGACTCTTCACACCCTAAGGTTGGCTAAAAACACAGACAAATGACAGAGCAATCACTACAAACTTTCCTAAAGTCTCAATAATCACAAGGGGTATAAGATATGCTTTCCCGAAGAAAGCTGAGAGACAGTTTCTTGGCGTCCTTGAAGAGGTTCTTAGGCACAAGCGGAGGAATCACCCACCGCCCTCCTACGCTTTCAACAAGGGTTTACCTTCCAAGCCCGTTAAAGGTGAACCAAAAATAGCCTTCTGGTTTACCTGTGTATAAAACCTAGATGTCAAAGAGACTAGAGGCTACCTTAACTATATCAATAGCCTGGGGGGACAGTCGCAAGCATGATTCGTACGCATGGGTAGGGTAGCAAAGCCCGAAACTCTGTCTAGGACAGAATCCCCAGATGCGTAAAAACCGTGGTCTACATTTTGACAAGGAATCAGAGGGTTATCTCCTCAATCCAAGCCTCCACGAGGCCTCGTGCTTAACTCCCGTTTGAGAGGAGCTTCCCAGATACTATCAACACAGAGAAGGATTTACCTATCAATATGCCAACTACATCTAGATTTAAATACTTGTGGAGAGTTTACACTTCCTATCCCATAAGTCTAGCCTAAGCTAGTAGGTGTATGACCCTATAACACAAGACTTACTAATAAATTTTAAATTATAGCGTTAATTTCAAGGGTTGTTCTTAGTCAGAGGGTAAGTGGCATGAATGACTATGATATTATAAACTCGATAAGAAAAGTAAAAAAGGTGTATAAAATGAATTCCAAAGCAAATTATAACTACTTAAAACAAGTTTCTTTTTCGTTTTGTAGATATGAACTAATGAAATTACAACTAAGTAAGAGAAAGCTAAGACTTATTTTTTGTAATTTTTGAGATTTTATTCAAAAACTAAAAATAAAACTACGATATGCGATTCAAATACAAATGTTTCCAATGCTTTTTTTCACTTTTCAAACTCTTCAAAAATTACTATGCACCTAAATGCAAAAATTCCTGAGCATGCTTGAATAATCAGACCATAAAGCAAGCAACATGAAGTATAGCAGACTTGTAAGAACCAAAATCAACCGCCTAAGGAAGAGACTTGGAAAACACCTAGCTCAGGAAGAAACAATGAATGAAATCCACTGAAATCATTAAAAGGAAAGTGACAAACTGAAACTACTTGGAAATATTACAGGGTACAAGGTATCTAAAATCATGATCACTGATTCAGATGCACAGCACTGAACCTATCACCCAAATAGGATAATCCACTTCAAATTGATAAAAGAGAGAAAACTCAAACAACAAAAACTCAAGGGCTTCCTGAAAAGCACAAAGTATGGTGCATAGGGCTCTCAGACCTATAGTAAAATGCCAGCACTAGAAGACCCCAAAACAGAGCAAAATTCAAATAAGACAGGGACAAGCAACCCTACCTAAAAATATGTTGCTAAGAGATGTACGCAACTGTCTAACAGAACAACCCGTATACTGTACGCGACTGTTCAGTATAGAAACCCGCGTATACAAGTTGTTGTACGCGACTGTGTAGCACAACAACCCACGTACAGAACAGAAAAAATAATGAGGGCCTCTAAAACACTACTACAAATCAAAGCCAAGCTATAAAACCATACACTGAATGAGAGCAAAGACTGGGCAAGTATCTACAGGACTAACCCACAGCAGGCTGGACTCCCCAGCGGAGTCGCCAGTTCTGTTGTTCAGGATTAAGCACCCTTGTAACCTAGGGTCCGGGGTTGCCAACTTACTACTAACCTTGTAGACAATCAAATTTACCAGAGAATAGAAAGGGAATAGGAAGAAAGTCTTGACTTACCCGATTATCGACGGTTGATCCAAGATTGATATTCTCCCACTCCTCTTCTCTCCAAAGCTTTCAGGGATGCACCTCTTTCACCTGTAAAGAGAAAATTCTCCAAGTAATATCTCATGCATGTATATATAAGAGGTTAGATAAACAATATGTCAAATACATAATCGAATATATTCATTAACCACGATACATGAAAGAGACTCAACACAATGTTGGAAGAAGAATTCTCTTTATTAACAATGAGTGAATGAGATAAGAATACAACCCAGCTTCTGAGACAAGGACTTCTCTGCAACCAAAGGATTTTGAGTTCTGCTGCTCCAAGACTTCTGAAGATATACCACTAGCATAACTTTGCTCTCCAATCTTGATTGATTAATGCCCTCCCCAGGGCCTCTATTTATACTTTGGGAAATAGAGTGATTTCAAAGGTTGGGGTGGTTGAAACAGTTGGGATAGTTAATGATTAGGGCCCAACTAATCTCAATTAATCGTGTTTTATATTTTTTAAGGTCAAACTGAGGTGCACGCGACTATTAATATAGGCAACCCGCGTATGACACGCGAGTTGCTCAAAGGAAACCCGCGTACGCTGATGTACGTGGGTTGCAATGCAGATAATCGCGTACGCAACTCAACATTTAGAAAAATTATGTAGCAAGCTGGTTTAAGGGTAAATGCATCCCAAGTCATGCCCATCTATAATATTTTGGTAAAATTCAAACCTAATATGTCCTTTTGTGTACCAAAATAAGGAATGTTGGCACTCGGACGGAGAAGTGCCATTTGGGTTGATAACACATGGCCGTCAAACCTGAAGCCAAATAGGTCAGAAAAGCATGGGTATTTTCATATGAGGATCTGGAGAGGATGCATTACCTACACGCATCAATCTGTGAATCGATGAGACTTTATCCGTTGGTCCACAACAACGTCTTGCCTAACGGGACTATCGTGCACAAAGGCACTCGAATGACTTACCACCCATACGCCGTGGGTCGTAGGGACACCATCTACGGTATCAATTGCCTTGAATTCAAACCAAAAAGATGGTTGAACAAGGATGGGCATTTTATCCCGCAGAGTCCCTTCAAATTCGCAGTCTTCCAAGGTGATGCGTGAGTTTGTCTAGGCAAAGATATGACATTTATTTAGATGAAATATGTTGCAGCAACTGCTATTTCTATGTTCAGATTGCATCGCCTAGTTGAATATTTGGCTATGGGAAATCCAAAGCTCATTCACAGCTTGACTGCGTGCATGAATGGTGGTTTTCCCGTTCTGCTTGAAAGAAGAAGGTTGATTAGTAGCCCCTGTATCCCCATCATAACTTCGTTCAGTTTAGTCGTTTTCACTTATAATTATACATTTATAAAATAAAGGAGATCCAAATACCATCAATTATACGTTAATATTTTAACTGTCATTTCTTATTATCCTTGAAACAAATAAAATATAAATCCCCTGTATTTTTCTTGAAACAAAATTTCAATTAGGTTCTGAAAAAATTAAAATATAAATCCCATGTCTTCTTCTTGAAACAAAATCTCAATTAGGTAAAAACCCACATATTTAATAAAATAATAAAAACAATCTATGTTTGCTCAAATAATTTTGGTTTGGAATTATAAAAAACAAGTTCTCTATGCATAAGAAATCTTAATTTAGCATGGATTTATGCTAGTATGGAAAACCTGAAAAGATTGTGTTCATAGTATAGTTTAAAAGTTGAACTTCTATCCCTCTGAATTGCCCTCTCTGTGTGAGGTTAGGGTCACTGCTGCAAGATTCTGATAGCATTGCATTGGTCAAATGCATAGTCTGTACGCCACAAACATACCAACATTAAGTAAAGACATGACATAAGAGTTATTTAACGTTGAGATGGATGATATTCATTAATTAATATGGTTAATTAATATGGGTGGCAACATGCACCGAGGAAAATTCAATGCTAGATATTAACATTCATTTCTACCAAGTTACTCTTAGAACTTAAGAACCAAATTGTGTGACAGTATTTTGAAAATCCAAACATAATCCTAACAATACCTAAAACCAGACATTCTAATGGTACAATTACGTGTATACCATGTATCATAACTTAGATAAAACACAAAGTCTAGTCATACAACCCTTCAACATTAATGTCATATAGCATTCACAACCCTTCAACCATGTAGCATTCGCAATCCTATGAAACATGTAGCATTAATCCACATATTTTTATAATATACACAAAATTATGTATTCATTCATTTTATTTTAAACTATTATAAAAGAAGAAAAAAACATATATTATCAAATAAAATAAAAAAGCTAAACCAAGTCATTTAAAAAAAAATTCACACACATGTTCAAGATTAATACCTAGAAGAATATGGAATGAAAACGCACCAAAAAAATAACAATAAAAAGTGGGTAGGTATCTTAAGAAAATAACATTTAATAATAATACCATAAAATGGAGAAAAAATAAAACCATGAAAAAGTGAGTGTATATATTTTAAAAATGTTTTCACAACAAAATATAAAACATAAATTGTGCAATTTGACATGTATATTTTTTAATATAATATTATCAATCTTTTAGATGCTTTATAATTTGAATTTAACATCTTTGTGCAATTTGACATGTATATTTTTTAATATAATATTATCAATCTTTTTGATGCTTTATAGTTTGAATTTAACATCTTTCTTGAACAATTTGAATAATATGGACCATGTTCAATTCCAATATTTGTGAAAATTGAATTGAAACCTATAATTGAATAAAACCATTAACAATATTTTTTATAATTCGAAGAAATATGAACAATGTTCAATTTTAACAGAGATCGAGTATTTTACAATAAATCTTTTATAAATATGGTTGGACATGAACAATGTTCAATTTTAACAGAGATCGAGTATTTTACAATAAATCTTTTATAAATATGGTTGGACAAGTATCTAGGGCACCAAGGCATGTGTCATTTTCGACGACCCTTCCAACGAAAATGACAACTATACTTCCAGTTGTTGCTTTTATTATACTTTGACAACCATAGTATTCAAACAAGCACAAAATAATTTCTTCCAAACCACTGTTGTACAATTTGAAAATTAGTAGGTTAGGTTTGAGTTGCTTTCTAATCTAGGGCTTTTATAATAAAAAACCTGAAAGAAGAAATCCATAACATTTGGCAATCCTGGGGCTAGGCGTCTGTGATTCAATATCAGTTCGATTTCGAAGTTTAAAATGTGTTGGTTTTTTCCAGAAGAAAAATAGTTGTTCCTTGATATTCAATAATAGAATCAAAGGTAACTTGTTACAGCACGATGATATCAAGATATCATATTTGAGCATAACCATAAGAGACAATTGTGAGGGCCTGTACAATGCAAGAAGATGAGATCATTCTAAGAACTCTGAAGAAAACATCGGCCAACTTTTACAAGATAGATCATCCATACGTGTCTTAAGAGGAAACATAAAGAGCCTAGTTCAATATATCCTAGGAAGTGCTCGGGGAAGTGTACTAATATCAATCCCCTCAGAGGAGAAACAATGAAAAAGCTCAAGACATCCAATATGATGCTAAAAGACTCAACCATGCATACTCGAAAATAAAGCAACCAAAAGGTTGAAGAGTAGGAGGCACAAGCTCTGCTCTAGAAGAGTTGTAGCTTATCTTCCCTAATAGTTAGTTCCTCATAATACTAGGTGAAGGAAAGTAGGCCAACAGACATGGGGAGCGCTTCCTTGGATAAACTATCTGTCATCTTATTATGTTCTCTAAAGACATGATGAAAGTCTAAAGTGTGAAAGTAGGCCATTAGTTCCACAATGTTGTCACACCAACCATCCAGATCGAGGGCAGAGAGAGTTGCCTTATCATTAGCCCAATTAATGATTACAGAAGAGTCCCCATAAACATGGAGAGCGGGAATTCCAATCTCTTTTGCAAAAAAACAGTAAATCCCAAAGAGCCAATAATTTCGCTTTGGTGTTGGTGTTGTGCCCGCATCCTATCTTGATGCAGAAAAAATGGTATTGGTTGATCAAAAGAAAGATATCAGCTCCTCCATACTTATTTGTTGCAGCTCCATCGAAAAATCCCGATGGGTAAGTAGAACAAGAGCAATACCAACGATCCTGTGCTTAGATTTTCTTTTATCATCCACGGGATAGGAGTGTACCTGATCCATAATTCTGTAGCAAAGAGGGATCAAGTCAGATTTTCTTTTATCGTCCACGGGATAGGAGTGTACCTGATCCATAATTCTGTAGCAAAGAGGGATCAAGTCAGGAGGCTTATCCTCGAATAAGTAACGGTTTCAGGAGATCCACAAACTCTATATGAAGAATACGGGAAGATAGAGACATTCCCTTTCCCTTTTGAACTAGTTTTATAAGTTGTAGTTAACGAGCTCAAAAACTCATGAAAATTGTACCCATGGAGTCTATTTTTCCTAATGGGTAGGTAATTCCATAATTTTTGGGCCAGCAATATTTAACATGTGCAGAGCATTTAATGCGGTTGCAGCAAGCTTGATGACCGTTGGATCTCAAGCAGCTCAATCAAGTTTGTTGGAGCCGCATTAAATGCTCTACAGCATGCTAAATATTGTTTGCCATCATTTTGTAGAGATCAATGTACTTCTTCCAAACCTTCTAATAAAAAGAAGTAAGCACCTTGCCTAGTCATTAAAGAAGTAAGTTCCGTAAGTGGCTTCGCTCCTTTAAACATCGTGGCATATTACTTTTTTATAAATAATATTTTTTTACTGTTTTCATATCTTAACTCGGAAGTCGTCTCTCTCCGCACGGCCATTCATTTTCCTTTCGAGTATGTTGATATCCGCACCCACCTTTACAAAAAGGCCAAAGGGCTACTCAATAACGGAGCAGGATAAGCGTTCACCAAATCGCCCCCGACTCGCCGGAATCCGGCAGATCAATTTTGGTGAAAATCATACTTTCCAGGAATTAAATCGTAATTTTAATCATTTGGGTAGTTTTAAAATGCCCGATTTAGTACAGGACCGACTAATAAAATTAGTAAAATTCCAAAATAACGAAATAAACAATTTCACAGCAAACATTTGACTGATTTTAATCAAAAATCGGCCGGAAAAACGGGGCGATTTGGTGAACGCTTATCCCACGCGCTCAATAACTATGGAAGCTCGCTTGTTCTATGGAACCAACTGCACCCATATAAGAATGTATGGTTGTGATAAGCATCTTCCCATATTCGTACTAAGTGATTACAGCAACAATGAATGCCACCCTGTCTCGGAGAGCCCAGCTGAGCTTTCTATCAGAGGAGAAGGCATTGAGTAAATGGGAAGCAGGAGAAGGCATATCTCTCCCCTTGATTGTGCGAGGCCCTATAACAATGGAGACTAGAGAGTACGACCCCAAGGGAGATTTTGTTGCTTGTATCGTCAGGCGTAGTAAGATCTTTGAAGGACACAACAAAGATCCCGACTAATTTGGCTCACTCACCGCAAGATAGCCCCGGGACGAGGGAATATAATGAAAAAAGGATGCAAACTCTAGCGCATAGACTGGGTAAGAGATAAAAATCTCCGCAAGCATATAATAAAAGAGATGATGAGGAAGAAAAAGCTAAATACTCTGATAAATTATAAAGCTACAACATAATGGAAACAGAAGAGTCAGGGGAACATTCAAATCCCAGTGATGTTAAGGATGGTGAAAGTGAAGCAGATGAAGGTACTTCTTCCAGAACTCCTCGATAAAAGGAAGTAAGCACCTTGCCCCTCATTAAAGAAGTAAGTTGGGTAAGTGGCTTCGCTCCTTAGCACACCATGAATACGCTTTCTCTGAGATGATTTGCAGTTTTCTCATCAATTTTGTGTAGTTACATCAGTTCACTCTGAATTTGTAGTAGCGTTATTTATGATTTTGCACTGGGTTTGTTATCCTTCATTCTCCATGAACATAGTAACTATTTACATTATGTATTTTTCAACAAATTTATAGGTTTGAAGTAGATATGTTAAAGAAATTCGCCATGAGTTTGCCTCCGGAGCAATCCCGTCCAAGGGAAATTCCAGCAGGTAGATATGAGTTTGGATGGAGAGCCTCACCAGATGCAGCCATAAGTTAAGGTCCCACCAACCACAACTACGCCACCAGCACCATCAGTCCTGCCATGATAGCCATTATTGTAGTTCTAGGCAGCGCTTTACTGGTGGTAAGTTGCACTGATAGCCATTGTTGTAGTTCTAGGCAGCGCGCTTTAGTGGTGGTAAGTTGACCTGATAGCCATTGTTGTAGTTCTAGGCAGCGCTTTACTGGTGGTAAGTTACTACAAGATTTTTGCCAAGTATTGCAAAGCTTCTCCATGGAGATCTTTTTTCAGGACGAGACGTAGGATTTCGGACTCTAAGAGAATGTACAAGTCGATGCTTATTCACTGGAAGGATTCCAAGACCTAGAAAGCTGGCAGATAATTACTCAATCATATGGCCTGGATGAAGCTGTGATTCCATTACTCTGTGCAGATTCAGTAAAGCAGAGAAGCTCGTAGACAGAATGGAGTGTGCAGTTTGTCTGGTTGAGTTTCAGGAGAATGAGGCTTTCAGGCTTCTTCCCAAATGCAGCAATGCATTCCATATTAACTGCATTGATGTATGGCTAAGGTCACATGCAAATTGTTATGTAGAGCCAATATTGTGTATTTAGAGAACCCATTTGTCCCTGCCATGGCGTCAGGAATACGTCCTAGTTTGAAACATGGGATGGCTGGGGTTGTGCACGACTGTTTTAGATCAGAAGACTCAGGTGCCACTGGAGCTAGAAATAATAGTGCAGAACGCATGAATAATCTGGATTTTCAATAGTGTGGGGATACGTTAAAACTCTTAAGGAGTCTGTCGTCACGGATACTTGGAGTCTGTGGACTAGGGAAGGTTCCTCACAGGCCATCAGCAGACCAGGAAGCCTGCTGAAGTCTGACCAGAGGAAGCCTGCTGAAGTCTGTGGACCAGGGGAGGTTCTTCACAGCCCGTCGACAGACTACGAAGCCTGTTGACTAGGGGAGGTTCCTCACAGGCAGTCGACAGACTACGAAGCCTGCTGAACGCCTTAAAATAACACCTTAAATGTAAAAACTATTAATAAAATACCCTTATCCTCATTTTCATTTATTACCCTATCCCATCCAATTCAGTCTTTTACCCTCATTTCACCCATTATGGTATTTAAAGTTAATCTTTACCTTTTTGCCTCCAATTATCATTCTGATGGCAGAAACAGAGTGAATTTGCTTCCAGTTATCATTCTGATGGCAGAGACAGAGTGAATTTGGTGGAGACAGGGTGAATTTGGTAGATATCCAAAATGCAAAGATACCCCAACCGCCAAACCCCAGCGAGTGGCCTTGGTAAGGGAAGCCGAAGAGATACTCTGCCCATTCTACCATGTAACAATGGTCTCCAGAAAAGACCATGGGCATCATTTCTCACGCCCTACCGGCTCCACACCAACGCTCACACTCCAGGTGAATTTTTCTTACAATATTTTCAATATTCAGAAATAGCGCATCCTTGTTGCACTGAAAATATTTGAAATATTCTAAATAGTTTTCTGCTCCTTCAATCTTCATAAATTTTCACAATAAACAATCATCTAGAAAAAATCTTCACAATAATAAAAATACTTTACTGCCTGCAATTCTAGTTTCTTCTGTATCAAGGCACTGCATAAACAATGGACTGATAACATAGTCTGCTTAATTTCTTGACTTATTTTTATCGATTTTGGACAGCTTTCCCTAATTTCTGTTGGGTTGCTACTTCAACTTGCCACAAGTTTCTTTTTGCAGAGCCATGGTCTCATAAATCTTGTTCTGCGGGATATTTTTTATACTTCCAGTTTGTCTTTCACTTCTGCGGGATTAATCTATGACATTTGTATGCAACACCTTTTTCCATGGTGCATAGAGTTGTCTGCTCATAGTCTGAAATTCATTGCTATGGAGTGTCTAGAAATTTGTTGCCATTTTGCTTCTAGTTGTGACAGGTAGTATTTTTTTGATGGGTTTTCTTTCTATTCCATTTCCTGGGAATTTCCTATTATCACGCATCTGCTAATAATTCAGGCCTGGAATTTGAGATCATGGGTAAGCATAATACTTGCATTGGCATACAATCAAAATGCTTGCAGATGCCTTCTTCAACAAAGGCGTATACGTGCAGCAGCCATGGCATCAAGGTTAAACTAATAATAGAGAAATTAGAGCCATACATACCTGGGTGAAGATTTCATTTGTTCCAGGAAGAACGGTTTCAGAGTTCGAAATTTCTGTCTTTGTTTCTTCATCCAAAGATCGACAACCCACATCACAACAATGAATGTTCTCGCTTTCACATAGAATTAATTCTAGCATGCACTACTGGATATTGAGGAAGCTACTGCCTCCCACATAACAACAACAGAGGTTCGAACCTAAATAAAACACACCTAAACAAAACAGAGTGACTGCTAGCATGTATCGCTAGGTATCCACAATCAATTTTGAAGAAATAAAAGCTTACCCTATTCTATTTTCCATAAAAGCTAGTGTGTTATGTTCTGTACTTCGATTAACGTTCAATGCAAAAAGGGAGTTGTTTAAACAGGGGACTTTTTTGACTTCGGATTCTGGTTGGTTGGTTTTTATCAGTTTTTGTCATAAATTTTTACTGAATTTTTTAAACGCCCCAAAAATACTGCTAGATGTTACAGAGTGTAGGCGTTTTTAAAACGTCTCAAAAATACTGCTAGATTTTATAGAGTGTAGGTGTTTGGGGTTTCTGTTACCTAATTTCATTTTTAGTTTAGAATCACCCAACAAACAACAGAAATTACGAATTTTGTGGATTAAATTCACCAGATTCTGACAAAAAAAAACAACCTAGAAGTCAAAAAATCCCATACTTAGACACCTCCTGGTGTCGTGCAAAAAGTCAGTGACGGATGCTTCCATGGATTAGATGAATTCGTCCTTCAATTCAAAATATTTTTCTTTAAACTCGCTATTCTATTCAGTTATGTGTGCTTCACCTAACTATTATCATTAGAGTTCTTTTAGTTGAACACAGTGATCACTTGCAGTGATCAAAATTGAATCCTTCATATCTTTTCTATAGTACATTTTATAAAATATATTTTAATTAAAATTAAAATTTTCAAATTTATTATTAAATAAAAAAAATATTTATAAAAAAAATTAAATTTGAAATAGTGTTTTAATATTATTTTTTTAAATATACATAAAACATAAATTCATATTATTAAATTAATTAATCCATATTAATTACTTAATTAATTTTCACTTCTTTTTAAAATAGGATGTTATTATTTGTTTAATTAGTTCATATTATTTTAATTAATTAACTCAAACATTTTCCTTAAGTTATGGTATTTTCTAAACTTTTCCTAATTTTTTTAGTTAAATTTTTAGGTATTGATTTTTGTATTTAAAAAAACTTTCCATATTTGATCTTGGAAATAATAATTTTCTTACAAAATTAGTGGAGATGAGTCCTTATTTGAAGAAGCGATGGTCGTTGTGGCTTTTTTTATTGTTATAATGTGAGTCTCTTATGGTCATCTAATTGGTTTAATATAGCTAATGGGGTTGCAGATCTTCTCATGTGGCATGCATACATATTCGGTTGGGCTTGGTTTATTATATTTGTTTGGTGGGTGGGCAAATATATATATTGTAATTTGGGTGCCAAGCCCGCTTCCCTAAGCTGTAGTTATCTTAGCTTTTATTGAGCGATGGAATCAAAGTCCAACATCATTGAAAATATGGACTGAGCTAATTGTGAATTATTTTGAAATTCTTTGCTTGATTATTGTGCATCTTTGTGTAGAATAAAATGCAAGCTGCATCTTGATATATGTTTGTCTTCTTCTTTTTATTCAACTGATTTGGTATTGTTTATTTATGTGATTTGGTATTGTTCATTCATAAGTAGCATGCCTACTTGGATGGATTTAAGTAGCAAATATACAAGACCACTTTTCAAAGCTGCAGGCTATAAGGCTATGTCCACACTCTAGAAACCCCAAATCCTTTACCTAAGTAAGTAGACTGCTTTAAAAGCTTATAGATTGTGTTATGAAACAAGGGTATCATAAAAGTTTTCAAGTTTTTTCATTTTTGAAATTATTTATTGCTAGATTAATTTTTTTTTTAAATTGAATGTTAATTAACAAACAAAACAACCAATTCAAATGAGAAATGCCCTTTAAAAATACCAATGCTTTGAATTAAAATGTATTTTAATAATACCACTATGTTGAATTAGAATGCATTTTAAAAATACCAATGCATTGAATTAGAGCATTTGAATTATAGCAGCCGCCAGAATGAATGCATTTATATTAAAGGAATACATTTTAAGAACTTCCTTGAATTTGAGAAGCTAATGTTTTTATATTTTTTTAAGACATATCTTTAAGATTAAATAGAAGGTTAAAAGCAAACATATTAAAAACAACATATTTATATAAGATTAAATATGAAATTAAAAGCAACCCTTCAAATGTGATCACTGGTTGAACATATTGTCTAGCAGGAATTGCCCCTTATTCATACAATAACTAGGAATTATCCGTACATTAACTACTATAT